>CM076580.1:605056800-605568696 GCA_034641835.2 Pinus albicaulis
GTAATGCCAAGAACGCATTAGAGACGTGAGAAGGAAGATATCGACGAGTGGTTTGAAAAGAAAATTCAGGAATTCACAGTAAGAGAGAATCGCAGTGAAAAGCTAACCACAAAGAAGTGGAGAAATAAGTACATTTTCATAGAAATCTATGAAATTTTCTTTGTGACATTTTCGATTGAGCTTTAGGAGTGGCTCGCGAGGCTCGTAAATTTCCATAAGTGTTGGAAGGATGAACAGGTCACATAGTGGACCCCAGAGCTGATTCAGAAGTTAGAAAAGACTGATAACACGATTACTTGCACGAAATATCAGTCAGTGGACAGCGTGATAGGAGGGTTTGTGACAGAATTTGCAATTGATCAATTTGTGTCCTACTATGAGGCAGAGCAAATATTCTTCAAGGGGTTCTAGGGTATGTTTCTAAAAACTCTTCCATTACTAATTAAGATCTTGTTGTGAAAAAAAAGCATCATGCGTAGTCACACAGAGTAAATGAGCTCCGATCAAAGTGAGGGTACAATGTGCGATGGTAAATACTACATAACCAATCAGGAAGGAGATTGATCTATGTACAGTCCAGTAAGAAATTTTTTTGCGCATAGCTCTCCATCTACACCACCATTGAACCCTCATAGGGGTAAGAACTCACCACCTCCACCACTAGAAGATGATATGTCCTCACACATGAAGCTACCCACCTTCAAGGAAGTAGGGGATGAAGATATGGATCGATTCTAGTTCGTCGTTGGATTGGTATGGACTACGTAGAACGTAGCCAGTGATGTTGTAAAAAGGGCACATCTATCCCTAGCCTCTAATGAAAGATCCTTGGACTAGTATATGGGATACATCAACCAGCATGCGAATGAAACCATTGAAGAGATTAAGAATGCTTTGAAACAACAGTTCAAGAAGCCCAAGTCCTACTCTGAGATAGTGAACGATATGAAATATTTCAAGCAAGGACCATCTGAGTCCATATGGGAGGATGACCAATGGTTAAAGAAGGTAATTAGAGAAGGAGTATTTCTATATGATGATAGGCAGCATGCAGAGTGGTTCATTGCTATGCAGTTTCCCCACCTGCGCGTACCAATAAGACATCAAGCCATCGAATCACAGGAAAAGGCCTTAGAAATTCCGATGAAGCTAGAATCTGTGCCAAGAGATGATACCCAGTTAGGATTAGAACAGATACAAGGCCAGCTAGAAGCAATGCACATATAGATCCAGAATATATGGAAGGAGCGAGGAATGGAGACTAGCCTTGAAAGATGGTGCATACGATGCAGAGTGAATGGACACACCAAGGATAACTTCCCTCTACTAGCAGACTACATACAGGCTGGGGGACCCAGCCCATTGTGTACTAGGGAAGTTGCAGGGCTGAGTGGGGAGGTGTTGTGCTGCGATGATTTTCGCAATTCTAGGATGTACGATATCAACCACTACCCCTGCCTTGCCGCATATTTCCTAGAAATAAAGCAACAATGGTGCAGGTTCTACAGATATGTAGGCCATGATGAACAGAATTTCCGAACGTATGATCTAATGATAGATCAAGGAAATACATATAGGGTACAGTCAGATCCATCCTCGCCAAGATCCCCATTGGACATAGGTGGCTCCCCAGCTAGGGGCAGGGGAGGAGGTCGAGGTGGAAGTGCAGGTAGGGGGAGAGGAAAACTGATTTGCTATAGCTATGGAGAAATAGGTCATTTTTTAAGGGATTGCACAAACCCTATGAGACAATCTTGCATATACTGTAGACAGCTGGATCATGTGATCGAATATTACCCGATTCTGATAGCCAAGATGTAGGAGAAGCAGTAGACACCTACGTACAATGTTCAAAGGGTCAAGGCGGAACCTGATCGAGATGAAGGACCAAGTGTTAATGTCATAACACACAGCGGCATGGCCACTGGAGGAGATGTGGAGAATGCTAAGGCGGACCCTCTCATCTGTTAAGCGGCTGCTAAACAATAATGTTTGGGTTTACAGAAAGAAAAAGAAAACTTTGTCATAGCTCGCAAAGAATTTTCTAAGGTTGAGGAATGTCTTCTTCACGCCCTTATGAACCCCAAAGCAGACGATGAGGTCAAAATATTTCTGCAGGCATGTATGAAGTTGTTACGCAACCAAAGGGTCATAGAAAACCTACAAACCTTGATAGATAGTTGCGCAGAAAAGACTACCCCAACTATGGAAATTAAGGATGTGTACAAACTATATAAGCATAAGAGACGTATAGGTAGGGAGATGTAGTTGACCATGCAGATCGGTGATTACGAGATGGATCAGGTTATTCTAGACTTAGGATAAGATGAAAAGTACTACCTAAAAAGACTTGGAAGTGAATGGGAAAACCTAAGTTGGAATGGTCTACTATCCAGTTGCAGATGGCCAACCAGCATAAGATCATACCGTTAGGAAGATTATCAAAGATCGTGGTAGACATCGCAGGGGTCAAGGTTCGGGCTGAATTTGAGGTCATTTAGATTGTAGAAGATGCGGACCCCTATCCTGTGCTCCTAAGATTAGAATGGGCCATAGATATGGGTGGTATTATCAATTTAAGAAAGAGGAGCATGGTGTTTGAAAGTGAAGGAACACGGGTGATAATACCGCTAGATCCCGCAGAAGGAGAAAGCTATACAGAGCCAGTGCGAGAGGAAGAAGAGGTGGATCACATCTATAAGTTAACTACGAGGGATGAATATTGGATCAATCCTATAGGCCGATGGTGTGCTTTGTTGGGAAATAGATAGCGAATGCCTCTCTGACTCCAACGAGGAAATGGAAAATTGACAAAACCGGCTGCATGATGTCTCTGTGTTTTGCTGGCTGCAAATCACCAGGGACCTTTGTTGCATATCTTTTGACGTAAGAGAAATAACCTACTTTGATGGTTCTAGTAGTATAAAATATTTTTTTCGGACATTTGTAGCTGAGGTTCTAAGAGATCGAAAGCTATGGGCCCTTAACCCAGCTCTACGCACAACGCCTGCAAGATGGTGGAGCATGCATAAGGGGGTGTTCCAGGAGTGGGAGGAATGTCGAGATATGATGGTATTGTGATTTGAGCCTCCGACCGACATGTGCATCAAGATATTTCTTGGCCCAGGGGATCCGCGCAAAAAAAATTTCGCCTGGATGGAGAAATGGTGTGATTTTACTACAGAAGAATGGGTTCACTTGTTTATTCATTCCTTGGACCAATTCCCACTGAATGGTACCTAGATACAGAGCTATATCAATGCACCTGCCAGTGGGAAACCTTAAAGGATGAATTTTTGGGGACATTCTGGTTAATAGGAGGGTCAGAGATGCTTGATTAAGCTTTGCAGGATATCGATAGCTTTGTATTTGGTGAATCTAGATCCTACACAGCATGTGAATACCCGCTTGGGAAACGCAGATGCATGATATTTTCAACTACCACAATATCACCATAGAAGAGTGTGATGAATACCCGTGTAATGTCTCGATTCCAGAATCATAGGGGGAACGTGCAGTTGCCGGACCTCCGTTACACACTGTGGATGTTACGAAACCTCTAAAGCTGTGAGAAGTTAACATTGGTACAGAAGAGAAACCCAAGTTGGCTAAAATTTGGGACTAATAGGATGATGAGACAGTAGGAAAGATTGCAGAACTTCTCATGGAATATCAGGACTTATTTTCGAAAAAGTTTTCAGAGCTTAAGGGGATCACGGGGGACTTAGGGGTTATGTGCATCACTCTAAAACTAGATGCACACCCGGTAAAGCAGTTCCCTTATCGAGTGAACTCTAAGTATAAGCAGAAGGTTAGGGAGGAAATTGATAAAATTTTCACTGTGAGTATCATTAAACTAGTGGAATAGTCAGACTAGGTGAGTCCTATGGTGGTTCAGGAAAAGAAGACGAAGGGGGAAATCTGCATCTGCATAGATTTGTGCAAGTTGAATGATGCATGCGTACATGATCCATTTCCTACACCATTCTCCATTGAGATCTTTGATAGCATAGGAGGCCAAGAAGCATACTCATTCACTGACGGGTTCTTAGGATACCATCAGATTATAATTGCACAAAAATATCACAACAAAATAAAATTTTCCACTGAATGGGGATCCTTCCAGTATAAAGTCATCCCATTTGGACTTAGAAATGCTCCTGCCATCTTCTCAAGGGTAATTTTCATGATGTTCAAGGAATTCATCCACAAATTTCTAGAGGTGTATTTCGATGATTGAATTGTCTTCAGCTTAGTAAAGATGCACGTTTCGAACCTGTGCATGATGTTGGACGCCTTCCAGAAACACCAAATTTCCCTGAATATAAGAAATGTATCTTCTGCATACCCTTCATAATCTTTCTCGGACATATAGTTTGCCGACAAGGGTTGATGGTGGATCCTATAAAAGTTGCAGTTATTATCAATTTGGCGGTGCCCACGACTAAGAAACAGCTGCGTTCGATCCTTAGACATACGAGCTACTACAAAAATTTCATTCAGGGTACACACTGATCACAACCCCTTTGGAAAAAATTCTTAAGAAGGATGTTTCATTCTTTTGGGATGACGAGTGTCAAAAGAGCTTTGAGCTCCTCAAGGAAAAGATGATCTCTACACCTGTCCTTATTTTCCCTGATTGGGCAAAAGTATTTCATGTCCATGTTGATTCTTCCAGAATTTCCCTAGGAGCAGTCCTTACATAGCCTAGTGAGGGAGACATTGATCACCCAATTGCATTTGCTAGTCAAAAACTCTCGAGTGCGGAGCACAACTATGCCACCATGGAGTGGGAGGGATTGGCCATGGTCCATGTACTATAGAAGTATCGACATTACCTGTTAGGGGGATACTTCAAAATGTTTACAGATCATTTGACTTTGAAGTACCTGGTGAATAAGCCTGTGATGGGGGGGGGATATTTGTCGACGACTTCTATTGTTCCAGAAGTATGAATTTGAAATCATTGTCAAACCAATCAGGTTGAATGCGGGACCCGATCACTTGTCCCGAATTGAGACGAGTCAAGAACCAACTAACCTAGAGGAAGGATTTCCTGACACGCAACCATTTTCTATTAAGGTGGTTGATGCGCACTTCACTGCAATCGTCCAGTTCCTAACTACGGGCTGTTGAGGTATAAAAGGTGTCTTTTTAATTCCTATTTATCCTACATTAATTATCAATCCAGGTATGAATTTTATCTCAAGAGTGTACTCAGTCTGAGGCTGCAATTTAATCTAAGATTAATTCTCTTCAATGTGCAATACAATGTCTTAAATACAAGAGTAAACGGATGCTTGAAAATGAAATCTAACTACAAAAATATGAAACTCAATGTGTTGTAGTTCAAACAATCACTCAACAATCATTAGTCAAGGATGCAGTCATAATAACTCTTTCCTCTGTCAACTGATGTAAATGAAATCAAATATGAACAAGGTAATCAATCTGAGAACGTAGGCAGTGATAACCAATGTCCTTTATAGTTGATGATCTTGCATTCCACACTAACGAAATTCAATGGAAATGGTAACTGTGTTAAATCACTAACGCTACTTTTTGTAATAACACTCCAAAGAAAAACCAAACTCTTGCAAAAAGGAATAAACAGTAAAACTAATTAACAGGAATGAACAACAAATTTGTTTACTAGAAATGAACAACAAATTATTTTTAATGACAATGAACAACAATCTATGAATGGAAATGAACAACAAATATTTAATGAAATTGAACAACAACTCTTTCTAATGGAAATGAACAGCAATCTATGAATCGAAATGAACAACAAACTATTTAATGAACATAAACAACAAACCATTAATGGAAACGAACATCAAACTATTAATGGAAATGAACAACAAACTATTAATGGAAATGAAAAAAAATCCTGAATAGAGAAGCTCTATATCTACAAAGCATAAAAAATTATAAAAGAATAAATACTCTTGTCATGTGGAAAGGAATGGCAATGATATTTACCGATGCAACACACCAGTTTCATAAAACAGTAAACTATAAACTAAGGTAACTGTGAAGCAATGCAGTTTAAAGGAAATGAAAGCTAATGCAAACCATCACACAACTGGAATTGGAAATTAAAAGTACAAATAGCAGGTGGATCCACCAGGGCCAGGCCCTTAGCCGCCAGTGAAGCACCACCGAACTACTTCGGTATCAAATAATCGAACGACAACCGAATTTATGTATTAATCATATGTAGCAGAGTCTACAAGCAATCGTACTCTGTTTTAATTAATAAGAGTCGATGAACAATTCTAAAATTACAAGAGGAAATCAGAATGATCATAAGATGTCTAATTCGTGTCATTTCTACAAGCGTTGTTCTTTTATAACAGCCAGACGGAGGAAACAAGAAGCATAGATGACTTTGAACAGCAATCCCTTAGGATCGAGAGATCCTCAGGGATTCTATCTTGCTTCTTTGGCTATCGTTTCATCTTCTTGCACTGGTGCCGCGCTGTTCCTTTCCTTACTTTGACTGTGCACTCCAAACTTGGTTTTCTTGTCTAGCTATGGCATTTTGTTAAAGGGACAGTAGTTACACCTGCCTTATTGTTTCCTTCCAAATGGTGGCATCCCACTTCATTGAGTTCCTATATAGAGGAAAAGACAATCTTTAGTTAATTTCGCAATAAGCACTAATCTCCTCAATTCTATTGTAATTATTTAATATATTATCATTCTAGAACATAAAGGAGTCATGATTAAAGGAAAAAGATAAATAAATATATGGCAAATGCATACCTTTTCCAATGCTCAACACACCCCCTGCTTACCATTTTTCATGTCCTCATGAAAACCATAATTTACATGTAAAGCAGTTAGAGAATAGGCTGGAGAGGGTTTTTCATTAAGTGGTCTAAAACCATGATTTGTAGCTAAAACTTCAAAAACATGCCTTGTCTGCCCTTAAGGTAATTCATATTTGGCCTTATAGTCTGCTGCAGGATACCAGATAATAGGGCTGTGATATCTACAACCTAGCCAATATGGGCCTTCCCTCAAGATGAGGTTACTATAGATAACCAAGTGGTTGGAAGCTAACTCAAAAATTTTGTAATTGAATGGCTCTCAGTCTTGAATATTCCAATTGGAAATCTTCCATTCGAGTTTAGCTGCTACTGCAGCCTGGTCTCTGATGGACATAAAATATTCTACTCCATCCAGGATGATTGCTTTGTGCATGGGTCCCAATGTTTGGATTACTCTCTCCATTTTCATTAGGATTTTTTTCCTAGCCCACAGTTGTAATGGGTGTCTCGGTTCACCCCTAACCCAAAGGTCTAACCCATTTTCTTGGCTCTGAAAAGTGTTATAGGCCTTGAACCATTTTAACTGTTTAACAGCAAATGAAATGAATGCTTGATATTGGATATCACCCACAAAAGGGCTGGGATTTTTCTCCATTTCCTTAGCCAATATAAAATTGTGTAAATAAAATTCACAGAGTAGACGTTGGACTTTTACTCCATAGAGTTTGCAGCAGCTTATAAAATCATCTACAGTTTCTAATTCTATGGGTTTTCTTGCCTTAACAGCCTTAATTTTTAACTGCAAATATCGTTCTAATAAAAACAAAGCATAATTTTTGGCAGGGCACCTACATGCAAGAACATCTGTGTATAAATAACAGAGAGTATCCATTTGATTCTTGATTGTTTTAATCTATTCCTTACATCTTCAACTTTCTCTTCTACCTTTCGACATCTATCAAAAGCTTCTACCTCTAATGTATTGATGTCCTTTAATTACTGCTGTAACTATTGATATTTATTTTTGGGAACAATCTCTTCTTCGAGCTTTTCTCTAGCCCTCTAAGCCTGTGCCAGATCCTCTTAGAGTTTTTCTATACCAGGGTCTTCTATCAAAACATTTTTGGGTTGAAGATCTACCTGGGTTTCCTTATTACAATGTCGAGTGCCTACAGTCTATGTCTCTTTGTTGGCCATACTACTAGAGGACAGTGCCTCAATCTGAACATCTTTATTACATATTTGTATATTTTTAGTTTGGGAAACTGCATCCATAAAAATTGTCTGTTGTTCCTTGTTATTCTGAATGAATATGGGCTCAGTTTGAGTTTCCATTTCCCTTGTATTACAGGGTTTCGTTTGGGTGGTTGCATTCCTCGTTTTCTAGGTTCTTTTAGATACTTTCCTGTTTTGTAGGACCCTAATCCTTTGCCTGAGTTTTTTTACTAATTTTTGGAGCTTTTTCCTTTCCCTCTGCAGTTTCTCAAGTTCATTTGTCTTCTTCTTCTTTTTGGAAGGAATAATTTTTCCTTTTTCTGTACTTGGTTTCTCGGCTAGGGTTTGTTCTCCAGTGGCCGTGCCCTCACCCAGGCTTACTTCTATGCTTTTAGTAATCAAATTCTCCAGGCTAGGTACCTCAAGGGAAGTAACCCTAGTTTGTTCTGTCATTTTCTGAGGGGTTTCTTCTTCTGCCTCCTCAACATGCGTTTCCTCAAATGTGTCCTTGCTGATGACAAAATGTTCCTGCAATTTTTCTATCTCAATATTGAGATTCAGCAGACTGTGGGGTTGTATATATTCACTCATATTGGCCAAAATTTAGGCCAATTGATCCTCCTGTAATGGATTCTGTAGTGGTCTTGCACTGGAGGTTATGGGAGGTTCTGCTTCCTCCCTTCCTTCTTGATTGGTATGATTACTTTCTTCTTCTTCCTGCTCTTCTCCACTGGGATCGTTATTTCCTTATTCTTCCTGCTCTTCTTCATTGGTATGGTTATTTTCTTCTTCTTCCTACTCTTCTCAACTGGTAGGGTTATTTTCTTCTTCTTCTCGATATTCTCTTCCTTCAAGTTGCAGGGGTTTCTCTTCTTCCTAATCTTCTCCTCCTTCAAGTTATATGGGTTGCTCTTCTTCAGAACTAGGTAATTCCATGGGTTGGTTGCTACTTCCCGAAATTCTTCCCACCATTCCCCTGTTTCTCCTTAATATGGAGGACTGTCTACATTTAAGAGGTTCATTTGGTGTGTTGGTGACTCTTTTTCGTTTTGGGGCAGGTAAGGTTGTTCCTCTGTCAATTGAGAATATCAATTCTTCCCAGCTAGTCTGCTACCGATCAAGACTATAACTTACTATTAATCGAATTAGACAGTGGTGGCTTACTACCATCCCTGTATGACGGGATTTCCTTATGCTCCGAGTAGCGTCATGCAATAAAAAATTTAAAAATACAGGCAAATTCACAACGCATTTCTATTTTAGTACTACTAATAATTTAAGGTGGCATGGTCTTACCACATCCTTTCTTTCGTTGCATGTAATGTAGCTTTGTACTAATCTGGCTAGTTCTGTCCATGGTTCTCCCAGAGTTGCTGTTTGGACTCCTTTTCCTTTAACGATCAAGGTCTATCCTTCATCCCGAAAGATGTTCATGGCCTCTTGAAGTTTTAATTTTTTATGGGTCCATATGGGTCCAACTGCCAGTCGACCAGATACCTCGATAATTACTGCCTCTGTCACTGTTATTTTCCTACCTCTTACCATGGAATAATTCTCCTGCAAGTTCTGCAAAAATTCAATAGCCACAATTTCATGGGGATGTTGTAGTCGCGTGAGGTATGTAATCCACCCTGCTCTCTCCAAAATTTCTCTTGCAGCATACAAAACTGTTAGTACTAGAGGTTCACTATGTATTGCTCGTCCTCCCATTTCGTCGAAATCCTGCACACTGTTAGTTCTTCACAATAATACATAGAAATGGAAATGGAATATCTCCCCGTGCATATCGAAAAAAATACCGTTAAAATTGCTATTTCCAGGAATTGATGAACATAGGGAATTAACTCATATGCGGGCATATTTAAAAGTCACCCATGCCCCCCTGAAATATGATAGGTCGCCCTCGACCGTCAAATGGAGGAGCAGCGTACCGCAGGTAGTTGTACATTATATAAAGGCATGCATACTTATGATATGTTCCAAAAATTATCAAATTACTGAAATCGAGACATATTATGAAATCATGAATAGATATGAAATGCTATGTAATGATTCGAAAATAAGGGAAAGGACAACGGACATAAATAAAAGTACTTATGCAGTCAATATTCACGTAAACCATTGTGATTGATTGATAAACAATATTTCATGTATAAAGGTTCAATCAAAGGGGTTTAGGATCATAATCTCATTTGTATATAAGATAAAGATATAAGAAAAGGGTTTATAATTGCTATTGAGTTGTGAAAAATATGACTCCAATACCATCAGCAGAGCTCTGTTGCCCACAGGTGTTCATAACCTTGAAAAAGTTTCTTTTTTCACCTTTGGAACCATAATCCTTTATATATACCTAGGATAGTGCTTTATGATGTCATGATGGAGGCCATTGTGCTGGTTTGGGAACCAGATGAATCACAATTCCATTCACCGGGAAGGAGTGAAAGGTGGGCAGGTCGGCTCGTGATGAGACCTCATGTTCCAAGGACTGTTTATTTTTCTAAGTTGTCCATTGGATCATGTCCCTGGTGTGGTGGCCATAATGGGAAATCCACTTCACTACTTCCTTATGATCATGGTAGGTTGGCTCGTGATGAGACCCCCTATCCTCTATATAACATATCATATAATTGTTGTATAGATGTATTTTTTCTTTTCTTTTTCTTTTATATAGCACTTTCCTATTGATGTATAAAGGATGGCTCAACACTCCTTAAGAGTAGGGATGGTGGAAGAAGTCTGAACATCTCAATAGAGAAAGTATGCCCTTATTATTATTCAATAATAAAAGTCAAAGAGAATTATGAGGATTAGGGAAGAACCAACATGATAAAAATAATCAATCAAATTAGTTTTAGTGAAAATAAAGACAGCAAAGTGATATAGATAGTTGTGTCCTTTCCTTTTGTCTTATCAATACAAAGCAATTTTTTTTTAAAGATTACAATTTCTCTTTGATATGTTTATTCCAGTAACCTCTAATTTTTGTATCCTTGCATAAATTTGTATATTTTCCTTAAAAGGATCATGAAAAATTCTCAAAAATTCTCAAAATATTGTTCTAAGAAAGAAAAATGCACTAAAAAGTGTTGTTCCTTGAATGGAACAGTTGTTGTTCCTTAAGAGGAACAGCAAAAAAAATCTGCAAAAATGTTGTTCCTTTTGAAAGGAACAGCAAAACAATCGAAAAAAATGTTGTTCCTTTTGAAAGGAACAACAAAAAAATCAGAAAAAAATGTTGTTCCTTTTGAAAGGCACAGCAAAAACAATCATCGGAATTGATGTTCCTTTTGAAAGGAACAGCGAAAGCAATCAGAAAAAATGTTGTTCCTTTTGAAAGGAACGACAAAAACAGTTAGTGGAAATGTTGTTCCTTTTGGAAGGAACAACAAAAATATTCAGCAGAAATGTTGTTCCTTCTTAAAGGAATAGTAAAAAAATTAGTGGAAATGTTGTTCCTTTTGGAAGGAACAACAAAAGCATTCAGCAGAAATGCTATTCCTTCTGAAAGGAACAACAAAAACGATTAGCGATAATGTTGTTCCTTTTGGAAGGAACAACAAAAACATTCAACGGAAATGTTGTTCCTTCTGAAAGGAACAACAGAAAAATGAACACGCAAACGCATTGTTCCTTAAGAGGAACGACTACTGTTCCCTAAGAGGAATAGCAGTTGTTCCTTAAAAGGAACATCATGAAAAATAAAAGCACACAATATTGCTGTTCCTTTAAGAGGAATAGCAAAAAAAATAAAATCTGTACAAAAAAACAGTTTATACAGGCAAACTTAAAAAAATAAAAACTTATGTACAAGTTTCAAAAATAAAGGAATTAATCAGTGAATAAGTGCTGAGGAGGAATTATCTTCCTCAGAAAGAATCTGCATTGTAGAATCTCCCCGTAATTGTTGGTAAAAGGATTCACGATTAAGCGGTTTATTGTAAAGTTGTACTCAATGACCGTTTACTTTGAAAGAATGTCTAGATCCATCAATGGTAGTTAATGTAATTGTGCCATTTTCATGCGCTTTATGTATCTCATAAGGTCCAAGCCATAGTGTCTGGAGTTTTCTGGGGAAATCTTAAAACCTGGAGTCATATAGGAGTTCCCAATCTCCTTCGTGGAAGATTTTATTTTTAATGAGGGCATCGTGCCATTTTGCTCTCTGCTGCTGGATTAATACAGTGTGCTGGAGGGAGGAGAGCCTAATTTTATCTAATTCATTGATTTGTTGTAATCTGCTGATCTTGGCTTCATTTAAATTCAAACTCACCTCCTGGGCTATTCATAATGTTTGAATTTCAAATTCTATTGGAAAGATGGGTTCTTTTCCAAATACTAATTGATATGGTGAATACCCAGTGGTATTTCTCCATGTTGTTCGATACGCCCACAACACTTCCGGAAATCTTAAATCGTAGTCACGTCGGTGTGATGCAACTTTTTTTGTCAGTATAGATTCTATCACCTTATTCGTGCTCTCTACCTGACCATTTTCTTGTGGGTGGTATGGGGTTGTGATTTTCTGCTGAATGTGGTAATTTTTTAATGTTGCAGTGATTTTATTACCTAAAAATTGCGGTCCTCCATCTGTAATTACATCCCTTGGGAGGCCATATCGCACGAATATTTAGAAAATAAACTATATTACAGAGTCCTCTGTAGATCTTGGAAGTGTCTATGCTTCAACCCATTTAGTAACATACTCTGTTGCAACTAATATATATGTTTTCTAATTTGATGGTGGGTTAATAGGACCAACAAAATCGAGCACCCAACGCTCAAATGGCTCGATTACTAACTGTGGGTTCAAAGGCATTTCATCGAAATATCGAGGGCGTCCTGCCCTTTGGCAACTATCATAGGCTTGTACAAAATTTTTAGCATCTTTAACGATTGTGGGCCAATAATAGCCTATTTTTAAAACCTTGTGACCGGTCTTGCGATCTGCGAAATGTCTTCCACATGGCCCATCATGGCATGCTTTCAAGATTTCAAATATCTCATCTTCTCGGACACATATTCTGATATGCATATCTGCTCCGATATGAAATAGGTAACCCCCAATCCAAGAGAATCGGGTATTGCATTGTACTATCTATTTTCGTTCATTGGGCGTTAGATGCTTAGGTAATTTACCTACTGCTAAATAATTTGAAACATCATCATACCATGGGGTTCTGGCAGTAACAGCAAACAAATGTTCATCTGGGAACTGATCTTCAACTACTACTGTGTTTGTTGGTTTTGGCATTCGTGAGAGAAATCAGCTACAAGATTCTCTTTTCCTGGTCGATCCTTTATTTTGATGTGAAATTCCTGCAATAGAATCAACCATCTTGTTACTCTACCATTTTTAATAGGTTTATTTGCTAAAAATTTTACGGCAGAGTGATCTATATATAAAACTACAGGATACCTAGTTTTATAGTGTCTAAATTTATCTACAGCATGTATTACAACTAAAAATTCTTTCTCAGACATAATATAGTTTAATTCAGTAGGAGATAGATTCTTGCTAATATAATAAATTGCATATGTTTTTTTATCTTCTTCCTGCCCAAGGACTGCTCCAATAGCTGTGTTTGAGGCATCAGATGAAATTTGGAATGGCAAATCCCAATTTGGACCCCTTAGCACTGGGACTATTGATAGAAGCTTTTTTAGATCCTCAAAATCAAGGTCACATTTATCTGTCCAATTAAAATCAACATTCCCTGTTAGTGCGTATAGAGGTGAAGCTATTTGAGAATAATGCTCTATAAATCTTCTATAATAACTAGAAAATCTAAGAAAGATACGTACCTTTGTTTGTGTGGTAGGAGTATGTATTAACAAAAGTATCTGAATTTTAGCTGGATCTACCTATATTTCAACCACTGAGATATAATGACCTAAGATGAGCCCCTTGGTCATCATCATGTGGCACTTCTCATGGCTTAAGAAGAGTCTGGTATCAATACACCTTTGCAGCACCTTTTCCAATGTTTCTAATGCTGGCTCAAAATCATCTCCATAAGGTGTGAAATCATCCATATATACTTCGATCCCTTCATTTATTATATCTGAAAAGATGCTGAGAATAGCCCTTTGAAATGTGGTAAGGGCGTTGCATATACCAAAGGGTAAAAACTGTAAGAAAATGTCCCCCAAGGACAGGTAAAAGTAGTCTTATCTTGGTATTTAGGGGAAATCTGAGTCTGATTGTACCCACTGAAGCCATCTAAGAAAGAAAATAATTTCTTCCCTGCTAATGTATCTAATACTTGGTCAATGAAAGGAAGGGGAAAGTGGTATTTCTGGGTTGCTTTGTTTAGTTCTTTGTCATCTAAACATATCCTCCACTTTCCATTATTCTTTGGCACCACTACTAGTGGAGAGACCCACTTGCTATCATATATTGGATAAATAAAGTTGACATCCAAAAGTTTTTGTAACTCATCTTTCACAATATCCTTAAGATGAGGGTTTAATCTTCGTTGGGGTTGGTGAATGGGTCTAGCACCTCTTTCTGTATAAATTTGGTGTGTACATAAATAGGGATCAATTCCTTTCATGTCTGGGTAATCCCATGCAAAATCTCCCTTATATTTTTTTAGTAGTTGGACCAATTTTCTTCTTGTTCAACAATCAAATTTTTGTTAATATTCAGAGTTTTTCCTGGATGAATTTCTATAGATTTTCTATTGTAAACAGAAGTGTTAGGTATTGATTTTTCTTGGATGCCTTTCAGGGGATGTTCTTCCTCTTCATTATCAAATTCGGCCTTGATCATGTGACATTGCAAATGGGATCTGGTTTTTGGTTGGTTGATAAAACTGTTAATGATGTCATCCTCTGTTTGGTCTTTAAACTCGAGGGCATCTTCTATGGTTAATGGTGATCTAATGTTTTCTATGAGGTATTATACAGGCTATCTCTTTGTTTTTATTATTGTTAGGCTTAGCTTGGCTGGAGGGTATAAGGCTAAGTTCTTGACATAACTCCCTTTAGTTATAGTCATGCTGCCTTGCCGGAAGCCAATGTAGGCATCAACAATTGCTAGCCAAGGTCTACCTAATATTAAAGGATGTCCATCTAGCAGGTTTTTGGGGTTAATAATCAGGAAGTTGGCAGGGTATTCCCAGGAGTCTACAGATACCATTACATCATGTAGTGTGCCTTTTGTCTTGATTACTGATTAGTCAGCGAATTCCAATAAGGTTGTTGTTGGATCTAATGATGTAATGCCAAGTTTTTGGCAAGTGGTGGTTGTTAGGATATTAATTGTAGCTCCCAAATCAACTAAGGCATTTGTAAATGATTTTCCATTGATTTTTACTATAACTATAGGGTTTCCCAGGTCATCATACTTTACAGGTGCTTCTCTTCCTGATAGTAAGTCAGATAGAGTGCCAGCTACTTGGACAGTTGGGTTAGTTTTTGTTCACCTCTTCGACTTCCTTATGCATAGTTCTTTGATGGTCTTTGCATAAATGGGAATATCTTGGATAGCTTGGAGGAGTGGGATTTTTATACACAAAATTTTCAGTTCTCCCAGAAGATCAAAATCAGGATGCTCTATTGGACAAGGTATGATTAATCATTCGGGGAATGGTGGAGAAGAGGTGGTTTCTTGATCATGAGTTTGTTGTATAACCACATTCTCATTTTGCAGTGTTTGTCTTCAAGGTAACGGATTTTAAACTTGAAAATTTTTGTCTCCCTTTGATTCTATTATGCGCCCAGACCTTAGTTGAAGATCATTGCACTCCCTTAACTCAGTTTCTAGTTTTGGTGCTTCGATTATTTGAACAAATTGAACTAGTCTATTATTAGGTTTTGGGTTGGGTTGGGCTGGGAGTTTCGGTCTTAAGTTGGTCTGGGGATTTTGTTACAATGTATATGGTGCTGGCAATGTAGGTGGAGGGAGAGGAATCGTTCCAACTAGTTGATTCATAGATATTTTCCAGTTCGACTGCCAGGTCTGACTCTGCGAGGTGGAGGGGGACCATTGCGTTGGATATGTATTATTTTTCCAAAATGTTGGACAGTAAGGAAAATTTGGCCAATTGGTTTGATTTGTTTGATTTGGCCATGGTGGTGTAGGAAATGGCTATTGTGACAAACTATTAAAGGGTGGTTTATTTTGCCACATTCCATTATATTGTTGAGAATTATACTGAGGAGACTAAAAAGAAGAGGATGGATCAATGGGCATACCTATTTGTTGTGGCTTCCATTAACGGTGCTGATTAAATAGGTATACTGTTTCCGTTTCTTCTTCCGCTTCTTTGTAGACTGCTTTCAATCCCAGGAGTGAGGGGCAACTTTCTATAGAGTTATCTTTCGTGCAGATAGCACAGAATTGGATTGTATCCAACGGGCACTCTTTATGGATATGTTTCTTTTTGTATCTAGGGTAGAATATTGCCAAATTTTGTTCTGCTTCTGCTTTCTTTTGTTTATCTTGCATGATATCAAGCTGTGTTGTTAGAGTCCCTAGAATATCAGTTTTGAAATCTTTTAGTAGATTTCTAATTTCTCTGCGGGTTATATCTCCACCGGAGGTCTTGCTATCCCTTATGATCATGTCACATTCTGCTGGTTTTAGTCTTGTGCTGCCTCTTGAACTCCTGATACATAAATTAATAATGTCAGCAAAATTTTCTTGATATATATCACCTTTTCCCATGATGTTTAATGTTTCAACCCATTGTTCCTTCATCCCTATAATTAATGTAGTTTTTAACACATTATCAGGTAAGGGTAAATATGCATAGGGTGATCTCTAGAGGTTGTATTGAAAGCGTTCTACATATTCCTCAAATGTTTCATTAGGTTTTTCTTTCATCTGAAATATTTCATCTATTAATTCCCTGGACCTACAATAATCCTGATGTTTCTTTAGAAAAGCATCTTTCATCTGGTCCCGGTCATTTATAACACCTCCACCTAACCCCATAAACCATCGTAAAGCTGCTCCTTTTAATGTGGAGGGGAATAATTTTAAATTTTGGGGATCAGTGGTATAGTCATACCCTCTGCATAATACATCGAATTCAAACAGAAATGCATCTAGATCTTCCAATGTTAAGCCATGGAATGTAGGAATATCCTGGAGAGGAATGGCTTTCATTGGTGCATTAACTGCAGTGTCCACAATGGGATATTGCAGTGTGGAAGTTTGGGGTGGTTGCTGGTTGTGGGCCATTTGATCAAATATGTGCCAATATCCTTCTGGGATCTCTAGAGAATTATTCCTAGACTGACTAGAAGTAGTAGGGATGACCTTAACAACACTTCCTTGATCTAGGATAATGAGTGTCCCTTGCTGAACTATTATCCGAGGGTATTTTGGTTCTTCAGGTTCTTCGGCTGTGTTTTGGATGATTTTGATAGCACTTCCCTTATCTAGGCTACTTATTGTTTGGACTACTTCAGGAGGGGATCCTAGTTTTTCTATTTCCCCTATTTCTCCTTCCCCTTCGCGGAGATTACTAGAATTCCCTTCTTGTAAAGAGATTGGGCAAGAATTCCCAATTTCTTGAGAATCTTGCTCCGTTGTTTGACTATGCACCTTAGCAAAAGCTACAGATGATGATTCTGTGGCTCGAAGGGAACGAGTAGGTTGTCTAGAAGCAATTTTTCTAGGGCCTACTGATGGTTGAGATTCAGCTCTCTTAATGATGTTGTCGATAAAAGCTGTTCGCCCAAGGGTCACCGATCCCTTAGGTTTTTCAGGTCTGGGAGGAATTTCGTTTTGTTTAAATTTTCTAGTCATTCAAAAAAATGCAAGCATTCATTCCTACCTTAAATTTTCACTCAATTCTATTGTGAAGCGGGCAGATGAACAGGAATTTTCCTCTCTCGGTACGCAGGTTCTTACCTTTTGTTTTTAATACCTAGTTCTTTCCTAGCAGAGAAAATCAAATATACATCACTCTTTTCTAAATAGCTACAATCTCCCCGGTAACGGTGCCAAATGTTAAGGTATAAAAGGTGTCTTTTTAACTCCTATTTATCCTACATTAATTGTCAATCCAGGTACGAATTTTTGTCTCAAGAGTGTACTCAGTCTGAGGCTGCAATTTAATATAAGAGTAATGCTCTTCAATGTGTAGTACAGTGTCTTAAATACAAGAGTAAATGGATGCTTGAAAATGAAATCTAACTACAACAATATGAAACTCAATGTTCTGTAGTTCAAATAATCACTCAACAATCATCAGTTAAGGATGAAGTATTAATAACTCTTTCCTCTGTCAATTGATGTAAATGAAATCAAATATGAACAAGGTAATCAATTTGAGAATGTAGGCAGTGATCACCAATGTCCTTTATAGCTGATGATCTTGCATTCCACACTAACACAATTCAATGGAAATGGTAAATGTGTTAAATCACTAATGCTTATTTTTGTAATAACACACCAAAGAAAAACCAAACTCTTGCAAAAAGGAATAAACAATAAAACTAATTAACATGAATGAACAACAAATCTGTTTACTGGAAATGAACAACAAACTATTAATGGAAATGAACAGAAAAATATTAGTGGAAATGAATAGAAATCCTGAATAGCGAAGCTCTATATCTACAAAGCATAACAAATTATAAAAGAATAAATACTCTTGTCATGTGGAAAGGAACGGAAATGCGATTTACTGATGCAACACACCAATTTCATAAAACAGTAAACTATAAACTAAGGTAACTGTGAAGCAATGCAGTTGAAAGGAAATGAAAGCTAATACAAACCATCACACGACTGGAATTCGAAATAAAAAGTACAAATAGCAGGTGGATCCACCAGGGCCGGGCCCTTAGCCGCCAGTGAAGCACCGCCGAACTACTCAAGTATCAGATAATGGAATGACAACCGAATTTATGTATTAATCATATGGAGCAAAGTCTACAAGAAATCATACTATGTTTTAATTAACGAGAGTCTGTTAGCACTCAAATCTGCCTCAGGCTGAAGAAGGAAAAACTCGAGGCAACATCAAACCAAGCTCAGCCTCGTAGCTAGCCCTATGAGGACGGAAAGACTCTCTCCCGATCAATCTACGATAAAATGAACAATAGGGTGCAAGATGACTTAAAAAAGGGGAGACGGATTTTAGGCTAGTAAGCTAAGAATGGATAAGGTTTTAATAAATGATGGGGTTTTACGTGCATGGGGCTAAAGACGGCAAAACTGAGGAAATTAAATAAATACGAGATTATCTCTGAGGCAAGAGATAGGCAAGAGCTTAAGCATCCAATTTTGAAATTATATGGAGTGTAAAAAAGAATGTTTAAGAAGGCAAAAGGAGGCCATAATCACTGAATCCTTTACCCAGACGGAAAGGCATATAGAACTTGAACACTTTCCCAAGGCGAGTAATGAATGGTCGCAACTACCTCAAAAAGCGTTCAACGAGAAAATAATTACGAATGGCTGAAAACATTACAAGACACCTTGCTGAGCTCAGAAGAAACACAATGCTAAGTTATTACCAGGGATCTCTAGAGAAATAGGCTACATCATTTCATTAATCTCCGACGAGCTGTCTGATAGTACTTGTTTTTCTCCTCCACACCTCGAACTCTCCCACTCCTTTACAAATGGTTTTTCATACAATAAATAGACTCCTTTCTGAAAAAACAAATCGACCAAAATAAGGGATGATTTAATTATCATTATGGCTCTTATTTGGAAAGCGATAATTTGTTCGAAATGAAACGTATAATATGAAATCTGTTCGATGATCAATGAATAGGCAAAATCTGGAGCGTAGACCCTTTGAATTGCATTTGAATATCAAAATAGGCAATCTTTGTTCATATCTTTCTGGCATGGTAGTTGTTCTTTGTTTAATTTTGAGTTTGGCTTGTCACCATCTGGTAGGCCGAACATGATTACTCCATCAACTCCGGCGTTTGATAGCTACCCAAATTCTTTTGGTATCACGCCCATTAAATTATTCATCGACATGTCTATATATAAAATTATTACATTTCCAAGGCTCGAGGGATTCTCCTCTCAGGATGATTGCTACTCGGATCCAAATAAGAAGCAATAAAAGGTTTGAAACTTAAGCAAATGCGGGATAACACCCCTTGTGATTCATGTTTGAAAAATCCGGAAAACAAATGATGATTAGTCACTGTGGACACTACCCGAAACAATGGTGACCAAAATTGTTCTCTAACCGGCTATCCGGATATCCATTGTAATCATAGATACTGCTTTTAAATAAACGGCTCAGCATCGACGAAATGAGATGAATCTGTGGCCATGTGGCTCCCATAAACAAAACCCGGGAGAATGAAGGCACGATGCTCTCATGTTTTTACGGAAGCACACAACTCTCTAGTCTAACAACAACGAATACCATTCACAAAAACTTGCACTCTCTTTGGAATCCCAAATGGCTTTTGGCCCCTCTCATTTTTTTCTTCCTTGGCCCAAGACATAACCTGTACCACCATTTTTAAGGAGCTAGATACACAAGATCCTTGAAAATACCGAAATTCCCTATCAGCCATCATCTTCTCCACCATATCCTGAAGGTCAATTTAATCCCCAACGGCGGCATGGAAATGTGCCTTGTTCCAAGCTGGTGAACGTGCATTCTACATTGCCAGGCGGTGGCAAAAAACACAATAATATAGGAAGGGGATTAGGAATGACGATTAACGTTCTTTCTTTTTCCCTCGCTCGACCACAGTGCAATTTCAACAGACCTTCAGGGACCTACTGTGACATTCAAATTCCACCGCCTCGCTCGTACAAACACGCTCAAACGCTCTCGCGCCCCGAGGAGGCAAAGTGAAAGAATCAAACATCGGACATCATACCCGGACACATGCTCACTCTCCCCGTGCAGGCATAAGGCGTAATCTATGGCGTTCCAAGAAACCACATCGGCTCGGGTATTTGTTGAGAAAAACGCAGAAAGTGCATCAATTTGTCCATTAGGAAAACTTACATGATAAGATTTGGTCCCGGCCATGCATCGTTGATGCATTTTTTCAAACTTATTTGTATTACTTCTAAATACACGCATTGTAATTGTCTGTTGACTTTCCTCTTCAGAGTGAATTTCTGGACAATCGCATTACCTTGACCTTCTGGGGTGGAGAAGTCACAATCGAAATCCCAAAATCGGAGCTACCGTTGCATTGCGGTGGAATTTATCATCTATAGCATTTCTAAATAAGAGCTGCTACCAGAGCTGCTCCAATTCTTCGAGAGATTGTAGTGTTTGACATGTTCCAATTCTTTTGAATTCTTGACTTCCATGTTGATCAAGCCATAAAAGATAGTAACCTTTATGTCACGAGCTCGACACGAGTTTGGTTCGAAATTTAATAGGAATCGAAACGTGTTTTGGATCTGATAGAAGACGTAACATAATTCCAATCTTGTATGGCCTTCGACTTCACTTTCAATTTGTACACGAATTCGGCTCCGGGATGCAATGGTGGATATTGATGTATTTGGTCATCCTGAGTGAAATTATGAAAGTCTAAAGAATAAGGACAACACTCCATGGGCATTGAAGCGGTGTCCGAGTTTGATGAACAACGAGGCCATGGGAACAGGTTATCAATGCATTAGAAACCCTGCTGAAATGCATAAACTGACGGGAATAATTGTAGTCCCGTTTTGGAGCAATAAAAGGAAGATAGGCTTGTCCGGATGCACTAGGTTGAGTTGTAATCATATTTGTTAGTTAGGCATGATGGAAGGTTCCATGTTATGATTTATAGTTGGATCCTTAGAAAAATCATATTGATTTCATAGAATCACTCCCAAGCGAGAAAATCACGGTTGGTTAGGTGTTCATCAACTTCATGATGGTTTAGAACACATTAAGATCTACGGGTAGCATATCATTGGTGTTCATTTAACATGCGAGAAGTTGCAAAGTATCTGCGGTATTCTCTCTCTCGTATTTGGTTGACAACAATAAGTTTATAGCATCCCTCTTGTCTTGCCAATCTTCCTCTACGGAGCCAACTGAAACTTCTGCTTGATCTTTGGATCGAGGCTCCTTGCCTATGGACACTAGACTTGATGCATTTCTTTGAACGGAACTTCCAAATCTACTTCCCGATCGGCAAATCTTCTAACTTCCATTTTAGCTAGACACATAATTTATATAACGAGAAGGTATTTCTATGCGGCGGTATGGTTTTCCGGTGTTTCATGAAGACAAGGGCCTGCATTGATCGAGTCTTGTAGATAATGATGATTGTCTAGCATAAACATTGAGATTTGAAGGAACAAGTGCCTGTGCACCTTGATTGCTTCTCTTGGTAATAGGTGAAGACCACGTGTTGCTAATGAGAGTATGGCATTGAAAGAGTTTGGAATATCCATTGAGGGGCTTTCTAGCATCTTGTTGGAATTTCTTAATTATTCACTTCTCTTATTTGTAGAAAGTGACAGGTGATCATTCTTAGTAGGTCACCTTTAATCCCAAGCGAACATAGAGCAAACATCACATATAGGTGGCACGATGTGCGATTAGCTATATCATGAGGGAAGTATTGTTGAAAGGAAACATTACACAAAAACGTGGTGAAAACCTTTGTTTGTTTTTGCAGAATGGATGGTGGATCGGAAGGCGCACATGAAACATCCTTAAGCTGAAAAACTTGGACAATTGCGAGTTTAATGCTGTACAACTAAAACGGGGTTTTGAAGAAGAAACATTCTCAAGCCTCCCCTTAATGCTGAAATTTTGAGCTGAAAACATGGAAAACCTCCTCATGGCTGCAGTATTAGACAGTTTGCAGTGTGATGCAAACTGATTACTGACACATTTATTAGCCAAGCAGGCCAGTCATTTGTGCATGGCTGCAGCAGCGAGAAATAATAGAGGCCCAAATAAGGCGAATTAGCAATGCCAAAACCAATGGGGATGGCAAGTACCACTTCTTGGAGAAGTGCCAAACTATGGTCACAGAATGGGGCAGATACTATCCATCCAAACTGGGGATATGGAATCATTATTTGAAAAATAGACACGACTCTTGACTCAATTTTTAAACTGAAACTGAACCCAAATTGATTCGATCTCAAGATTGAAATAACTGAAAAACTGACTTAACAAAATTCAAACTAAAACTGCAATGAAACTGGAACAAAATGCTGCCTTTGGCTGCTTATTTATCTACCCTAATTTGCTGCAGAATCCATGAATCAAGTAATGTTGTAATGCCAGGTCAACCATTCAAGTAAATCTGAGAAGAATGCTACTTGAGAGTGCTTCAACCAGATCACAGATGCAATTGCTGGCAGCCCTACATGCACATAATGAGCCTGGTTATGTAATAGACAGCTTGATCTATCAGTCAAACTGAAAAACATTTCCATGTATGTTGCAATAGGATCGCAAAAGCCAGACTCTGTTTGCTGCCCCAACTCTGCAATACATACTTCCAGCTGCACACTGTCAATGCAAACATCTGTAGGCAGCTCTATTGTTTCTTGTTTTGAAGGAGGAAGAGTTTCCAAGAACTTTTTGGGATCTCGGAAATCATAAGACTGGATCTGATCATTTAAACACTGAATCTCCTTCTCAATTATTTCAACAACTAACTCACAGACACCAGTTTTAGCTTCAAGAGGAAACTTCGGAGATTTCAAACATTGAAGCAAAACACTGAAAAATTCTTCATTAATTTCAAAATATGCTAACTGATTTCTTACTTCTTTTATAGCGTCACACAGTGCAGGGTTTGCCACATACCCTACCATTGCATGAGTGGATCAGCGAGCACTGGAATCTCTGGATCGAGTTGGAGTCGTCAGGTGAATGTTTCAGCCTTCATATGTGTCTGACTGCTGTCCACCAGCAGCATCAGATCTGCAACTTAATTTCATGTACTGGGGCAAGACAATCTTCAAGTCGAATGTCACATCAACAGCAAACCATCTTCCCCAGTATGGTCGCCACTATGTTAGCGCTCAAATCTACCTTAGGCTGAAATAAGGTAAAACTCAAGGCTACATCAAACCACGCTCAGCCTCGTAGCTAGCCCTACGAGGACAGGAGAGGGCTCTCTCCGGGTCTATCTCAGCAAAGGATCTTCAAAGGGGCTGAGATGACTTATAATGAACAATGAATACTGATTTTAGGCTAGTAAAGAGATAGGAAATTTGATTTTGATTTTTTGGGTTTTTGTTGGAGAAATGGGAAAAAACAATTTTTGGGTTCAGGGATAAAGCCAGATCTTTGCAGAATTCGAGTTGGGGCGAGGTAGGAAATAGTATTGATTCTTTTGATTGAGTATATGGATGGATCATAATGGCAAGGAGCTGAAGAGGGCAAGAGGTAACATGGATCCTCTCCAAACAGGCGAAAACATGTAAAACTAAACAAATTCAAAGGCAGAGCACTGAAATCAATGGATTCAACCTCATTTACTCATTCATTTAGTTTCAGAAGCATAAGAAAGGAATGGCATACATTAAACATGAAAGAAATTACAATAAACTGAGAGAAAACACCATCAAGAACTGAAAGCCACAAGAATCCCAACAGGTGCCGCAAAACCTCTGATCTTTCCTTAGCCAAAATATGAAAAATATGTACAATAGTGTGCCAAAAGTTTCCCAAGAGTCCAACCTCTAGAATGTCTCAAAAATTACATCATATAGACCTCCTAACCCCTTCCCACACCTCTAGGGGTATAATTCCTCCTTCTAGGAGCAGTTCCAACTAATTCTAAACAAAGAACTAGAAAATAGGCATCTAAACAACTTGCCTCTAAAAGGGAGGAAACTGATTCTTACATCTGATTTTTACTTTTTTAGGAGTGAATCATCTAGAAGAGGTAAAAGTGAGTCAAAGTTACATGCCAACCATCAATTTACATCATAAGAACTCAAAAATTTCATCCACAAGAAAAACTGGTCCCAACTGGCCGAAATCCTGAGCTGGAAGGTGAAAAATTGACCAAAAATCCATATGCGTAGCGCCCCTGAGCCATACGCGTAGCGCGCCTTTCAACCTGTTTTTGGGGCACTTCCTGGAATCCAAATTGAGTTCATGATAGCTCGTTGGAAAGCCCTGGATATTGGCTATCCAACCCAAGTGGAATTTCCCAATTTGGAGCTCATTTTCCCCTCCAAAACTTCATTCTCCCAGAAGTACTTCCTGCTGGTGCAAAAGGTGGCACAGCAAGGTGGTTTTCATGGTGTTTTTGGGCCTTTTAAACATCCAGAACCTGATGAAATGCTTCGGAAATGCTTGAGCATGCATAACGTACCATGAAAAACCCAAAAATATAAATTTTTCCTTCAGCAAGTGTCCCGAACAAAAGCGAGCATGTCGACGCGCTACTCGTATAGCTGAAAAATCTGTTTTTGGACCAAAATATTTCAAAATGACAAAAATTTCTCCGAATTTGCTCAAATTTGGAGCGAAGACCCTCCATCATGTATCATGCCCAGCTAACGAAGCCTCGGCCAAAATCCGGAGTGGATCAGGCCTCTTCCACCGTTTTAGTGCTTCGCTCAACCTCCTCTTCAGAATCTTCATTCTTGCTTTGCAGACGTGCATGCGGGCCCAATAATGACCTTTCATGTGGCGAAGCATGTCTTTGTCTCTGTTGGATTTTTCAATCAACTTCTCCAGATGAATTTTAACACGTGTGAGGCAAGAATCTCGATCAATTGGTGTCATGTCGCCGGGTCTCTTCCGGGCCAATTGTCGATCTTCACGGATTCGCCGCAGCTCATAAAGTTCATGCTCATCCTCTAGCTGCTTGTTACGCTGCTCCAGGTAGTTTATCACCCACTGAGCCCTCTGCAATTTCTCTTTCAGCATATCATTCTCGGCCCTCTGCTCCTGGATGATCTCTTTCAGTTTCGAGCTAGGAGAGCTCGCATCAACATCAATGATCATGAAATCTGTGTCCCGGCCTCCTGATGGGCCCTCATCATGCATGGGCCTCTTGCCCCTGTCCTAAAACTTTACATGTGCTGAAGAAGAAGGCGAGACCCCTTCCACCCTTGGTGGAGATAATACTCGCTCTGCTGATGTAGTCAACGAGACCCCTTCCACCCTGGGTGGAGATAGTACTCACCGTGTCGCTGCAAATAAGGCCCTGTGGCCTCGCTGGTATGTCACATACAATGGAGCAGTGATATGCTCGATCTCAGGAATGTCAGGCTGATGTAAAGGCTCTCTCTCATCATGAACTACCTCAAGAGGTGGTTGCGGCGCTATAAATAAGTCACGAGAGATGAAATCCTCCCAAGTGATGCCCTGCTGTGTCAACTGATGTACCACTACGATCTTGATCAGCGCGTAATGATATATACTCCTATGTTGCTGTGCTGGGGTCTTCTTCTGTACAAAAATCACCATCCTCTCTATGTTGCGATACATGAAGTACGGAATGTTCAGCATACGTACCCTCGTGAAATGCATCAACAAACGGACATGGTACGCATAGAGACGCGAGAATCTGCCCTCGCAACTGAAATACCGAATGATGAGTTTCATCAGTGGTGCAAACTCATCCTTCAGGAATCTGAAAGGAAAAACCCTGCTCAAGTGCCTCATATACCCAGGTTTGATGTATGGCTCATAGTGGAATTTCTCTAACTGCTGACGTTTGTTCCATTCCTCTCCTAAATTTGGTATCCCAGTGGCCTGAGAAATAATCTCTGGTGACAGAATGAAATCTACTCCGGCAAGGTTCACACAGCCATCATGTAAATGTAGAACAAATAGACGAGCTAGTTCACGATGAAGCTGGGTTTGTGAAATCATCTCACAGAATCGAAAACATGACTGATACCGAAAACAATCCATTGCAAGCGGACATGCCTGCAATTGAGCCAAAGAAGTAGGCTCCTCCCTGAGATGTTTACCACCTTTTCCACCTTTGTGAGGCCTCCGTGGCACATTACCCTCTGCTGTGGAATCACTGTCAGACTCCTGCTCATAAACTGAATCTGTCTCTGACATGGCTTTGAAAACAAGATGACTGCAATATGAATGCTGATATAGGTGTAGTGAAATCAAAGTTTCAATGTATGCTCAAAACCCAAATATGCTGCATATGTACCAAAGCATCATAAGAAAAAAAGTGACAGTGGTAATAGCTCTGTTTTAGTGGCATAAAAACAGTCTCTGTTTTGATCACAAGAAAATTTGACAAATGAGTAGGCAGTGTAATGTATGGTACAACCTTTGTAATACTGGCCAAGGATTTGTCAAAGGACTGTGTTTGTCAATAGGAGACAGTGGAAATGAAACAATAGCAATGACAACATATTGTGATATTATGGCGATGGAGGATATGGATAAGTCAACATGAGACTATGTGAAAACATGAAAGGACATGGCAGCAGTGGTAAAATGGCCAAGAAAAGGCGTGAGGATGATGTACATTATGTGCCAGGGCGCCACAAGCAATAGGCATGAGCATATATACCAATCACAAAAGTTTACAAACCCTTCACAAGACTGTCATATATCTTTTAAAACCCTGAGAATTGAATTTTCTATGAACATAGGGTTTATATATTTCTCCTCTTTCCACATCAAACTCATTAATTTCCCACTTTAAAAATACCAAAACCCTGTTCAAAAATCACTGAGCAATGTTTAAAAACCTACTTGCACATTGATGGAGGCGTTTGAGCTCGAAATCGGACGCAAAGACAAAAAAATTTTGCTCTGTCACTATATGGGTAGCACCCCTGCCCAACGCGTAGCGCGCAGCATATGCGTAGCGCACTTGAGATTTAACACGGGCTGTGGGCGTTATATGCGTAGCACCCCTTATATGGGTAGCGCGCCAACTGTGTGGGTAGCGCACACCTTCAAAGCCTGTCAACAACTCTGCAAACACGTCTTCGGCCCTCCACTTCACAAATTCGACTTCTGCCTTGAAGATTGGTAGAAATGAATGATTTTCCATGGCTTAAATATGAAGAAAAATATCCCATAAAATCAGATTTGATTTTAAATTTGTTTGCTAACCCACTTTTATAATGTTTCGGCACTTTTTCAATTGGTCATTTAATACAATGCTGCTCTTTGAATTTCTCTTGTTTTTTCTGAGTTTTGGACTGATAATACTTGTTGTCTTTTGCAGGGATACGGCACTTGGCTTTGGAAAAGATCAGAGGCTTGCTCTAGAATTTCTTATGGTGAAATAAATATAATTATTACAAAGATGAAATTAGACAATTTCTAGTTCCAAAACAGAGTTTTGGACTAGAAATGTTTTCAAATGATTTTGATAATAAAAATGTGAAATAGAAATCTTGCGAAACCAACCTCATGGCCTACGGGCTTTTATGACATGTATGCAGAGGACTAAAAACCCTAGACTCTAGGACTAAAAGACTCTTTTTAACGAAACTAATCATTAATGACCATGAATGTAATGACCATGAACTTCAGTGATTTTTGAGGAATTTTAATTAGCCCTGCAGGTACAAGCATGAGGAAACACATGACCACCAGACCCCCTCGTCAGTCAATGGCATGCTCCTAGCGAAATGCAACGAAGTGGAACGAGCGAGACACCTAAGAATGATATGAAAAAAGCGAACTGATCTTTGACAGAGGGCTGTAAGGACAGACTCTAACATTGGCTCCAATGGGGATGGTGGCTCCGAGGAGATGCCAAGAACGGCAGATCTCTGGGGGAGTCAGACAGTGCCTTCATCCATTGGGCGATGGAGTCATTATTTCAACAGATAACACAAAACTTTTGATACATTTATTGACTGCAAACTTGACTGAAAAGCGACTGAAACTTGACCAAAACTAACTCGACTCTAAAACTGAAAAGACTGATAAAACTGACTTGACAAACTTCAAACCAACCAACCTCCATCTCCAGAATTATAGCCTTCGCTCCGGGCTCCAGACTGAAGATGAGAGATCAGTACACACTTGCAATAAAACAGAAGTAAAATGATATATACAATGATGATGAAATCAACAGAAAATACTCAGAAGTGGTATCGATTTAGTAGCTGACCATTGATTGGCCCTCCAGGACAATCATCTCCATTCATTTCCTTGAGAAGAAAGGAATTTTGACCACGATACGCTGCAATCTTAAAAGGAACCTTCCATAAGTTTTCAAATTTTCCGTGCTTTCCCTTATCTTCATTCCGAGCATCCCACTTCAAAACCACCTCATCTAGCTGAAACTTATCTTCTTTTGCCTTCCTGTCATAAATCTTCTTGATGCGCTCCTGCAACTTGAAAGTATTTTGAAATACCTCCTCCCGTGTCTGCTGTAAATGAATCATCTGATTAATCCTCCGCTGCATGGGATCTTCCTCACTACCAGCTTCCTGAAGCAATTTGACTACCGGGACAACAAGCGAAGTAGGAAAAACCGTGTCTATCCCGTACACCAACTCGAAAGGAGACATGCCAATAGACTTTTTCTGACTTACCCTATCAGCCCACAGTGCATTCATTAATTTCTTGTGCCAGCCCTTTTTATTGATTTCCAGCAATTTCTTAATGATATTCACCAAGGACTTATTTGAAGATTCCGCCAAGCCATTTCCTTGCGGATGGTAGGCAGTCGAATGTCCCAAGCTGATATTGTACTTATAGCAAAATTAAACCATCCTCTTAGACTTGAAGGCCGCTGCATTATCTGTGATTATCTTACTAGGACACCCAAAACGTGATAGAATATTGTTTTCAAGAAAAGAGATAATTACCGCATCCGTGGCCTGTCGAGTGGGAATCTCCTCGATCCATTTCGTGAAGTAGTCCGTAGCTGTCAATATCCATCTATGTTGTCTGAAAGATGCTGGGTGAATTTCCCTGATGAAATCCAATCCCCACTGCTGGAATGGTGCACTAACTTCAATTGGTTTGAGAGGCAAAGGCTGTAGTTTCTGCTTCCCTTCGAAAATTTGGCATTCGTGACAATTCTTAACAGCCTTGTATACATCTGAAAACAAAGAAGGCCAATAGTAACTTGCCCTTAGAATCTTATTCGCTATGGTTTTCCAAAACAAATGGCCGCCGCAGTCTCCTCTATGAAAGTCCTCTAAAACTCTTTTGGCTTCCTCCTCTACCAAACAATTCAACAACACTCCCCCGGGGTCTTTCCAATACAATGCAGAATTCAGTATACAAAACTTTGTAGCTCTCAACTTCAATGTTCTACTCTTATTTCTAGGCATCCCGGGAGGTGGAGACAAATTCTGAAGCACGTATAAAATGTCAGCATACCAAGGGGAAGAAACAAAAATATCAGATACCTGAAATGACGTACTCTCCTCATCTTCATCGGACATGGCAGCGATCAAATTTATATCTAGAGCATGCAGATTTGTTTCAGCCATAAGCTTGGTGAGTCCTTGTCCTTTGATCAGCTTGGTCGGTTTAATCTCCACATCGTATTCTAACAACGCAGCGATCCACTTACCCCGTCTTCCCTCTGGATCTGCCTGTACCAAAACATCTTTAACTGCTGCGTTAGGAACATATGCTATAATGTGGGAATGCAGTATATACACACGGAAATCTTTCAAGGCCTTTACAAGCGCAAGTGCTTGTTTCTCAATAATATTGTATTTCAATGCTCCGTCCCTTATAATCCGACTGAAAAATGCAATGGGCTTCTCAACTCCATCTCTTTTCTGCATTAAAACAGCTGCCAATGTGTGCTCAGAAGCAAACGAAAACAAAATGAAGTCCTGTGTGTAGTCCGGGCTAATTAAAATTGGGGCTGAAGAAAGAGCTATCTTTACCAAATTGAATGATTTCACCGCCTCTTCTGTCCACTTTACCTGACTGTCCTTTTTCAGCATGTTCGTGATTTCTCTAAGATGCTCTGCAAGATTTGGAATGAAACGACGCAGAAAATTCATTTTACCATTAAATGACTGTATTTCTTTCTTGTTCCGGGGCTGTTCAATCTGCTGGATGGCTTCAACATGTGCAGGGTCAACACGGATGCCATCTTTCGATATGATGTGGCCAAGGAGCTTGCCTTCATCCATGGCAAAAAGACTCTTTTTCGGATTCAGCGAAATGCCATATTTTCTGCACTTCTGGAAAACAACTTTCAAATGATATAAATGTTCCTCATCAGAATTTGAAAACACATTTAAATCATCAAGGTAAACAACCAAAAATACATCATTTTCGTTGGCGAAAGCCATTTCCATTGCACGCTGAAAGGTGGCACCTGCATTCTTCAAACCAAACGGCATTTTTGCATAATGAAATGTTCCCCATGGAGTGGTGAACGCAGTCTTGTCACGATCATCTTCATGCACTAAAATTTGATTGTATCCTGAATAGCCGTCGAGTAGTGACATCCTTGATGCTCCAACTACTCGCTGCAATATATGGTACATTTTTGGAAGCGGATAATTGTCTTTTAATAATACCTTATTCAAATTTCTGAAGTCGATACATAAACGGATCTCACCTGTTTTCTTTCTCACGGGCACCAAATTTGATATCCAATCTGAAAATCGGATAGGCACAATGATTCCTGATTTATACAACCTGTTTACCTCTTTTTCAATCGATGGTAGCAGCTTTGGATTGATTCTCCTCAACTTTTGACGAAAAGGCTTGTAATTTGGTTTGATGGGGATAGTATGCTGAATGATATTAGTGTCATATGTTTTTAGATCTGAGTAATCCCACGCAAAAGCATCAGAAAATGAAGACAACAATTTCACATACTCTGCCTTTACCTTTGGTGACAATGACTTTGATAAATTGACCATCTTGGGATTCTCAGCTGTTCCAATATTTACCTCCTCAACACCTTTTTCAGTCGGCCTCAATGTCGGTTTGCGGGCTACATCGTCTTGATCAAATAGTTCCTCCAAAGGAATCAATCCCTTAGGAATGATGTTATCTTTAAGTTGCAGCACTTCCATTTGGTTTATTTGTATGTCATCATTACCATCATCATGTTCTGTATCTATGGAGGTGTCTTTAAACTTACCCTTATTCTGCAGAAAATCACTAATCTCCTCGTCATCCTAAAAGACTTGCCAACATCGCTGATTGTCTGGAACAGTGGGGCGATGTTTCACATGAATCTCGAACTTGTTGCTGGAATTCATTGGAATTTTTAAATTTCTTGCTGCCTTAGCAAGTCCATCAACAACACCATTTTGTATGCGAGTCACACATGTCAAGGTATGATCAGAAAATAATTTCAGAATGTCTAAAACTGCATTACGGTAGGCCCTCATGCGAGGATGCTTGGCCTGAAACTCACCCTTAACCTGCTTTATCACCAACTCTGAATCACCATGCACTGCAATCCTTTTCGCTTTCAGCTTTCTAAGAATCTTAAGGCCAGCAATTAGAGCCTCATATTCCGCTTCATTATTAGAACAGTCAAATGCTAGCTTGTAGGAACACACTCTCACGTTACTTGGAACCTTATCTGGAGCGGAAAATGGACTACGAATCCAAATACCAATTCCAGCACCGTCACTACCCACTGTGCCATCAAAATCCATGGTCCAAAGACCATCTTCATCGTCCTCTAAATGCTGAAATTGCGCCAGCTCTGTTTTTTCTGTTTGCTGCCCATTGTCTTTAGCTGATTGCTCCATAGTAGCTTGTTTTTCTCTTCTTTCTTTTTGCAGAACTTCTCTAAAATTCTCAGTGATTTCTGGTATATCTTCCGCCTGAACTAATTGACTATATATATCATTAAAACTATTAGCAAGCAACACAAACGACTCTAAGTCGGTATGTACATAATTTACAGGATGATTGATTGGCTTCTCTTTGCTGGTTATCATGTATTTCATCTTCTGCTCTCGATATAAATTTCTCATTTGACCGAAGACTGGAATTGTCGCATAAGAGAAATCTAACTGAAGTGTGCCTTTCAACTTCGCCCCCCAAGATCTTGAAAGGAGCATCCCAAATCGTGGAGGAATGTCTGCCACAACCACATCCATCAAGACATTCTTCGCTGGAATTTGATCTAAGCTTACAAACAAATCTTTGATGAGTCCTATACACCTCACACGGCTGGAATTAAATGAATACAAATCATGATATTTTCTTGTAATGTCTAGTCCCAATTTTTCCATGATCGCCTTTGGCATCAAATTGTGCGAAGCACCCGAATCGAACATGGCATTGTGCAATACATATTCATGCAACCTCAAACTGATATAAAAGGGAGGAACATCACTGTCAGGGGACTCACCATCTAATGCAGGCCCGAAAATCAATTCTGGATGATCATCCTCAACATTTACCGTGTCAAACATTGGATCAAAATTCAGAATTTTGGAGACTTGACCATGGTAGCTGCTGTTCTTCATGATTTCTGTCAAAGGAATAGATATTTTTAATTTGGAAATTTCATTTTCCAAACTAAATGCTGAAACCTTTTCGACTTCTTTGACCGGAAATTCCTTCTTTTCAGCCTTATCCTTCATTATACTTGACTGATTTACCTTCTCTGCTGATGATACTTTACTAGCTGCAGGATCAATTGTCTCTTTTCCTTTCTTCTGTGGTATGGGTGAATCTGTCTTCGGTGCTAAAGCTTCTTTTCTTTTCTGAATTGGATTTATGGGCACATCTCGGTTTCTCAATGAGTATTGATTTTGTTGGGCGGACAAAGCATTCAAATATCCTCTTTGGTAATCATCTGATTCTTCCTCTAAATCTGCATCATTTGCTAAAATGAAATCTCCATCTTTCTGAGCAGCTGAACTTTCTCCATATTCTTCATCCTCAGTAATGTAAATAGGCAGATCGTCGGGAGTGAAGAAATGATTTTTCTCACCTGCTACATCATCATCGTCGTCTGAATCTTGACTCACAAAATTCTGCAAAAGAGGTGTTTTAATCTGCTGCTGGGCTGCCGGCTCTTATGCTCTCTGTTCACGCTGCTTAATTCGGAACTGTGGCTGCTGCTAGCCACGGTAGTTTGGATTCCGAATCTGCGTTTCAGGTTTATCAAGTGTCATCCTTTTGAGCATTTTTTCCATCTCACGAAGCAAGTGCTGTTTGGATGTAGATGTGGAAGGCTCTTCCTTTATAGTCACTCTTTTCTCTGCTTTCAACCGTGCTCTCTTATCGTTCAGATTCGCCTCAACACTAACGGCAATCTTCTGCATATCTTCTAAGGTAGGCGGATCTCTGTCACGTAGCAAATAAGCCATCTCTGGATCAAAACCATCCGGGAATTTAAGAAGAGCTGACTTTTTAGACGGTCTTAATTCATCTGGAATTGCATTATACACTGTATTGAATCTGATGATATAATCCTGAACGGACTCACCAGGATTACGCTTGATGTTTGTGTACTCTGAAGTGATCTGCAGCGGATCTTTTTTCATCTCCCATCGATCTAAAAACTGTGTCTGAAGCTCTTGCAATGTATTGATACTTCTGGCCTGTAGAGCTCTGAACCATTTACGAACCTCTCCTCCAAAAGTCTGGGCAAACAATCTCATTGAAACATTTTCTGCATCAACTTCATGCAGGTCCAAAAAGTCTGTCATTCGGACAATATGCTGCTGAGCTGATATACTCTGTGGTGTGCCATCGAATATAGGAATCTTGCTCTGATAATTAGCAGGCATAGGATCTAAATTGGTTGGCAAAGCAAGAGGTGCAAATCTGGCAGCCATGGCTCTTGGCGGATTTATAATCTGTTGTCTCGGAGAAACAGGAGGAATGGGAGCAGTAGGTGAACGAGGTGTATGCGGTGGAGACGGAGGAGAAACTACTGCTGATTGTTGATCAGAAATCTCAGGCTGAACGGGAATGGTAGGGATAAAGGAAGGTTCAGTGGGAATCCGTGAACTAGATGCAACTTCAGACGGTCCAAGAGTTTGTGAAGCAGATTCAATGAATTCGGGAATGTTGGTAGCCACGATGGAATTTTGTAGATTCAGAATATAATTGTCGATAGATCTATTTTCTTGCTCAACTTCTAAATACTTGATGAACTCAGGATTGATAACGGTAGAACCAGTGGCACTTTCGGATTTGGTTTCAAACAATGATAACTCAAACTGATCGTCAAACTCAATATCATCAATGTATTAAAAAATAGTGGGGTATGAGTGAGATTTGACCAAAGGAATAATAGGGGCTTCTCGACGGAAAATTCTTGGGATTAGGTTGGGGTTTTCATATACTGGAGGCGGATTTGGATCAGGATTTGATCTGGTATGCCTTCTTGAAGCCAGTGTATTGATCTATTCGGGAAAAATTTCAAGGAACACAATCAATTATCTTCAGCCTATCGAATTCTAGACTCAATCATCCAAAGGTCTAGAACGAACAAATATACTGGGGTGATTTTCAAATCAAGTGCTGCATTCACAAGCTTACCGGAGATCGACTGAAGCAGCGTTTATCTACTTCCGCTTATGCATGGCAAAAGCGTTTCGAAAGCTACCTGGCGTGACTTCAGACTCCGTCTAAGACTTATGAAACAAACACATCAACAAGCAAACCATTGAGAGATCCCCAGTATGGTCGCCACTCTGTTAGCGCTCAAATCTGCCTCAGGCTGAAGAAGGCAAAACTCGAGGCAACATCAAACCAAGCTCAGCCTCGTAGCTAGCCCTACGAGGACAGGAGAAGGCTCTCTCCAGTCAATCTCGATAAAATGAACAATAGGGTGCGAGATGACTTAAAAAAGGGGAACGGATTTTAGGCTAGTAAATAGATATGGATGAGGTTTTTAATAAATGATGGGGTTTTCTGGGCTGCATGGGACAAAGACAGCAAGAGCAGGGAAATTAAATGAAAATGCAGATTATCTCATGAGGCAAGATAGGCAAGAGCTTAAGCATCCAATTTTGAAATTATATGGAGTGTAAAGAATGTTTAAGAAGCTGAAAAGGGCATGAAATCATGAATCCTTTTCAGACGGAAGAAAACATAGAACTTGAACACTTTCCCAAGGCAGAGCAGCAAGCTGAATTCTGCCCTTCTACTTAAAAGCGTTCAATAGAAAACGATTACGAATGAACTGCAAAACATTACAAGACACATATGAAAACAAAGGAAGAAACACAATGCTAAGTTATTACCACAGGGATCTCCTGAAACAGAGCTACATCATTTCATTAATCTCCAGCCAGAACTGTACAATGAAACATTGTTTTTCCCCTCCACACACCTCCCAGAACTCTCCCACCCCTTTACAAATGGTTTTTCATACAATAAATAGACTTAACTCTGAAAAAACCAATCGACCAAAATAAGGGATGATTTAATTATCATTAACAAACAACGCTGGAAAGCCAATCATTTGTTCTGAAATGAAACAACGTATAATATGAAATCTATTCGATGATCAATGAATAGGAAAAATCTGGAGCGTAGACCCTTTGAATTGCAACTGAATGTCAAAAATAGGCAATCTGTTCCTATCTTTCTGCTGTGGTAGTTGTTCTTTGTTTAATTTTGAGTTTGATTGTCACCATACCGTGAGCCAGCTGTAGTTACTCCATCACCACCTCCAGCGTTTGATAACTGCCCAAATTCTTTTGGTATACTGCCCATTAAATTATTCATCGACAGGTCTTTATATCTGAGATTATTACATTTCCCAAGGCTCGAGGGGATTCTCCTCTCCAGATAATTGCTACTCAGATCCAAATAAGAAACAATAAAAGGTTTGAAACTTAAGCAAATCTGGGATAACACCACTTTGATTCATGTTTGAAAAATCCAGAGAAACAATATGATCAGACCGATCACACTGGACACCTACCCAGAAACAATGGTGACCAGAATTGTTCTCTGACCAGCTATCCAGATATCCATTGTAATCATAGATGCCTGCTTTCAGAGCAAGCAGCAGCTTGGCATCGGCAAAATGAGATGAATCGGCTATGACAAAAAACCCCATAAACAAAACCAGGAGAATGAAGGCACCGATGCTCTCCATGTTTTTTACAGAAACACCACAACTCTAGTCTAACAACAACAGAATACCATTCACAAAAACTTGCACTCTCACTGGAATCCCAAATGGCTTTTAGCCTTCATTTTTTCTTCCTTGGCCCAAGACATAATATCAGACCACCATTTTTAAGGAGCTAGATACACAAAGATCATGAAAATACCCAGGAAAGTCCTATCCCATTGTCATCTGCTCCACCACGCACACATATCCATAGAAGGTCAATTTAATCCCCAACAGTAGCATGGAAATGCGCCACTGTTTAAGCCCGTGAACGTGCATTCTACATTGCCAACTAGTGGCAACAAAACACAATAATATAGGAAGGGGATTAGGAATGATAGTGAATTCCTTCTTTTTTTTCCCTACATCGACCCTAGTGCAAAATTTCAACAGAACCTTGAGGACCCTACTCACTGGCCAGCCAAATTCCACACCGCCTCGCTCGTACAAACACACTCAAACGCTCTCGCGCCCAGAGGCAAAGCGACAAAAAGAATCAAAACATCAGACATCATACCAGACACATGATCTCACTCTCCCCATTCTGGGCATAAGCTGTAATCACGGCGTTCCAAGAAACCACATCTGGCTCAGGTATTTGTTGAAAAAACGCAAGAGCTGCATCAATTTGTCCATTCTGAGCGTACCCTGCAATCGTTGAATTCCAGCAAACCACATCTCGTTGATGCATTTTTTCAAACACATTGTGTGCCTTCTCTATACACCCGCATTGTAATTGTACGCTGACTTTCCTCTTCCCAAACTCGAATTTCCTGGACAATCTCATTACCTTGACCTTCCTGGTGGAGAGTCACCTGTCGAGAAATCTCAAAATCAATGACTCGTTGCATTGCAGGGAATGAATTTATCATCTATAGCATACAAAATTTTCTAAATGGCCACTACTACTGGAAACTGCTCCAATTCTTCAGAGATTGCGCAAGGGGCAGCATGTTCCAATTCTTTTTAAATTCTTCGACTTCCATTAAATTGATCTAAACCATAAAAAGGACCGTAACCTTTGTGTCACGAGCTCGACTTCTGAGTTTTTGGTTCGAAATTTAATAGGAATCGAAACATTGTTTTGGATTACAGGCTGGGCAGTAACATAATTCCAATCTTGGCATGAAACTGTGACTTCACTTTCAATTTGTACACAAGATTCAGCTCCAGGATGCAATGGTGGATATTCAGTATCGCTGAACCAATCACAATTGAAATTCTGAAAGTCTAAAGAATAAGGACACTGCTCCATGGGCATTGAAGTGATTAAATCTGAGGTTTGATGAACAACAGGCCATGGCATAAGGTTATCAACTACATTAGAAACCCATGCAGAAATGCTAAGCTGTGGGAATAATTGTAATTCCTGTTTTGGAGCAATAAAAGGAGAAGATAACTGTCCAGATGCACTAGGTTGAGTTTTAATCATATTTGTTAGTTTCGGCATGCTGGAAGGTTCCATGTTATGATTTATAGTTGGATCCTTAGAAGAATCATATTGATTTCATCAGAATCACTCCCAAGCAGAAAATCACATAGTTTAGTTAGGTGTTCATCAACTAGATGGCTCTGAGCACGACTAAGATCTCTGGGTAGCATATCATTGGTGTTCATTGCATGCACCTGAGAAGTTGAAAAAGTATCTGCAGTATTCTCTCTCGTATTGGTTGACATAAATAAGTTTATAGCATCCCTCTTGTGCTGCAAACTATCTACAGGAGCCAACCGACTTCTACTTGATCTTTGGATCGAGGCTACTTGCCTATGGACACCTAGACTTGATGCATTTCTTTGAACAGAACTTCCAAATCTACTTCCAGTCTGGCCAAATCTTCCATTTTGGCTAGACACATAATTTATATAGCCATAAGGTATTTCTATACTTGCAGTATGGTTTCCATTGTTTCTTGAAGACAAAGACCTGCATTGATATGGTCTTGTAGATAATGATGATTGTCTAGCATAAACGTTGAGATTTGAAGGAACAAGCAGAAGTGCCCCTGTACCTGCTTGATTGCTTCTACTGACTGTAATTGAAGACCCGCGTGTTGCTAATGAGAGTATGACCTTGAAAGAGTTTGGAATAGCCATTGAGGGGGCTTTCCGCATCTTGTTGGAATTTCTTAATTTTATTCACTTCTCTTTTTTGTCTGAAGAATGACAGTGATCATTACTGGCAGTCCCTTTGTCCCAAAGCGAACATGGAGCAAGCTTATCACATACATAACAGTGGCACAGTGTGCAGTGCTTCTCATGGGGAGTACTGTTGAAAGGAAACATTACACAAAAATGTCGTGAAACTCTTTGTTTGTTTGCAGGAATGATTGGTGGATCAGGAAAGCTGCACATGAAACATCCTTAACTGAAAAACTTGAATAATTGCGAGTTTAATGCTTTCTTCTTCAAAACAAGGTTTTGAAGAAGAAACATTCTCAAGCCTCCTTAATGCTGAAATTTTGAACTGAAAACATATGGAAAACCTCCTCATGGCCTGCAGGCGTTATTGAAGCAATTTAAGAACAACAGTCTGCAAACCCTAGACCTATGACTTTTATTTGACCAACCCAGCAAGACAAGTCATTTAATGACTGCAAATGAAGAGAAATAACAGAGGACTGACAAGACTGAGTCTAACAGAGTCGATGAAAAATTCTGAAATTACAAGAGGAAATCAGAATGATCATAAGATGTCTAATTCGTGTCATTTCTACAAATGTTGTTCTTTTATAATAGCCAGGTAGAGGAAACAAGAAGTATAGATGAATTTGAACAATGATCCCTCAGGATCGAGAGATCCTGAGGGATTCTATCTTCCTTCTTTGGCTATCATTTCATCTTCTTGTGCTGGTGTCACGCTGTTCCTTTCCTTACTTTGAATTTGTGCTATGAACTTGGTTTTCTTGTTTGGCTATGACCTTTTGTTGAAGGGAAAGCAGTTACACCTGCCTTATCATTTCCTTCCAAATGGTGGCATCCCACTTCATTGAGTCCCTATATAGAGGAAAAGATAATATTTAGTTAATTTCACAATAAGCACTAATCTCCTCAATTCTATTTTAATTCTTTAATATATTATCATTCTAGAACATAAAGGTGATCAGGAGCTCAAATCTGAGCTTGCGAAATAGCTCAAAAATGAAAGTGATCAAATTGATTTTGATCCTGAGCGATGGGATAGGCCCCTACGATACGATCCTAACGCCGCAAATGGTTCAAAAAATGAACACCATATGAAGAATTTATTACACTTTTAGCGGAGTGGGTCCGGCGGTGCACGGAGGGGCCAGCCCTCCTCCCATGGAACCTCATCATATGACCAATGTGGGAGCTTAATGATTAAGAGAGCTTAAGGAGCCTAATATCAAGTTTAATATTTAATTAAGCTTCAGTTAAGTGGAGTTTAATATGGCAGAGATTCTGGAGGCGCTCCCAAATTTAGGTGGACTTCCACTTTTAGTGGAGTTAACTGGCAGTTGCCCCACATTTAGTGGAGAAAATTGGGGCAAAGTTGTTTTGGTCATAACTTTCTCATTACTCAACCTTTTGGAACGAAATTTTTTTTGATTTCATATTTTCTCAGCCTTTTGGACTCAATGGAGCAGGTTTCAGAGCCATGGGAGCTCATTTTCAGCCTGTTTAGCTTCGACTAAGATTTTTGAGCCACTAGGGCCATTTTGGGTTTTGAGTTTGGTTGAGTTGTGGTTAACCTTTTTTGGTGAACCAAAAGTAATTTTCGACTATTTCCTGCATTTCAGAGCCATTGGAACAGGTCTTAGCTCTATTTGAAGACTTTCAGAGGCTGAAAACCTTTAGGAGAGTTTTCAGGGCCACCATGGCCATTTTGGGGTTTGAGTTGTTTTGAGTTGTGGTTATCAGTTTGAGGTGAACCAAAGCTCTATTTCAGATAATTTCGACCTTATGAAGCCATTGGAGGAGTTTTCAGAGGAATTTGAGGACTTATACAGCCCTAAAAGTTTCATAGAAGTTCAAAGCACCAGCAGGACATTGATGAAGAAATCACTGTTGATGGTAATCTTTCACTGTTTTGTGAATTTGAAAACGAATTCTTAGCTTTTTCCTGCCTTCTGAATCAGATTATATATTCATATTTTTCTATTGAGACACTTATAATCTTGTATTGCATTTGAGAGCTTTTAATACAAGAGGACAAGCCCATTTTGGGAGGCTTGATCCAAGAGATGTAGCCCAAGAGTTGGGGTGAGCTCCTATATTATATTGCTGTTGTGTTTTGATATTATATTGCTGAATATTGTTGCTGATATCCATGTTAAGTTTCAGCAAAAGAAATTACACTTAAGATACATAAACAGTGAAAAGACATACACCATTTGCAAGTTAAATTTCCGCATAACATCAAGTTTAAAGCAAGATCATTTTAATTAAACCTGTGTGTTTACTTCTATTATTTCTTTAGGCAGAGTCTATAAGAGGGCTAGGTAGCCTCTAGATTCATCCTTTCTTTGAAAGGTGAAATATCTGGTGAATGCCCCTACAGTCTATCTCTGTATTAGAAATATGAAGTTCTCACATTTTCAGATTTAAACATAGAGTATTTTTGCACTCATTTACATAAATGAAAATGGATACCTTGCACCCTTTTCAAGTACAATCCATTTTCAGATTAGATGGTATCAGAGCTTGGGTTGAGCATTTTTTGTTGTGCAAAATTTTTTAAAACAGTGTAAGAGATTTACTGTTTTATTGGTTGCAAAATGGCTGCTTGAATGAGAAGGGGTCTTTTTTGACATTTGGCTAAAAGCTTATCGTTTGATTGAAAGCTTTGAGGACTTTTCTTTGGAAGTTCCTTTTGGTTGTTTTGACCATTTACATAATGTCAACTTCTTCAACAAGTGAAGTTTCCTCCTTCACGAGATTCTTCAATTATGACATGAATAATGAGTTCTTTAAGGTGAAGGACATGGTGCAGATTCTCATTGAGGATCAAAGAGAAAGTGTTCAACTTCGTGCACAATTGCTAGCTATGCAGGAAGAGAAAGAATCCATTCTTCAAAGACTGCATGATATGGATTTGCAGCTTCTTCAAGCTCAAGAAGCTTTGTCCAAGAAAATACCTCATCTTCAGGATGCAAATCATGAGGTAAATCAGTCTGATTTGTCTTCATTTTCCTCTATTGAAAATTGTGTTGGTTCTTTTGAACGGCATACAAGAGGTATTGGGTCCAAATTGATGTTGAAAATGGGCTATCAAGAAGGCAAAGGTTTGGGCAAGCATGCACAAGGCATTGTTGAGCCTATTTGTGTTGTGGAGTGTCCCAAGAATATTGGTCTTGGCTATGAGCGGCTTAATGGCGAAGCTTTGAGCACATGCATTCAAGAATGTGATGCAAATTTGAAGAGAACATTTCTCCCAAGTTCTCAATTACATCAATTTCATGATGGCAATCTTCCTTACCATTGTTTGAAGCCTTTGTTGCAGCAAGAAGATGGTGTTTCTGCAAGGCATGATAATATTACATGCTTTAATGGAAGAAAGAATTCTTGTACATTTTGTGGTCGATTTAACCATCATGTTTTGAGATGCTGGATGAGGAAGAAGGCACACAAGAAGCAGATGAAGCAAATACTACCTTCAAAGAATGTGCATATGATTTTCACTTTTTTCCAAAAGAAGGGACATGTCTCTCATTGTTGGAATTTGCATCCAACTCATCGTCCAATGCACATGCAGCAAGAGGAAAAAAATATTGGTGAAGGTGGAATCATGGATTCCATTATTGATGTGGAAAGGGAAGTTTCACATGAGGAAAATTTGCAGCAGCAAAATTCACCATGGAAGTGGCTTGGTGAGAAGTGGATGGACTTCTTGACACAGTAAGACGTACTCCTTTTGTACATATGCAAATTTCGGATGTATGCATGTATTTTATGCTGTAATATCTTGTTTGTTTTGAACCTCCTTAGATCATTGATCAAGGCAGCATTGTACATTTTAATTCTGAAAATTTCTTGCAAGAAATTTCTGTGTGAGTTCAAGAAAGACAGTTGTGGACAGTTGTGGACAAGCGCATTCAGGAAGGGAAATGTCGATTTCTTTTCATTTGTGGTTCAATTTCATTTTCTTTTCAAGGAAACATTTTTGAAGGGCTGAAGAGAAGAGGATGTTCATTCTCTCATTTTTTGTATTACAGTTCAGTTCTTCATTTCTGTAAGCTTTTGGGGACCAAAAGCCTCTCATTTGGGAGGTGTGATCAGGAGTTCAAATCTGAGCTTGGGAAAAAGCTCAAAAATGAAAGTGATCAAATTGATTTTGATCCTGAGCGACGGGATAGGCCTCGGTGATATGATCCTAATGCCGCAAATGGTTCGAAAAACAAACACCGTATGAAGAATTTATTACACTTTTAGTGGAGTGGATCCGGCGGAGCACAAAGGGGCCAGCCCTCCTCCCATGGAACCTCATCATATGACCAGTGTGGGAGCTTAATGATTAAGAGAGCTTAAGGAGCCTAATCTCAAGTTTAATATTTAATTAAGCTTCAGTTAAGTGGAGTTTAATATGGCAGAGATTCTGGAGGCGCTCCCAAATTTAGGTGGACTTCCACTTTTAGTGGAGTTAACTAGCAGTTGCCCCACATTAGGTGGAGGAAATTGGGGCAAAGATTTTTTGGTCATAAATTTCTCATTACTCAACCTTTTGAAACGAAATTTTTTTTGATTTCGTATTTTCTCATCCTTTTGGACTCAATGGCGCAGGTTTCAGAGCCATGGGAGCTCATTTTCAGCCTGTTTAACTTCGGAGAAGCTTTTTGAGCCACTAGGGACATTTTGGGTTTTGAGTTTGGTTGAGCTGTGGTTAACCTTTTTTGGTGAACCAAAAGTAATTTTCGACTAGTTCCTGCATTTCAGAGCCATTGGAATAGGTATTAGCTCTGTTTGAAGACTTTCAGAGGCCGAAAACCTTTAGGAGATTTTTCAGGGCCACCATGGCCATTTTGGGGTTTGAGTTGTTTTGAGTTGTGGTTATCAGTTTGAGGTGAAACAAAGCTCTATTTCAGATAATTTCGACCTTATGAAGCCATTGGAGGAGTTTTTAGAGGCATTTGAGGACTTCTACAGCCCGAAAATTTGTAGAGAAGTTCAAAGCACCAGCAGGACATTGATGAAGAAATCACTGTTGATGGTAATCTTTCACTGTTTTATGAATTTGAAAAGGAATTATTAGCTTTTTCCTGCCTTATGAATCAGATTATATATTCATATTTTTCTATTGAGACACTTGTAATCTTGTATTGCATTTGAGAGCTTTTAATACAAGAGGACAAGCCCATTTTGGGAGGCTTGATCCAGGAGATGTAGCCCAAGAGTTGGGGTGAACTCCTATATCATATTGCTGTTGTGTTTTGATATTATATTGCTGAATATTGTTGCTGATATCCATGTTAATTTTCAGCAAAAGAAATTACACTTAAGATACATAAACAGTGAAAAGACATACACCATTTGCAAGTTAAATTTCCGCATAACATCAAGTTTAAAGCAAGATCATTTTAATTAAATATGTGTGTTTAATTCTATTATTTCTTTAGGCAGAGTCTATAAGAGGGCCAGGTAGCCTCTGGATTCATCCTTTCTTTGAAAGGTGAAATATCCGGTGAATGCCCCTACAGTCTATCTCTGTATTAGAAATATGAAGTTCTCACATTTTCAGATTTAAACTTAGAGTATTTTTGCACTCATTTACATAAATTAAAATGGATACCTTGCACCCTTTTCAGGTACCATCCATTTTCAGATCAAAAGGATTCATGATTAAAGGAAAAATATAAAGAAATACATGGCAAATGCATACCTTTTCCAATTCTCAACACAGGCATGGCACCTGTGGAATATTCAGTGCAACAAAAGAAGGAGATGGTAGCTGGTGCTGCAGATTTTACCATCATTGCAGGAAATTTGTATAAGATGAGCACAGATGAAGTGCTGCGCAGGTACGTCCTGGAGCATGAATGGCATGATATCTTGGCAGAAGCCCAGGACGGGGTAGCAGGAGGTCACTACGCAGGGAAAGCAATGACGCATAAGATATTAAGAGCTGGCCTGTGGTGGCCTACCCTTCATATTGACTCTCATGACTATTGTAAATATTGTGATACATGCCAACGGATAGGAAGGCCATCACGTAGAGATAAAATTCCCCTTCAACCACAGATGGCCCTGCAAGCATTTGACAAATGGGCCATCGATTTTGTGGGACATATTAACCCCCCCGGGAAAGAAGATAGGTGTGCGTTACATTATAAATACTACTGATTATGTGACTAGGTTGGCTGAGGCACAAGTGCACTTCATCTTTGAGCAGATTTTGACCAGATTTGGATTTCCAAAAATACTGATGAACGATAGAGGTACGCACTTTGTCAATGAAACCATACATGCCTTGACGGAGGAATTTCAAATCCATCATGTGGAAAATACTTCGTATCATCCTCAAGGAAAAAAGCGTAGTCGAATCTCTTAATAGGGTCTTGGATCATGCACTGAATAAGTTCTATAATGTCGATCGCAACGACTGGGATGTGCACATTCTGTCTATTTTATGGGCTTATCAAACCACCTGCAAAAAGTTGACAAGGAAGACACCGTTTAGGATGGCTTATGGTAAGGAGGCCATTATTCCCATGGAATATATTATTCCTAGTCTACGCATCGCAGCCCTCATAAACATGGTAGAGTTCGATATTATGGAGGAGCGGTTAGCACAGTTTGTGGCTTTGGAGGAAGACAATTTCATCGCCAATTACCATCAGCAGGTACAGAAGGCACGCAATAAGGCCTAGAACGATCGAAATATTCATCAAAAAGCCTTAGTGGAGGATGATTTAGTCCTACTATATGATAGTCAGTTTTTGAAACACCCAGGGAAGTTTCGACAACACTAGCTTGGGCCCTATATAGTTAATGAAATCACAGATGGCGGAGCTGTGCGATTAGCCACCCTACGCGGCAATATGCTACCTGGCTACATCAATGGTAGTTTACTCAAATCATATCGGATAAAATGAATATATGGCCGGAGTAGCTGTATGAAGTGGGCTAGTCCCACCAAGGAAGGTACGCGCAACAGGTACCATGCTCCCCGCAGAAGAAAGCCACAGGATTGGAAGCCCGGGGAAGTGTGCTGGAGACGTGGAAATATATTTTGAAGGAATATACTCAGAATGCAGCAGGAGCATAGTAGGTATGCTCAAAGTGTAGGGATTCTTTGGAAGCGCAGGGATGCGCCGAGCGCACCTAGAGTGCGAAAACTAGTTGTTGGAACAGTCAAATCGGGTAAAAAGAAAAAATTATTGTTGGATGGAACGGGCAGTCGAAATTTAATGAGGCGATCTCTGGAGATTTTTTACCATTTTCTTGATGGTAAGTTCCAAGTAGCGTTTACCCTATCGTTGGGCACTCGATGAAGCTATAAAAAGGGAAGGATAAGTTAGACAAGGGTTCCATATTGCTTGAATAGCTCGTACTTGACATATTTGTCCTAGACGAACTCATGTTGTAATAATTTTTGTGCCTATAGTGTCTCTTTCATGTCTGAGAAACATGCTCCCTTTGACTGTAGTAATCCTGAATTTTTCTTTCGTGCCAAAATGACGGCTGCGAATCCTGTTGAACCTTTGAAACCAGTAATATTGGCAAAACAAGGCACTGAGGAAGTGGTGGAGATTGAGTCTGAGGCTGAAGAATTTTTATCCACCCCAGTCACGAAGAAGGGGAAGGAAAAATCACAGGGCTCAAGGAATCCCACAAAACCCACGAAATGGGTTGGAGGGAAGCCTCGTACTTCCCCACGAAATGTAAAATCCCTACGAGCGACGCCCCAGCTGCAAGTAGTGTAGGAAGAGGTTTAGGCAGAAGTGCCCATCAATTGGTTACCTCCTTTCGTTCAATTGCACAGGCCCTCAATGCGCATTCCAAAGAACCTCAATGGTCTGATCACCTACTTGCAGATGCCATTGACTCCGAGCAAGGTCCCTGTCATTGGTGAACCTTTTGGAAAACTTCATGAAATTAAATTTAATGATCATGACTTGGCCAATTTGGAGGCCTTCCTCAAATTGGTGCTCGATTTATATCTGGAACACGTTCAGGAGGATGATGGGATTAAAATTGTCCCCATAAGCTAGGTCTGCGGAGTGGTAGGGTCCAGGCTCCTCAACTTGCTCAGGATGCCGCATTTTGGCTATAACAATGTCACAGACCGCTTTGTGCGTCAGTTTCTTGCACTGGTACATGATGGGTGTTTATGGATCAAGGACCAAATCCCTATTGATGCCGTGCTCATCCATCGAATCACTGGTCTTCCTATGGAAGGGTCGAACCCTCTCGAGTGCATTGGCAAGAAGTATGAAGGGGAAACTGCTGATTATGTGCAACAAAAATACCATGTGGAGCGGAATAATCGCGGCTTTATGATGAAAACCAACAGCGATCCCGCTACACAACTGGGTACCATGTTATTTCCATTTAAAATGATGCTAAAATGTTAGGTCACCTCCGTCCCTGCATACGTAATTCAGCTTACATGTCAGTGTGAGAAAGGGGTCTATTTCAACTGGTCGCAATATTTTTGTAATGAATTTTTGGCCAATGTCTACGAATCCCAGGAGCAGGGACGGCTATTTTGTTATTTGTGGTTGCTACTTCTCATCGCATTGATAGTCTGGGAGGCCCCAAAGGAATTTGTCCTACTAGAACTCACCCGTGACATGTGCGAAGGGGCCCGATATACAAACTTATGGGATTCTAATGATGCATAGCATCTCGAGGACAACCAAGTCTTCTAGGTCCTCTTTTAGAGTAGTTTGGTAGAAGTCATTAATTTTGACCACGGTTGTCTCCAACAGTATATTATAGATACAAAGGCAGTGCGGCATTCCAAGTCACCATGCACAGCGTTTAGATTCAAGAATGCAAGGACAAAGCCTGGACCTCGCTCCCTTATATGGTGGCAGACGAAGAAATTGATAATGCCATTGTGCTTTGGCCTCCTAACTAAAATATTGGGTTCAAAACCGACATGAAGAGCTATGCAGGAACCATCATACCAAAAGTAATCCCGCCTGTTATCCACAAGGATACTAGAGGACCGAGAAATAGTACCAGACAAGACACAGGCGCGGTCGCACAAAAGGATGCGCAACAGAAGCAAACCCTTGAGAAGGATGTCAAGGCAAAGACTCAGGTCAATTCGCAGCCAGACCTGGGTACATAAGGACTAGATGCAAGATGACCAGCCTCCCCCCATGGCACGAAATGAACAAGCGAGCCTGTCAAAGGGACCCAAAAGAAGCAGTCTTCTCAGTGAACGAAATGATATGAGACAGCCACATTGACTGATAGAGACCTTAAACAAATCGTTGATGCGGTCACTCTGCCCGCAGAGGACAGATGGGTAGCCTTAGACGAGCAACAAAAAGCTTCGTTTGAGACAATCTAGGCTGAGCTCTGTGCACTATAGCTGAAGACAGACACATTTCATACCAGTGTGACTCAGGTATGCACACCCTCGGCCGCCAATAGGGTAGAATTAGTTGTGGACAAAATTCACCTCTGCTCTCTACCTGGCGCAACCCTTGTGATCAGTCTGCTCGACCTGGGAATCCAAGTCCAGGCCAGTACAAAATTCCAACTGAATTTAGCTAGGCTACCTCATGAGGGCTTGCAAGGTATCCACACCTCTGTATTTTAGAAAATTCACCACCAAGACCAACAAGTGCACCAACAGCTCAGAGTGGTTGAACAGACAATTGATGCAAATAATTCTGATGTGTGCCTCGCCACCTCGAAGAAAACGAAGCTTGAAAACATGATCCACTAGCTCTGCGAATATGTTACCAAAGATATCCTGGCCACAACCGCCCCTCAGGCTAAGGTTGAAATATTGGTCACAACACTTAAGGCCTCTAGGAAGGAATTTTAGGTGGTCAAGACATGGATGGAGTAGCAGATCACCGATCTGTAGGCTAAGTTGTAGCCTAAAACACCTCCGGAGGTATGGGCCCAACAAACTGCGATGGTCACCGTGGCTATGAACGTCATTATAGGGAAAATCACGTAGGGTGCCTAATTTCTAGAAACAACCATGCAGATATGGACCAAGTTCCAGTGCGACCCAATCCTACAAGGCATCAACCAGGACTTGCAGCAGAAAAAAGAAGAGTTCGAGATGTTAGAAGCCACCCTGCCCACTTTAGTTCCTACTAAGCATTTAACATGGTTGCGCACTAGTCACGACCTCCAAGCTGATATTGATGAACTTCAGCAAAAGAATAAGGTCCTTGGTGATCGCCTAAAGCCTTGGGTTGTTGAGGCCCTCAATATTTCACAAGATATTGATGTCGCGGTTAAGCAGTTGAACCAAACTCTCGAGAGTGTGACCACCACGACAGAAGGCCCGATTTCTTAGAAGTTAGTTGACATTGCACAGAATGCTACTGCTCAAAGTGAAGGCATGCTACCCCCATTAGCCGAAGCCGCCAGATTTTTGCAAGTGCAGGTGGAGACCCCACAATCATAGTGACTCAGGACAAGTCACAAGATTGTGTTTATGGATTGTTGGAGCAGTGTCTTCTAAAAGCTGTGAATTTTGTCTATTTTTGTATATTTTTGTAATATTTAGTCTAACACATGGGTTTTGGCATGGGTCAAAGCCCCTAATGCATTGTAATGGGTCAAGGGTATACCAAGAGTCTGCAAACCATGGTTTGCAGACCATTGGATGCACAGGCTAAATCGGTATAAATAGATGAACCTTTTTGAGTCATAGGTAGGTAAGAATAGAGATTGATGCTTGTTGTGAATTGTTAGATCTATTTGGGTTACTAGCGTAAGGAATCCTACTGGCTGTGTGCATTGAGATCCTTAGTCCTACTGTGTGTAGAACCTGCTGGCTGTGTGCGCAGGTGGTGTTGGATTGCATTGGGTTTTGAATGAAAATATATGTGAATCTGGTTAGAGTATATCTATGTTATCTAAGTTAATCGAACCCTCAATTAGATCTGTGTTGTGTAAACTGGTTAAGCTATGAACTTAGATCTGCTTGATTTATATATTCTCTCTCACATGGCGTGGAAACCTAGTTCCAGCACCCTGCCATACTGCTTCGAGTGAGACTTTGGCCTGCACAAGCAGGACACTGTTGAAAGGGCCAGTAGTATAGGGGTTTTTTGGCAAACCTTAACCTCTGAATCTGGGTTAGGACCCCTCGAGCCAACATAGTCTAACATGCTTCATGAAAATCATTGATCGAGCTAAATTTGGGTGTTGGACTGGGAAGAAGGTTTATGGATTGCGCAGTGCATAGTTACATAGGCTAGGAGGGGAGGACTAGGGCTTCTGATTATGCAATGCATAGTTCTAGAGGTCTAGGTAGGAAGAGTACCCAATTTAGGAGCTCAATAAGGTAGGGTTTATCACTTTGACTACACAATGCACAATCATTGGAGCCAATAATTATGCATTGCATATTTTAAGGAGGCAAGGTATCGTATTGAGACTTGATACTATGGAACATGTTGGTCAAGGATGTTGAGTTGGGTCAAGTTGGTCGGGCAGAAAGCTTTCCATAATTTGGCTAAGTGTGAGATCGATGAAGCAAATATGAAACCAAGGTTGGAATTGAACATTATCACACAATAAAAAAAAACCAATGACACAACATCAAGCACTCTATGCTTAGAAACATCATGGTCCCCTTAGTGTAACAACAAACAACATACACATCCAAGTGCGACACTTATGATACACTTTGCAACAACAATGATGACACGTGTGCGATAATGCATGAAACTTTGGGAATGGGTCTAACACATGTCTATATGATAAATAAGACCCATTGACACAAAATTTTCCCCTTATAATGAATCATAACTCTACTTTTGTGATGTGTGACACTTCCCATGCCAAAATATGACACTTGAGTTTTCTTTATAAAGGGAATAGAAATCTTAGATAATATGCATAGGATGACTCTTATACTAGAAATGAAAACTTGCAAGGTCAAAGTGGCCTAAGAAATTCGAATGTAAGCCAAAATATTTAAGGGTTTTGTAGTAGTGATAACACTTAATGGCACACTGGTAGAACTGCAACTTCTTCTTGGTATAATTGTCTGTGCAGGGTCTATTTCTTCAAGAAGTATTTATTCAAGGCGTGGATTACTCTAGCTTTCCCACTTAAAATGGTGATATATATAGTCCCCTTCATTCCTTTCTCGGTTTAACACATTCATGATTCTAACCATATCACAATTTTTTTGATTGAGGAGAGGGGGAATATGTTGTGAGTTTTAAGATGTTTAGGGTATTAGTCTTCATTTCTAGTGTTTCTTCGCTTCCATCAGGCCTCGATACTACTCCAACAGAGTCACTTTAGGAACAAAATAATTTCTTTGATTTCAACGAGCTTGAAAATCACCCCAACAATGTTTCTCACTTCGCCTCTCTTCATAGGAAGCTTTCCTTTCTTTCACCCTTTATTTATTTTATTTATAGAACTATGCTTCAACACTTGGGTGCAAGAGGGACTCAGAGAAGAAGATGTTGTTGCTTTATATACATATACATATACATATACATATACATATACATATACATACATACATACATATATACATATATATATATATATATATATATATATATATATATATATATATATATATATATATATATATATATATAATATTAGCATGCTCGTTATGTATTTCCCCTTTTCCTTCTATGTTTCATTGTATTAGCATGAAAAAAATTGAAACATAAATAACAAAGGATAGGGATGAGGTTCCTAAAATAGATACATGGATCATGATTCTACACAGAGCTCTCCTTACACAAGGATCATTATTTTCATCCAACATCATCGACCAAAAGGTGTGGGCCAAGATGAAGAATAAGGACTAAATTTTATCCAAATGTTGTAGTGTCACAAGACCCTTTTCCATTATATTACATGGATAGGAACCAAACATAACAATTTCACACAAGGTTTACTCACAATAATGAAAACATGATTAAAAAAAAGAATAAACTTGATACAAGGAAATAAATATGTACAAAGGGTAGCGCCATAGCCCTTGGATGCTATTGAAAATATTGTTTCAAACCTTGGCCATTGACAGGAAGAGAGTCCATGTTTGCATCCAAATATTGGAGGCTAGAAGTGTGGTGCCCAGGATTTTTATGAACTAGATAAGGTTTTATCAAAAGGGATTTGGATTTAGTGTGTTTCCTCTTCTCTTCATGGGCTTTACACTACTTCAATACGAGGCCTCCCATGTTGAATTCCTTTTTGTAATATCCCAAAATGGGAATAGCAGCAATATAGCTCATAAAATGAAAGAAGCAACAAGTATTTAACACATGAAATCATGAGACCAATATAAATCCATGTTATTGATCATAGATGCAGTAAATAAGTACAAAACAAAGAGGCACTGAGCATAGAGTGTGATCACACAATCCTCCAATACATAAACACTCCCAAAGTGAGATGTTACTGCAATACAAAAACGCTAGAGAGTTGCTACTACGCAGTTATATTATGCATAAATATACATGGAGATGATACAATGATGTAAAAATACTGATATAGGCCTGAATATAATCTAAACATACTAATCCAGACAGTAGATCAGCTTCCCAAGACAACCCAAGGGGGTTTCCAGAAAATGCACCCAATGTGCCAATGTGAGCTGCAACTCCAAGGCTAAAGATATGCTACAACAATAGAAATGAAAGGATATGGCTGAAGCTGATATAGGTATCTATAACCCTCCTCCAATAGATCCTCCGGATGAAAGAGTGGCTCCTCCACTGAAGAAATCTCCTCCCAAAACAATCACTGCAACTACCCCTGCAAATCCTCCCTAGAATAATGTAGTTCAAGACTGAAACTGTGTAGTAGGGGATAAATCCTCCTTGGCCTGATGCCAAATGTGTTAATAAATCCAAAGGGGATTCTTCATAGGCCTCCCAATGGATGGTAACCTTCCTCCACTGAAAAACTAGCTCAAGAAACACCCAATCAAACTCTCCACTGCTGCACCCTACAACATAGCACAATGCACTGCAAAGACTGTGCTGATGAAGAAAGTTGTAGCTTGGCCTGGAAACCTGAAAGTGGAAATGAATGAAAAACTCTCCCAAGAGGCCTCTCAAGGGAAGGGGTGGGATTCCTGCTCGGGAACACCCGATGCTAAACAGAACAACAATTGTTAGTATGAATCCTTTGTCGAAGTGTACGAAAAAAGACCACTTTAGCTACGCATAACTAATAGCCCTAACATCAAAATTGGCTGCCAATATCTTCAGATTTGCAGTTAGTTGATCAAGAAAAGAGCTGCAAAAAACCAGATCTATGCATAGAAAGACATTAAGCAGTAAAAAGAAGGGTTTGCTCCATATATCCAATAGACAAGACAAGAACAATTTTTGAAATAATTTTTGTATTAAGGGCACCTGGGAGGAAAACAAGAAGGCGTATCCCATTCTCCTCAATGGGATGGGTTCTTGGAAGTCCTCAGCACTTCAGATCTAGAATCTCTCTCTCTTGTTGGTGTAGAAAACCCAGACAAAGATAGAACTCAAAGGGAGCTCACACAGCAAATAATGTAGAAAAATGTGACCAAGTGTATAGATCCAGAGTGATGTAATAGGCAACAAAAGGTGAATAATGGTAGGAAAAACCCTCCTATTTATAACAAAATATTGGGGTCATTCTAGATCTTGGTGCATGATTAAAATAATGTTAACCAAATCTAGATCCACCTTTCATGGAATATTTTATTATATTTGTTGGAGGGAAAAAGTATTTGACTTGGGTCAAATCCCTTTATTTGTCAAAAATAAATAAATAAATGATTTATTTATCTTTTTAAGGAAGTGGTTGAAAAATAATCAAATAAATAATGATTTATTTAATTATTTGTGGGTGATTTGGTCATATTTAACAAGGAATATTATCTAAATAAGATTTAAATAATTATTCCTAGAAAATAATAAGATAAATAAAGTTTATCTAATTAATTTCTTTGTTTTTGGGTTAAACATGACTGGGAATAATAATTAAATTATGGTTTAATTAATTATTCCATGAGGAAAATCAAACAAATATAGGTTTGTTTAATATTTCCTTTTGGGGTTTCCTGTTTAGACCATAAATAACCTAATAAATGTGGTTTATTAATTTATTTAACATAGTGAAGGCAATTTTACTTAGGGTAAAATTGGTCTTACATGGTGTACTTGGGTCCATCTAATGATAATAGGTTAGATGACCAAAAAATGGTGTAACAACAATGCTGCTAAACAGCAAAGGAATGCTAGTCTAAAAAGACCATGCACAAAATAATAATCTCAAAACATAATCCCATATGGATGTCATCCTCTTCCTTATATAGATGATGATCTATCTTGCCCTTGGCCCCACTCAATTAGGTCATCTTCTCCATGAAATAAACCTCCCTCCAAAACTGCGTTATTCCTCATTTACTCTCCACTGCTCCAGAACAACGTTGTTGACTTGGTCAAAGTTGACTGAATCAACATGTCCCAATCTCTGTTCATACTTGGAGATGATTTATTTAGCTGTTGAAATGGTCCCCTTTCACACTTAAAGTGTTTTTATTGATGCTTAGGAGACTCATGGGCCTTCCTACCCATTTATTCACCCACCTAATGATAAAACAAACTATAATATTCCATTTAGTTGTAGGCTAAATTTTTGAAATATTACAGTCCTCCCCTCCAAAATGTTGCTTGTCCTCAAGAAACTGTATAGGGAGAGAAACTTTCCTCCCCTCCTCCTCTTGTAGCCTCATCATCAATAGTCCCCACCACTTCTCAAAATTATCTGTAATATATCTGCCCTCCAATGCCTCCTCCCGAGTATGCAAAACCAAATGGCCCACATCATGAAAATATGGAAGGTGTAAGTGGAAACCTTCTTGCTGTCCCATGGCCTCCTCAAGGTAGGAGTGATGATAAACATGGGGAATACCCTTCCCAATGAGTGACTCCCACACCCATGCTATGATCCAAATGAAATGATCCATTCTAGGTAGCTCATCAAAATGATCATCAACCCCTAGTTCATACAATGTGTTGGGGTTGCATGGAGAGATTGAATCCTCCCACCCAAGTGGTTTATTTCTCCATTTATGGAAAGTATGGGGTTTTTGTTGACCTTGGGCTGAAATGTTATGGCCTCTAGGAATGGCCCAAGCTACCCCTCCAAACAAATAAGCCATGAAGTGCCTCCTCCAAAAACTCATATTCTCCAAATGGCTCCTTCCATATGAAGAAAAGAAAAGTGATGTGGCAATCATGGTTTGCCCATTGTTTCTCCTGAATCATACAACATGTAAATTAGGGAGAATCACACTCCCAATGGGATCATAGAAATCATATCCCACTCTCCAAACAAAGCTTACCCTGAATATAAAAATACTAGCAAGACACGGAAGCAAAAACCAGTGAAAACAAGTTGTCATATGACAACTGGAAAGTGGATCAAAGTCCCACAAATGGAACCAGCTCAGGGCATCTCTTGCCTGCCTAAAAATAAATAATAACAAGTGCTCTCCTGACCACTTGTTTACTTCCATAGTCATCCCATAAGATGGAATCATGAATCTACAATGTGGTGTCAATGGTGCACAACAAGAGTCATGTGGCTCCCCCCACAAACCACCAAAAGGATAGCCAATCTCAATGCTACACTTGGCCTCAAGTACATCATAATGTAGTGTATAAGAAGGAAAGAACCTCCTTAGTATAGCATACTTCTCATATAAAGTAAGGAAGTCCAAATCATGAAGAAAAATTGTACCTTCTTTACCATGTACTTTGGTCCTTGAGCTGAAATGGCTCAACTGAAAGTTCTCCCTCACTCTCAATGAGTAGGGAAGTGGTTGTACCAAATCCTCCATCAACATCCAAGCTATGCATCTCTCCATATGCTGAAATATATCATGCCGAATGCCCACCCAAGTGAACTCCTTTATCAAATAAACGTATGCATCAAAGTGCATAGAAGATAAGTCCTCATTTGCTACATATAGCAGCTTCCCCTTGAGACTAGAAGCTCTCGTTAAGAATATTCTGCCATCAGAATAGATGACAATATCATTCACCATATATCTGTCATCTTCATCTGGGTCATCAAGAATCATGCATGCACCAAGATCCTTGGAGTACTCCAACAAGATTTTAGACCTCTAATATGGATCAATCCTCCCAAGAGACAGCGCTGGTGATCTGCAATGTGAAGCTTCCCACATGCTGCTATCTTTTTGTATTATTCCAAATCTGGAATTTTCTACAAAAATAAGAATACCTTAAGGCATTCCGAAGTTTGAGAATAGTAACTAATCAACTCATATATTTTTTTTTAATACATAGTCATCATAATAACAATCACAACAATAAACTATGCCTTTATACAATTCACCAAGTGGGGAAAAGCAGCTATTTTTGCCTCAAAAATGTTATTTTCTAGATATTAAGTTAAAACAGTGGAAAATAATAGTTTTTTCCCTTAGAATGGAAAATATAGGACATGCATGAAAAATATTTTCAGAAACAAATGCCTTTAGCCTAGTTAAATAGGCCTCCCATGCTCAAGATAGCTAAAAATTGCCAAAATCCCAAGATTACAAAATGTCGGAGCTGCTACATAAGAGAATACACAGTATAAATAAAGGTTAACTCAGAAAATAGAGAAATATATCTGATATTATTATTATAATACTCAATGAGACATAAAAAAAGAGATCTAATCTCTTTTATACAGATCCAAGAAGACCCAGCAAGGGTTTCTTGACAAAAAAGATATACAAGAGAAAGCTGCTGCAAATATGTGGCTGAATAAAATTGTATGGATGAAGCTCTGCATAAGATGGCTGAACATGCAAATAAATTTCTATAGATGCTTCCTTTAGCTTTCCCAAAGAAAGGTTGATCCTCCTCTTGGGAAACTAGCTCCTCAAAATGGGGTTTTCACCCCTCCCACTGCACACCTTAAGAAATAATACAGTTTTCTGAAGGGACTGCATTTTTTCTGAAGGTAAGTGCTTGGCCCAACACCAGGAAGTGGAAAATTCAGATCATAAACCTCCTCTTAGATTTCTCAAGCAAGATCTCCAAGAAAGAGTAGGGAATCCCCACCCGGGAAAACCCTTGCACTAAGCAGTGCAGCAACTTAGCTAAACAGCCAAGTATGCAGGAATTCTAAGAAGACCACATAAAAATATAATCTCCAATATGTCCATATGCTTACCATCTCCTTCATTATATAATTGGTGAGCTCTCTCACCAAGGGTCCCACCCACTATGAGGTTGCTTCCATGCAAAGGCTCCTCCACAAAAACTGCGTTGTCCATCAAGGTGGTTCAATGTATCTAGATATATTTTTTGACTTAGTCAACCTTAACTGAATCTTCATGCCTTGTCCCTTTTCACACTCAAGGTGCCTTCATTTTTTCTAGTTGGATTGATCTCTATTCACATTGAGCTGGCTTTATTTAGGATCCACTTCTTGAGAATAAATCATGTTGACTTGTTCAAACTTGACCTTTTCCACATATTTTAGACCTTTTTCACACATGTGTATGCTTGAACTATTTATTTTATGATCCCTTTTCACACTAGGAGGGATTTTTATTCATACTTGAGAAAATTACGAGCCTCTTTTCTCAATTATTCGTGCATCTAGATTTCAAAAGGAAAATTAATATTCCTATTAGCTGCAAGCTAATTTAGGAATATTATAGTTTCCCCCTCCCAAATTTTTCTTCTCCTCAAGCAACTACAAGGGTGCTGCAAAATCTTCCTTTCTTCTCTTGTGGCCTCCTCACCCAATAGTCTCCACCAGTGATTTGAATTTTCTGCAATAGTTTTGTCTCCCAATGGTCCTTCCTTAAAGTGCAAGTTGGCCTTTGGTGAATGAACCCAATGGATCTCATCATGAAAGAATGGAAGGTTGTTATGGAAACCTTATTTGTGATCCATGGCCTCCTCTAGATAGAAGTGATGACAATCATGGGGATTTTCATGATTCATGAAAGACTCCCATCTCCATGCTATCATCCAAATGAAGTGGATCGCCTTCGAGCTTGGAAATCAATAGAAAAAATCCTCCGAATTTCTCATGAGAGGTATGCCCCAAGTGCTCCAACCAAATATATGGCCCACATCATAAAGAAACAAGTGGTATGCAATCGTGGCCATATAGTTACTCATGCTCCCCTTGGAACAAGTAGTGCAGAAAAAGTAGGGACTTCCTTTCCCCAAAGACACATCCAACAAATGTGCCTCTCCTCCAACCATGCCCCCAACAAAGATAAGAACATATTTAGCATGTGGGATAATAAGTAAGATCATGCTAGCTTCCATATACAATAAAGGAGAAGGAAAATGGTCCCTCATGTGCAACCAGCACAGTTTTCCTTCCAACTGCCATAGAATATGATATGACAAGCATTCTCCCCAACACTTGTTTGTTTTCCCATCCTTCTTGCATGCTTGGAGAAGGTGTATGATGGTTGGTGTTCATGAATCACACCATGAAGAGTACATCATCTCTCCAAGACCTCCCAATAAATGGCCAACATTACCATTGTTCATGGCCCAAAGTGGTTCATGAGGTCCATCAGAAAAAGTGCCCCCTCTTGGAGCCAAAACCTGCACATGAGTGTTAAGAAAATGCAAGTATATAATAAATACATCATGAGTTTCAGCAATACAATTTTTATCATACACTTGTCTAAAATCAGCAAGGTAGCTCATGGATAAGCTCCCTCTCACACTTAATGAATAAAGAGGTGATAATGATAACTCTTCCCAAGAGCTATGTTCCTCCTCAACCAAAAAATGATCCATGCACTTAATCATATGAAAGTTCATCTCTTCTTTGAAATTTTCCCACATGAATCCATCTAAGATAATATGATAAGTTCTAATGAAGCTAGTGGGATTTGAAAGAAAGACCTCATAGATTGTGTTAAGTAGTTTATTCTTGAGTTTGGAACCTTTAGTTAAGTAGATCTGATCATGAACATAAATGATTCCATCAAATACCTTATACCTTTCATCCCTTGCTTGCCCATCAAGAAACTTACATGTGAATAGTTCCTTAGAATATTCCATCAAGAGTTGAGACTCCCAATAAGGGTCTAGGCTCCTCAACATTGACAACGTTGTAGAATTATGAAATGATCCATTTTTCATATGATGGCTCTCCTCCTTGAAATGCTTGATGTCAAAGTCACATGTTGGAGTATTCCCAACTTTCTTTTGCTGCCTATCTTGCAGCTGATCTTGCTCAAGACAAGATTGAAGTTTAGGAGAGCTACCCTCCTCTCTAAAGGTTCTCTTTCTCCAAAACTTTCACAATTTTTCTCCTGCATATAAAAATTTAGATATATTTTTGTTATGTTAAGAAATTTTCATTATGTATTAGAGTATCCTTTGTTGCTCCAAATCTATGGAGTAGCCTTTTGATACTATGCTACTATCAACACAAATTTCCAAATCTATCCCCTCTAACACAAATAGATGAATGGAAGAAAGCAAGGTCAATTTCAGAAATTTGCCTAGCCTTCCATCAATGATTCTCAGTGCTGTAGTGGCTCCTTCCAAGGTTCCCTCTTTAGAAAAATAGGTTGTTGCTGCATATAGTTGAGAGAACACTTTAGTTTCCCTCCAATCAGGAGGTCTTCCTGCTGAAATACCACCTTGCAAAGAGGCATCAAGGCATAGAGTATGATGTGAATGTAGGTGGATAGATTTTACCCTACTTTTATTGCATTGGTCCTCTTGCCTTCCTTCTTCTTTCAAACTTGGAAATAGAGAAGGGTGCATGCTCTCCATCTTGTGATGCCATTCCTCCTCTCTTCCTTCTCCTATCTTCAAGATCTCATCATTTGGCAATGAAGATACATGCTGCTCATGTGTTATTCCAAGGGCTTTATGTGTGAGATATTTTGGAACTCCTTGCAAGAGTGCAAGATTTCTTTTCCTTGGAGCAAGTGCTCCCTCCTCTTCTTCATGAGGTGCTTGAGGTGCCCTTGTTATGATTGCATTATGCTCCCCTGCCTTCCCTTTCTCCTCTTCAATAGTTGAAATTGCCTTATCTTCAACAAGAGACCTTAGATCTTGGTCTTCTTTTGAAGAAGGAATCTTCACACCTTCCTTTTGAGAATAAATCCCTTCATCCAAAGGAGATCGTGCCCTTGGAAAAGTATCAAACAAGCTCACCTCATGTTGGGTGAAAATATTGTCGTTTAATTCAGGTTCATAGGCTTACGAGGCACATGCACTATATATGCAGGACCGAAGTGGAACTAATTTAATCTAAATTACTAAAATCAAATTAATCTAGGAAGGCATTGAAACACTAACTAGGAAAGCAGGAAATTAATCTAGAAAATCATTGAAACACTAACTAGGAAAGCAGGAAATTGCATAAGGAAAAAGCAATACAACATGTGAAGAGTTGAATGACAAACAACATATGTGAGCTCACAACAATAAATCTATCTCAAATTACATTACAAGAATCAAATGAAAAATCATGAAAGTGTAACAATAAAAGAATATGAATCAAAGCTAAGAATCCTCTTCTCCTAATTACAAGACTATCTCTCAAAACTCAAAAACTTATGAAAATGAAGAGAGAGCACTCTCTTATATACATGAAGAAGATAACCATCTCATAATTACAGATTCACTATTCTCTCAACCACTCTCAACTACTTTCCCATTATTACAAGATATTATCCCTTCAAATCCTCCACACATCTCTCACATATCTTGGATAAGATATGCCAACCAAATCCTCCATGATCTTCTCCTTAGGAATAGGCTTGAATAATTACCTCCTTAAAATGGTGGAGGAGATATTTGAGAAGTCTCTTATAATTAATCCTTCACATATCTCCTACACATTACAAAGCTGAGACATTCTTGAGATATATATAAAAACATGTATATTTTCTAATATTTAGTCATAAATTCACTTATAATACAAAAATGAATAAAGTGGAAAATAAGAAGGTGAAACCCAAATGTATTTATGAAAATGATATGATGAAAGGTTAATGGGATGATGAAATGTAAGAAATAGTGAAGGGAAAGGTGGATGAGAATATGACATTTCTGAGTCCTAACATCCCCCCCCAACTGAACTTGTTGCATGTCCTCATGCAACCATGCATGGATCTCATTTAAGAACGTTTGGAATCTGAACTTTGGCTTTACATGATGATGTCTTTTTAATAATGAATGTTTCCAGGATATGTGAAAGACATGAGTAACAACTTACATTTTCTTATGGTTGGTTCTTGTGTGACAACCATGAATACAAAGAATGTTGGTTCTTGTGTTAACAACATTCATTTCGTTTTCTGTTCTCTTGCTGCAATAATAATGTAAACACTCACTGGAAATCATAAGCTATCAATGTGCATAAGAAAGCCCTTTTGTAATATTCATGAAACATGCCAATATGTATATTAATGCGTATGAAGCAAAGTGCAACAAAGTATCGTTGGAAAAGAAATGTTGGTGAATGGTAAATGAGATAAAAAAATGGAGTGATAGTGGTGGAGAAATGGAATCATGGTAGTGAATATGTAGTGAATATAGTACCCCCCCCCCCAACTGAATTGGTTGCATGTCCTCATGCAACTTGGCATGGGTCATGAAAGGAAATGGAGCATGATGAGGGAATTTTCCAAAATATTCAAGTCAGCATATAAGGAATTGCATGATTAAAGATTAGAAAACAACATACTTCCACTTACCCAAGAATGATGAACTATGCAATAGGAATGTAGCTGCTGCTGCTGCTGGATCATGAAAACGTGACTGGTGTTGTAGCTGCAACTGTTGTAACTGCTAGATCAGAGAATATGTGACTGTGGATATTAGAACATGGAAGGTTTTACTGCAGCAATATCATGAAAATGTAACTGTGAATGCTGATGTTGTTGTAACTGGATCATGGGAAATGAAGGAATCTGAACTGTTGATGCTGAATCATGGAAAAGATAAAGGCTGAAAGTGGAACTGTGGTACTCTCAAAGATCAGAATTCATGCTATTGTAACTACTGAGGGAGTCATGAAAAAGTGTATAGTCTTCACCTGCTACAAAAATTGATGGTACAAGTCTAATCATGTGAAGGAATGTGTCAGTGTCGAGCATGAAGAGAAATCATTGGATTACTGGCCATTGATGAATGTCGTTAACCAATGCGAGGCAAAATCACCATTGATGTCAATGAGTGCCAAGGTACCCGAGTACATCTTGCGAAATGCGAATAGAGGGGCTGACGTTGAGCCATTTTCAAGATCTGACAATCAAGGGACATTGATGTATTCCCATGATTGTCAGCTAGAGAACTTGTCATTAAGGCATGCAAGTCTCAAGGTACCCAAAAGGAACTCTAGTCTATTTCCTAGATAAGGTACTAAAGTCGATGGGGCAAGACTTGTTGAAAGGTGGGCCTTAAGGAATCCCACATCAGTGAACGCGAGTTTGCACAAAGAGATTTGGTAGGACTATAAATGGAAAGAACTCACGAGCAAGTAGTGTGGATCAGCATGGCGAGGAAAACAAGGAAATGTAATCATGGAAAGGGAATAAGTTTTATTCAGAAGGAAAACTAGAAGGAAAAAGAAATAAACTAAAAAGGATAAAGGAATGTATGTGATTCATAAAAATAGGCGTGCATGAAGTTGTGAAGGATAAAGCAATGGATAATGGGCTTCAACACCAGGATGGTCAATCGGTTTTGAAGGAGAAATGTTACAATGTCACAGCATGGATAATGGAAAAAGTGGAAATGTTGGTGTATCAGCATGGTTGCTATGTAACAACAAACATCAAGAGGTGCAAAAATTTTCTGGATAACAGCAAACGTCATGATGTTTATGATGAGTTACAGCTCCGTCAAGCTATTTATGAAAGCATGTTTCTCAAAAAGTTCTGTGATCTTTGAAAATCACTTCAGCAGCAAAAATGCGATCATTTCCTGAAAAAAAAACTTAGTACAAATCCTATATGAAAACTTCGTGAGAGCATTGTAAAACGTAAGATGCGAGAATAAGTACAAATGCGAGCAAAAGAAAGAAAGTGTGTGTTAACCTGTTGCCCGCGCTGATTTCATCATCGATGGCTTTCAAAGTGACTTCAAGAAAACAAATTAGTGTTAAGCATAAAAACATGCGTTCGTATTGTTTTCAGGAATTTATTGAAAGGTCCATTTGCAATTTTCATGGTTTTATAATTGTTATGGTTTTTTTTTTTTATGTTGATAATACACACCAAAAGAAAAGACAAAAAGAAAAACAAAACAGGAAAAATCAAAGTCAGATCTCCATTCCTTGGCATGCTTTGTAAAGTATAGAAATACTGTTTTGGCACTAGAAAATCTTCAGTTTCTTGCTGATTCATGTCACTAAAGTTTTGAAAGTTAAATAGGTTTCTTAGATGCACTGTTAAATTCATTCAAGCAATTGGAAGTTGGGCAGAATATGATTCACGTCGATTTTCTGCAATAATCTCACTTACTTCTTTGCAATATTGGACCTGTACATCATCAGATATAGTTGAATATTCAAAGCATTCAATTGTAGCATTCCCAAGTATCCAGTAACAATCATCAAGCAGTTACAGATAATCCAATCAGCGTTCCTAAGTATCCAGGAATCATGAACATTAGTGTAATGAAGTAGTGTGTAAAATGGAAATAGTGAGCATGAGAAAACAATCAGTTTCTAGCATAAAATCCAGCATAAGCATAAGAATCCAAAAAATCTTCTCCAATATTAAGCTCGGCAGCATTCTCTTCCCCTTCTGATGTTGAAGCCATTGTCGTGTATTGTCGACAGATGTTGCGGCTGTCAAAAAATTTATTGAGTGAAAGAAATAGGTTCTGTTGTGTTCTCCGCCTTTGCCCAAATCTAGGCTGCCTGCAAAACGTGAAAATGAAAAATTGTCGCAAAGAAGAGACATTTGTCTACATGCTGGAAACCACTTTTACCAACGTGTGAAATCACACTCTTAACCATATGATTGGGAAACATCTTTTACAAATTATGGCAGATGGCTCTATAGCACAATTTCAGCATGGAAGCTACGAACAAATGTTAAAGATTTTTCTTTATGTTTACAGGAAGCCACGGTTTCCAAATGGATTATTCTGATCAGAACTTTGTGGAAAGGCCCCAACACCATGAGTATAATTTGCTTCAAATGGATCACCAAAAGGGTTTGCAGATTGGGGCATCATCATCATTGTTGGTCACACTAGCATCATCTATTGTGGCTGTTGATGAAGCACCATTGCATGTTGCTACTGGGCCATGGTCGCCATCTGAACATTGGGAGGTGGTGGAACATTGTTTGACACAAAAAATGGGTCATATAACCCTGATGACACCACAACGTTAGAATCAAAAGGATTGATCCCATATTGGTTGCTTCCATAGCCCCCTTGTCCATTGTATGCAGTTTTTTGAATCATTGCATATTCATATAGACTATCCAATGTGAGCTTGTCAAAACCACCAGCCATTTTACTATGAAATAAAGCTCGTGGGCCAATTTCTCGTTTCGTTCTGGTGCAGCCTGGAGCCTGTGTGGAATAGCAGGGAGAACGAAGCTAACGAGGCTCAGGAAAAGACCAGTACTCATAGTTTTCATTCCCTCGGGATTCTCGTAAGAAGAAATCCAGCTGTCCAACATATATAAATGCTTCTCTTGACCTACTAGTATAAAATGTGGAATACGAATACACTAATGGGGATTCACGTGTCTAAGAGCCCATGGTGTATGATCGCAATGTATCACCAAAATTCCCCGTGTCAGAAAGATAGCATGAGTTGTTAAAATAACTCTAATAATATCATGCAACAGTGGTTTCATTACCTCTTTCGGCTGGATTTGTTTATATCCCATGATAAAAATGCTTCCTCCAAGATAAACGATGGAGAAAAACTCACAGCCAGTAAGGAAGGGATCAGTCAAATAAGCAACAACATAATCATTTAATCTCAATAAAGTATGCCGACGGACAAAAAATTTAGAAAGGCCAATCCATAAAAATAGTTATATGACAGTGATATTTATGGGATTTGGTTCCTATTATCTTGAGACGCGAAAGATAGTGTAACAACCCGTGGATTTTGACCCATATTTCTCAATCAACATCCGCATAGTATCCCAAATTAAACATGAGAATTAATCACAGGAGAAAATCCCAGCTTTCGAAATATGCCAACAAAGAAATAAGAATTATATTTTACTTTATTGTGCTTTCATTTGTTTGTTGCTCATCGTTTTGGTTTGTTGTTGCTAGTTGTAGATTTATGAAACACTAGGCAGAGAGATGGCATCCCTACGGTTCATCCATAAATGAATAGATGGAGATAGAAACTTACAAGTTCGTGCACAGTCCAACGAAACTCACAGTTCTTTTATTGGCCCCAAGAGAAATGATGAACCTAGGAAATTTCAGATTTAATTGTTTTTGTAGGTTTTATCATCTAATTGCTTGCTGCAGGTTTTAGTATGGCCAGAAAACGCAATCAATTGCAAGCGAGACACAGTTTCAATGGCCGTTTCAGATGTAAAAACTCAGTTTGTTTTTATTCACCCAATGTTTTTTTTTTTTTTTTTCAAGGTCCAGGATGGATGTAGAAGAAAATATTTTTCTAGTAAAGATTTTTTTTTCAATTTTTTTTTTTTTATTTTTTTATTTTTAGAAAAATAAATAAAAATAAAATAAACTTCAAAAATTCAATTCACAACTTATTAAAAATAAATTTTTAGCAAATGGAGAAAAAATGATTTGCAAATTAACGATAAAATCAATTAAGAAAATTGCAAAACATGAATTTATTTATTCCTGAAATTATTCTAAATCATCCCTATTTTTTGATCCTCAGGATCACACTAAGCACGGAGGAGAGCATACTTATTCTAGGTAAAAGAAAAACTGAAAATAAAAGCCTAGCTACTCTATACTAATTAGAATTTAAAAACTAGTTACGTGTAATTAAAGTTCCAATGAAGCCACTCATGTAGCAGTAACAACAATATATTCAGTAGCAATTTTTCAAATGAAAAATGAAAATATTCGAGAGTGAATGAGTCTAGTTGCTATAACTGCAAATCAACTAAATAAGAATAAAAAGACGAATCTAATCGAGTACTTACCTGGAACCATTGTTTGATAAGGCTTCGATAGGCACAATTTCTCTCACTTAGATCATGTTGTAACTCCTCTTCTTCTTCCCCGATCTCCTGTTCGAATGATTGTTCGCCATCAGATATGCAGGATTCTTCAGATGTTGAATCTTCGTTTATTTCTTGGCGAGTAGTTGAACCTTTAATTCTTGTCAAGATCTCCTTTTCCAGGGAAGAGGAGATCCCGACTTTTGCTAGGATCTAAGTGAGTAGTTCCAAGCTGAAACTCATTGTAAAACCATGTTGAAAAAGGGATTCTTATTGCACCCAAAACTTAAATCTAAAAATCTTAAATGAAAATAAACTTCCTGCATAAACAAAAGCACTCAACACTCCTTTAACTAAATCTGATCTAACATTCTAAAAACAGAGTGCTAATAATTGTCTGAGTTTTTAATCCTTTTACAAGGTTTTAGTTCACAAAATCTCTTTCAAATCAACACACTAAAAATTGAATTCATTAAAAAAAAGACCACAGAGATAATCTCGAATTCAATACTCAATTAAACCCTCTTACAAGGACTGTTCATTAATTCAGTAATCGAATTCTTCAATTATAACAATCTTCACAGTTGCAGAAATCAAACACACTTGCAGAAATTGAAATTCACACTTTGCATAAATGTAAACACACCCTACATGCCCTGATCCATATGAGGTCGAGCCCGTTACAGTATCTCGAATGTGATGCGTAGGTTGTTCCCCACGTCTTACCGCCTTGACACCTTGGAGCTAGGAACATTTCTAAACACACTTGCATGAAAAATCAACTAAAATTCAATCCATCGTGTCTCCCCGACAACGACGCCAAAATGTTGGGTGAAAATATTGTTGTTTAATTATGTTGTAGTACTTTCCCAACTATTTAATTTGTCAATCCAAGGTTCGTAGGCTTATGAGGCACATGCACTATATATGCAGGACCAAAGTGGAACTAATTTAATCTAAATTACTAAAATCAAATTAATCTAGGAAGGCATTGAAACACTAACTAGGAAAGCAGGAAATTAATCTAGAAAAGCATTGAAACACTAAGTAGGAAAGCAGGAAATTGCATAAGGGAAAAGAAATACAAAATGTGAAGAGTTGAATGACAAACAACATATGTGAGCTCACAACAATAAAGCTATCTCAAATTACATTACAAGAATCAAATGACAAATCATGAAAGTGTAACAATAAAAGAAAATGAATCAAAGCTAAGACTCCCCTTCTCCTAATTACAAGACTATCTCTCCAAACTCAAAAACATATGAAAATGAAGGGAGAGCACTATCTTATATAAATGAAGAAGATAACCATCTCATAATGACAGATTCACTATTATCTCAACCACCCTCAACTAATTTCCCATTATTACAAGATATGATCCCTTCAAATACTCCAGACATCTCTCACATATCTTGGATAAGATATGCCAACCAAATCCTCCATGATCTTCTCCTTAGGAATAGGCTTGAATAATTATCTCCTTAAAATGGTGGAGGAGATATTTGAGAAGTCTCTTGGAATTAATCCTTCACATATCTCCTACACATTACAAAGCTCACACATTCTTGAGATATATATAAAAACATGTATATTTTCTAATATTTAATCATAAATTCACTTATAATACAAAAATGAATAAAGTGGAAAATAAGAAGGTGAAACCCAAATGTATTTATGAAAATGATATGATGAAAGGTTAATGGGATGATGAAATGTAAGGAATAGTGAAGGGAAAGGTGGATGAAAATATGACATTTCTGAGTCCCAACACCTCCTCTTCACTAGTTTTTAGAAATGGAGTTGGATATATAGACCCTCCCAACTCATGCAAAATTTTTGTTTGATGTGGTTTGATAGAAGATGTTTCACATGAAATGTCATCAAACCTTTCTACTAATATTTTAATGAACTTTACATAAGTATATGTATTTGGATTCTTTAAGGAAAATGATTCAAACAACCACCAAGCATAGGCCTTACCCTCAAAATGCAGCGCTGCTACTTTGATGGCTTTAAATTCTGAAACTTGATGTTGCTACACAAAGGTGTCTAGCTCCTTCACCCATGCCCTAGCTGGACATAGAGGTGATCCATCAAAAGTGGATAGAAAGAATCTACCCTCACCCTAACTCTTGCTCCTTGTGCTCCTTTCATCCTTCATTTGGCAAAACCCTTCGAAATTCAAGTGAGCTTTGAACCCCTCAGATTGAGCTTCATATTCCTGCAAATAATCACTAAGAGTGTTTTTCTTTGGCACATCTCCTGTCTTCCTCTTCATGAAGAAATTTTTGAGAGAACGTGGTAGATATGATGATATGGCTGAGTGCTCACATCCAAAAGATGAGGACTTATAATCTTCCTCTTGTATAGATTTTTGTGAGGGATCTCCATGTGTTTCCCTCCTCATTTCTTTGATGCCCTTGCTTTTGCCATGCATATTTGTCAAGAGAAGTTTTGAGAACCTCCTTTCTCAAAAAAACAAGGTTTTTCTATGATTTATTTTTAAAATATCCTCCTCCCCATGATAATACTCCATAATTCTTGAGCTCACAGGCTGAGCCAAGATTATTGCTCCGATACCACTGTAATATTCCAAATCTAGAATTTTCTACAAAAATAAGAATACCTTAAGGTATTCAAAAGTTTGAGAAAAAAAATTAATAAAGTCATGTAGTGTGTTTGAACATATATTCATGATAATAACAATCACAACAACAAACTATGCCTTTATACAATTCACCAAGTCGGGAAAAGCAGTTATTTTTCCTCAAAAATGTTATTTTCTGGATATTAAGTTAAAACAGTGGAAAATAATGGTTGTGTCCCTTATAATGGATAATATAGGACATGCATGCAAAAGCGTTTCAAAAAAAATTCCTTTAGCCTAGTTAAACAAGCCTCCCATGCTCAAGACAACTAAAAATTGCCAAAACCCCAAGACTGCAAAATGTCGGAGCTGCTGCATAAGATACTGTGCAGTATAAATAGAGGTTAACTCAAAAAATATAGAAATATATCTTATATTATTATTAGAACACTAAATGATGCATAAAAACAAAGATCTAATCTCTTTTATACAGATCCAAGAATACCCAGCAAGGGTTTCTTGAAAGAAAAGATATGCAAGAGAAAGCTGCTGCAAATATCTGGTTGAATAATGTTGTATGGCTGAAGCTCTGCATAATATGGCTGAACATGTAAAGAAATGGCTGTAGATTCTTCCTCTAGCTTTCCCAATGAAAGGTTGATCCTCCTCTTGGGAAACTAGCTCCTCAAAATGGGGTTTCCACCCCTCCCATTGCCCACCTTAATAAATAATGTAGTTTTCTTAAGGGAATACATTTTTTCTGAATTTAAGTTCTTGGCCCAACACCAGGTAGTGGAAAATTCAGATCTGAAACCTCCTCTTATATTTCTCAAGTAAGATATCCAAGAAAGAGTAGGGAATCCCCACCCAGGAAAACCCTTGCACTAAGTAGTGCAACAACTTAGCTAAACAACCAAGTATGCAAGAATTCTAAGAAGACCACATAAAAATATAATCTCCAATATTTCCATAAGCTTTCCATATCCTTCATTATATAATTGATGAGCTCTCTCACCAAGGGTCCCACCCACTATGAGGTTGCTTCCATGCAAAGGCTCCTCCACAAAAACTGTGTTGTCCATCAAGGTGGTTCAATGTATCTATACATCTTTGTTTACTTAGTCAACCTTAACTAAATCTTCATGCCTTGTCCCCTTTCACACTCAAGGTGCCTTCATTTTGTCTAGCTGGATCGATCTCTATTCACATTGAGCTGGCTTTATTTAGGATCCACTTCTTGAGAATAAATCATGTTGAATTGGTCAAAATTGACCTTTTCCACATAGTTTAGACCTTTTTCACACATGTGGATGCTTGAACTGGTTATTTTATAATACCTTTTCACACTAGGAGGGATTTTTATTCATACTTGAGCAAATTATGAGCCTCTTTGCTCAATTATTCATGTATCTAGATTTCAAAAGAAAAATTAATATTCCTATTAGTTGTAAGCTAATTTAGGAATATTACACTTTTCCTTTGACATCCCTCATGCCAAAGTCATCCTCCAAATTTCTTCCATGCCCATCATGCAGCTTCTCATGCTCCAAAATAAGTAGGAATCTTTTTAAGTTGACCTCCCATGAGAAGCTCTCATCCAAAAAGAATCTCCCAATCTTGGCCAATATAAGCATGAGTGGCCTCCATCTACTCCAATGTATGGAGGATTCCTTCCGCAAAGGAAGTACCCTTTGTTTCTCCAAATCCATGTAGCAGCTCCCTTGCACCATGAAGGTGCCATCCCCAACACTGCAGCAACCCCTATCAGCGCAGTATAGGTAGTGAGAGTGGGTGATGCTGAAAATGGGAGAGTATCTCCCTCCTCCTTGAGTCTATTCTAAACTCTCTACGTTGTAATAGATCCCTCTAAAGTATACACACTCCCATAATCTAAGATTGGTGTGTCTCCATGGGTAGTATCTCTCATAATCTCCAGATCTGGTGGTCTCCCCGGTGGAATGCCTCCATGCAATGAGACATAAATGTCAAGGGTAGACTGTACATATGAACGAAAAACTCTGCTCCTGCCCTTACTGCACAAATCAATCTGCCTCTTCTGTGCATTACCCTCCTGAAATAGATAGGGGTGTGTGCTCCTCATCATGTGATGTTGACCTTCCTCCCTATCTATCTGCAATGCTTCACAACCATGCTATCCATTGATTGTCCCTTGATCTCCATTTATGAGATCTTGGGGAATTCCTTGCAATGATGCAGGAAATCCTCCTATTGGAGCATCTGCTCCTCCTTCCTCTGCATGAGGTACTAGATATGCTCTAGATGTGACAACGTTGTTACCTCTTCTCTGCTCATCCTCTTCACCAATACTTGAGAATGCCTCATCATCAATGAGAGACCCTTGATCTTGGTCTTCCCTCGAAGGAGGAACCTCCATGTCTTCATCCAAAGAATAGGGTTCTTCAAGAAGTGGGGATCTTTCCCTTGGCAAGGAATCATGCATGTTTTTCTCCCCTTCAGAAATATGGAGTGGAGTGGGTAGAATAGAGCTCTCCAACTCATGCAATGGCTTTGAGTTTTTGGGTTCAATAAATGATGTTTTACAATGTTCATTGTCAAATATTCTTACTAATTTCTTAGTGAACCCAACATATGTGTTTAAATTTGCATGATTAAAAGAATTATAACTACAAAACCACCAATCATGGGCCATACCTTTGAGGTGCAGCGTTGCTACTCTGATGGCCTCCTTTTCTGAAACTTGGTGTAACTGAAAATAAGAATCTAGCTCATTCACCCAAGCTTTGGCTGTGCACTCTACTAATCCATCAAAGTTAGATAGAAGGATTCTACCTCTCTTGCTTTTATTATGATTGTTGGATCCTCTATATTCTTTGATTTTGCAAAAACCTTGGAAGTGCAAGTGCTCTTTGAATCTCCATGATTGGGATTCATACTCCCGAAGATAGTCACTCAAGGTATCCTCCCTTGGTGCATCTTCCTCCTCCATCCTTCTTGCAATGGATGTGGGAAATAGACTATGCTATGAATCATGGTGTGTGGCTACATGCTCACACTCACCATGCAAAAATCTAGTGCTTGTTTCAGATTCAAGCTCTCTTGGAGATTCTTCATACATCTCCCTTCTCATTCCTTCGATATTTCCCTTGATGCTCTTCATAGTTTAAAAAAGAATCTGTGAGAGCTCCTCTTCCTCTCTTCCTCCAAATAAGGAAGCCATGTTTTTTCTTTTTATATAAATCTCTCTTTCCTATGAGAGAAGCTACTTCTTATGGTGACATATTGGGTAAATGCACAGGCTGAGCCAAGATTATGCTCCAATACCACTGTAATATCCCAAAATGGGAATAGCAACAATATAGCTCATAAAATTAAAGTAGTAGCAAGTATTTAACACATGAAATAATGAGACCAATATAAATCCATGTTATTGATCATAGATGCAGTAAATAAGTACAAGACAAAGAGGAACTGAGCATAGAGTGTGATCACACAAGGCTCTAATACATAAACACTCCCAAAGTGAGATGTTACTGCAATACAAAAATGTCGAAGAGATGCTACTACGTAGTTATATTATGAATAAATATACATGGAGATGATACAATGATGTACAAATACTGATATAGGTCTCAATAGAATCTAAACATACTGATCCGGGCACTAGATCAACTTCCCAAGACAACCCAAGGGGGTTTCTGGAAAATGCACCCAATGTGCCAATGTGAGTTGTAACTCCAAGGCTGAAGATATGCTGCAACAATAGAAATGAAAGGATATGGCTAAATATGATATAGTGATATATAACCCTCCTCCAATAGATCCTCCAGATGAAAGAGTGGCTCCTCCACTGAAGAAATCTCCTCCCAAAACAATCACTGCAACTACCCCTGCAACTCCTTCCTAAAATAATGCAGTTCAAGACTGAAACTACGCAATAGGGGATAAATCATCCTTGGAATGATGAAAAATGTGTCAATAAAGCCCAAGGGGCTTCTTCACAGGCCTCCCAATGGATGGAAACCTTCCTCCACTGAAAAACAAGCTCAGGAAACACCCGATCTAACTCTCCACTGCTGCACCCTACAACACAACACAATACCCTGCAGAGACTACGTTGATAAAGAAAGTTGTAGCTTGGCTGGGAAACCTAAAAGTGGAAATGAATTCAAAACTCTCCCAAGAGGCCTCTCAAGGGAAGAGGTGGGATTCTCTCTCGGGAACACTTGGTGCTAAACAACACAGAAATCCTGCTAAACAACAAATGAATGCTAGTATAAACAAACCATACACAAAATAATAATCTCAAAACATAATCCCATATGGCTGAAATCCTCTTCCTTATATACATGATGATCTATATTTCCCTTGGCCGCACTCAATTAGGTCATATTCTCCACGAAATCAACCTCCCTCCAAAACTACATTATTCCTCATTTACTCTCCACTCCTCCATAACAGTGTTGTTGACTTGGTCAAAGTTGACTGAATCAACATGTCCCAATCTTTGTTCATACTTGGAGATGCTTTATTTAGCTACTGAAATGGTCCCCTTTCACGCTTAAAGTGTTTTTATTGATGCTTAGGAGACTCATAGGCCTTCCTTCCCATTTATTCACCAACCTAATGAAAAAACAAACTATAATATTCCATTTAGTTGTAGGCTAAATTTTTTGAATATTACACTTTTTCCCTACAAAATTATTTTCAAGCCATATCTTGATATGGTTTTGATGAAATATCATTTTTATTTTTCTTTATTCCTTTCTTCATGTAGCTTCAATAGAGTGTTGACGGTGCTGGAAGCCGCCAACATGCGAGGGGGTTCTCCCTAATAAAATGTCCCAATTAGACTACGCACCATTTGGTATATGATCCCTTTTGAAAATATAGCTCGGTTGACATTTTCTTAGATATTTTCCTTGGTTGTGATGCTTATTATGAGAGATTAATGTACATGTAATTTTGAATTAACAAGTGAGTATGCCTTGTGAAACGTTAAGTTGTAGAATGTATCAAGGTTATTTCATCGAAGGGAGAATAAGGAGAGCCTTTAAGTGAAGAGTAATAGTACTATATATATATATATATATATATATATATAAGAATCATTCAGAAACTGGCAAAATCATTCACATTACAGTAACTCTCATTAAAACAATATGACACACATTCAACTAGATAAGCACCAAATCCACTGAAATAGTTCAATTTGTTTAGTACAAATGAAAAAAATATGTATCAAAAGAATTAAAAGAATAATCTTACAACATTTACAAAATACCCATGAAAGTGTGTTGGCTCAATGATATTCAAGTATTAAGTGAAATTCCCAGGATACATTGATATAATGAAAACCACTAGCTCCAATAGTGGAGTCTTAAAGCTACCGATCGCCCCTAAAAATAACTGTCTTCCTCTCTAATGCTTGGTTAGAGGAGCCAAGGTGAAAAATTCCTTTTCTTGAGATATGAGGATGTATATATAAAAAAATTAGGTGACTCTCCACCTCCCATGTGACCCTTGGACTACCCTCATGAATCTTGAGGTTCCATCCAACTTTTCAAATTTACATGAGACCCTTTGACTTCTACTTGATTTTTGACATTCTATAAGTGACTCTAGGACTTCCACTTTATATTACATTTCTATTATTTAAAATTTCATAATTATATCCACAAATGATGTGGCAAATGATGACTCATTTGACACCTTGACAAGACATGACATGACATTCATCACATGTAATTAATGATTATGTGGAAATGTCGGGCCACTCTTTCTAATGCTATCTTTGTGTCTTCTTAAAATATGGTACATGCTCTTCCTCTTCATCCTCCAAAAGGCTTGAAGGTAGGGATTCTTCACTATTATATTTATTTTCATATGTTGTCACAAAATGGTGCCCCTTCATATTCTCATTCAATGATCAAGGTGTCGCTGCAAATTCATAAGTGTCCTCTAGTATAGTCTCTTTCTCCCCGATAATCATCCTTTCATGTGAAAATGTAGTACCTGCAACAGGAAATCACTCATTGAAATGATGAAATCAACCCAGAAAACTCCTATTCTAACATTCTTCATGAAAATGACTTATGGAGTTGGAACTGGGTGCTAGATTGGAAGGAAGTCTCAGGGATTCCATAGTGTGTAGTTCTTGAGGCCTAGGAAGGAACACTGCATAGTTGAGGAGCTTAGTGAGGCATGATTGAGCATTGTGATTGCACAATGCGTAGTCCTTGGAGGAAGGAACTCGTATTATGAGGTTCTAGTAGGAAAGGGATGAACTTGAGCCTTACTACTGCGCAATACGCACTTCATGGAGGATGAGTTAGGTCAAGTTGGTCATGAAGGAAGCTTTCCAGAATTTGGCTAAGGGTGGGATCGATGATGCAGATATGGAACCAAGGTTGGGCTTGAACATGATCACACACTTAAAAAAAAAATGATACAACATCAAGCACTAAATACTTAGGAACAACATGGTCCCCTTAGTGCGACGGAAAAACAACATACTCCTCCAAGTGCAACACTTATGATAAACTTTGCGATGAAAATGAAGACACTTGTGTGACAATGCATGAAACTTCGGGAATGTGTATAACACATGTCTATATGAAAAATAAGATCTATCAACTCCAAATTTTCCCCTTGAAATGAATCATAACTCTTCTTTTGTGATGTGTGACACTTTCCATGCCAAAAGACGACACTTGACTTTTCTTCACAAAAGGGACTAGAAAACTTAGAGAATATACATAAGATCACTCTTATTACCAGAAACAACAACTTGAAAGTTAAAAGTAGGCTCCAAATTTGAATGTAAGCCAAAATTTTGGAGGGTGTTGTAGCAGCAAAAACACCAAGGTAATTATTGTCATTCTTTGTTATGTGCATGCTTATTATTATGGTGCTTTGGCTCTCTAGTAATTTTAAAGTTCACAAACCACCTTTTCCAAAACATTTGATTCTTGAAAAGAGATGTTAAAAAAAGTTGAAAGATATAAAAATATATTAAATTAATTCTCATTTAATATTTGAATCAAATAGGAAAGGTTAAATTCATTATAATATGTAAGTATTCATATAAAATGAAGCTATATGCATACAATGAAATATAAAAAATTTCTAGTTGCATCATACTGGTAACCCATAGTAATGTGAGGAAAATTGAGGGGATATATTTCAAACTCGTGATATTAGTATTTTTATATATTAACAATGTGAAATAAATCTTCCTTATTTTAGTGATATACAATTAGAATGGGGAATTTGACTGCACCTAGTTAAATATTCCTTTATCCAAGCTTGTATAATACTACCTTTAATAACACTACATAATTATACAAGTATTAGATATTGTATTATAATATTGATTAAAATGAAGTTTTCATATATCTACAAAAGGTTTAACTAATTTGTTGTAGAGGAGAATAATTAGTGTCTTATCAAATTAATTCATATAAGTTGTCCTCCATTGAATAAATTGACTCAATTCAGTATGATGAATTATAAATTAATGCACTTCATGTATAACTTCTTTGAATGTATAAATTGGTTTTATGTTAGGGGAAGCCTTTATTTTCGTAAATATAGGATTAGGTCCCTTCAAAAATCCATTAGTATTCATATAGGTCCTTCCCTATGAAAGTTACCCCTAGAAGCCCATAAAAGTCATGTGACATTCATTAAGATTAACATAAGCGAAAGGGGAGAATCGAAAAAAGGGGTTTGAAAACACACACTAGTGTTTTTGTAGAAATCTAATGTTCATGCAACCATCATTGTCCCTAATAATTCCTCCAATATATCTTTGGTAGCTTAAGCTATATAAGGATGAGAGGATGGAATTTTGATATAAACAATTTCTTAGTTTCTCCAATCAAATATTTCAAGTAATAAAACCCATCCACCATATTACAAATTCAAACACCAAGTGTAAATGTGAAGGGAAATTAAGGCCATGTGTAAAGGAACTAATCAACCTTTATCTCTAATGGGATGTGCGTACAAAATCCAATTTGGTTCCAAGTCCAAATTAATTGTCTGAATGGATAAGTGAAAAAAAAATTGGTTATAATTTCTATATATTCTAGATACATATCACATATAAAATCCCCTTAAAACAATAATTTGTAAATGTTACCGGTTATGAAAATATCAATATTTTTTATCTATTTCCAACACTCCAAACTTTCATCGATACTTTCCCTAAATCTAGTTGGAAATTTTTTGATCACAAACTCATTTGGCATGGAGAATTTGGAATATTATATAATACATCACAAATAACCAAAAATTTTCTTCACTCAAATTTTCCTGTCTATACGGATCTGATCCAAATGTTATTTTTGTTCTACTAATTTCATCTTCAGAATTATAAACAATTTGTTGATCTTTTGCTTCATGTGCATAGGTTTCTTGAGGTGTTTTTGAGTGTTAAACATGTAAATGTATTGAATTTTATGTTAAATTAATGATAATAATAAAATTAAAACATAATGATGAACAAAAAAAATAAAATGTACAACAAACCATCAAATGATTCATTATCACGGTGTTTTGATGAAGGATTTCACCCCTCCTAGGCTATATCTCCTTCATCCAGCTTCCATGGCTTCGGCCTCTGTATTAGCTCAAAATGGAAAAGAGTGCTACTTACAATCCTCTACTATTCCTGAATCCTGCTCCAATGTGTTCAGAATGTCAAAAAAATCTAGGATAGACTCTTCTTTAGCCCAATTTGGTCGAATTTTGCAAAAGTTATGGCCTCCTCAATTTTGGGCTAGGAAACTCCACTAAATCTGGAGATAACTCCAGTTAACCCCGCCATGTTTGGAGTTCCACCGAAATTGGCGGACTCTGCCGTCGATTTAATGTCAGGTTTAATTAAGTTAATTTGGTTTAACTACGGGATAAGCTTGGTTTGGCACTAATCACACTCTTAAACAAATATGATTTAAAAAAGTATTAGTGCAAATTAAATATCTATTATGGGTTAATTAACCCATTTTACAACTTTAAATCCCACCATTAGTGTATGTCACCACTCTTGGTTATAACATAAAGGTCACATTATGAGGGGGTTGGCCCCCTCCTCCACCTACTGGTCTATAGGTATTGAAATAAATTATACCACAATCATAGTTTAATAATATCTGTTAGCACGACTTGGTGGTAAGTAATGTGTGTAGTGTAGGGGAGGTCATGGGTTCGACCTCGACCTCTGCCCTTCCTCCAATACAATAATTTTGCACCATAACATCATATAATAAACTCAACCTGTGATATATTAAATTTTTCCCATACCTTGGTCCACCATAGGGGGTACATGGCAGCCCTTAGCTGCACCATGTGTCTACCTCTGGTTAGACTATTCCGACAATCTAATTAAAAAAATGCACTTTCATTAACAATGAATTCGACCTTAGGATAAAAAACATTTCGCCATCCCAACTTTCCAATGAATCTTGCAGTGAAACCTGTCACAGTGTGATTGGGAAAACTAAAGGAATATTCCCAGAATATTTTTTTTTTCTGACTAGGCTGCCATGTCACCATTCTGTACTTTTCTGTAAAAAAATTGTTGTTTAGGAAAATGAACAATAGGCTCTATCTTCCTCATACGAGGTTGGTTTTTGATGAAATGAATTGTGTTGGATTCCTAGAAACGAGCTCTTCGATGTCGTTTATTTTCCAATTGATTACGAGCACTTTCATTTTTGAGATTAAAATTGATCACCTAATCATTCCTTTCCACTAGAATCCTTTTGGACCCTAAAATCTCTTTTATTACTGAACATGTGGTCAATGAGGGTAAAATTCCCTTACCCTTCTAGTCTCAATCCACTGAAAATTTCCCATTTTAATTAAATTGAGCATTTCACAAAAAATAGGATTTTTCATAGACTCTTGAGACCCTCTCTTGCTGTTGTAGACACAGTCATGCTGCAATTTCCCTAAATTTGCAGAGCAGAAAGATTTTCTTGCAGAAAAAAATGTGTTCCCACCACAGTCGTCAATCAAAGGAAACTTGAAAATTGTCTCACCTCCAAAATTGTTGTCATGGAGATTCTTAGCTAATCTTTCTTTGTACTTGTTGTAATATACCAAAATGGGATTGTACAGCAGTGTCGGCTGAAATAACGCACTTCTGGGAAATCTATGCACAGAAATGAGTTTACATCTCCTGGATCCCTTAGATTAGTAGATCTTGGGTCTACATCCAAAAGGAGAGCAATAACAAATCAAACTAGGTGTGGTAAACAGATCTCTCACCACCTAGTCTAGCTGGAAAACCCACAAAGAGAGGAGCTGCAGCTATGTACTAAAAAATGCTTCAGAAATAATGTAGTATTCGAAAGCATGAGTAGGAGGCCATTACATAAGATCAAATTTTGAATATAAAGTAGCAAATCAGATTTATATTGATTCTCTTACATTATACAGCATAATATAGAAGACAAGAGATAAGGAAATATTCAGAAAAGAAGGTTGCAACACATATATATACTGCAAAATGGATTAACATAATTATTTAAAGGAGTTGCTGAAGCTGAATGTTACACTTCAGATCTAGATCAGATCTATGTACAAAATATTAGATCCATTTCAGATTTGTACACTAGGAAGGTTCTTTACAAGATCCCCTTGGGGTTTTGACCCAATCATGCAATACATAGAGTAGATCTGAGTAGCAGATCTGCAATATTATTCAGAAATTTTTGAAGATGATTTTACATTAGAAATATATCAGATCTATAAATAAAATGGATCAGCAAGCTAAACCATGGATCACCAAAGTGAAAGGCAAAGCCCAGCACCAGAGATCTCTCATCAAAAATGGGATCAAAACACCTTGCACAACCTCCACTGAAAATAACGCAGTCCCTGAAGGGAAACTGCGTTGTAGCTTGAGTAACTGAGTTGGCCTGATGCCAAGATACAAATGTGAAGCTCCCAAGCTAATGCACTCTTCCAGGAGGTTAAAAGACACACTCACTGAGAAGAGGCACTAGTAAAGTCTAGATCTGAGCAGATCTAGTGTTCCACATGCTGTAGCTTACAAAAGAAGAAAACCCCTCATTGGTTATGCACTGAAATTGGAAGTAGAGCTTGGCCAAATGCTGGATATTGGATAAAATCATAAATAATCCTCCAAGAAATCCTCAAAGGGAGAGATAGAAACCCTGCATAGGAATCCCCAAGTGCTAAGCAACACTATTCTTACCTAAACAGTAGAGAATGGTATTTGTCTAAATAGACAAGATACTAAAAAAAAATACATAATAAACAACCTTCTCTTGCTGCCTTCCCCTTACTTTTATAAGATGAAAGCATTGACAAACCCTAAACCACCTTTATGAGTTAGCTCCTTTCAATGAGGGGCCTCCTTCTAGAACTGTGTTGTCCCTTCATGAGGTACATTGTATCTAGACAGCACTGTAGATTTGGTCAAGGTTGACCCAGTCTCATAGCTCAACCCCTTTCACACCTGCAAGTGATTTGTGTACATGGCCCAGATTTATCCTTGTTCATATGGACATTGATTTATTCATTCTTTTTAGGATTTTTACATGTCCTCCTTTATTCATTTATTCATGCAACGGAAAATGAAACAAAAATGTATATTCCTCTTAGCTCAGGCTAAGTAGGAATATTGCAATCCTCCCCTCCAAAATGTTACTTGTCCTCAAGAAACTGATAAGGTGAGTGCTGCAAAATCTCTCCTCCTTCTCTTGTGGCCCCCTCATCCAATAGTCTCCACCATTGCTTCAGAATTTCTTCAAAAATTTCATCTCCCAATGGCTCCTCCCAAGTGTGCAAGTTGGCCTTTGGTGAATAAACCGAAGGGCCTTCCTTATGAAAGAATGGAAGGTCTATGTGGAAACCTCCTTGATGATCCATGGCCTTCTCAAGATATAAGTGATGAAAATCATGGGGAATTCCATCATCAATGAAGGTCTCCCTCCTCCATGTTATCATCCAAATAAAATGAATCACCTCCCAGCTTGGTAATTCATAGAAAAGCTCCTCCCAATTGCTCATGAGAGGCATGCCCCAAGTGCTCCAACCAAACATATGATCCACATCATAAAGAAAAAAGTGGTATACAATAGTGGCCATGTAATAACCCATGCTCCCCTTGAAGCATGTAGTGCAAAAAGTGTGGGAAACTCCTTTCCCCAAGGACACGTTCAGCCAATGTGTCTCCTCCCCATTCATGTTCCAAACAAAGACTAGAAACATTTCAGCATATGGAATCAGAATTAGAGTCATGCTAGTTTCCATGTGCGATAATGGAGAAGGACAATGGTCCCTCAAGTGAAACCAACACAGTTTTACTCCTAACTACCTTGGAATATGATATGACAAGTGTTCTCCCCAACACTTGTTTGTTGCTACATCCTCCCTGCATGCTTGGGGAAAGTGCATGATATTTGGTGTAAAGGAATCACACCATGAAGAGTATTTCATCCCTCCAAGACCCTTCAAGGAATGGCCATAATCACCATTGTGCATAGCCCCAAGTGGCCTATGAAACCCATCAGAAATAATGCTCCCTCTTGGGGAAAAGCCCTACACATGAGTGCTATAAAAATACAAGCATATAGTAGATACATCAAGATATTCAAAGATACAAGTTCCCCCATATACTTGTATTACATTAGTGAGGAAAAATCATGAATGAGTCCCCTCTCACACTCAATGAATAAGGATGTGTTGAAGATGCCTGCTCCCAAGAGCTATTTTCCTCCTTAACCAGCAAATGATTCATGCACTTACTCATAAGAGAGTGCATATCCTTATTGAAATCTTCCCACATGAATCCAGCTAGGATAGTATGATATGTTCTAATGAAACCAGTGGGGTTTGAAAGCAAGACCTCATAGGGTTTATTAAGTAGTTTATTCTTGAGTTTGGAATCTTTGGTTAAGTAGATCTGATCATGAACATGAATGATTCCATTAACTACCTTATACTTCTCATCCATTGCTTTCCCATCAAGAACCTTACATGTGACAAGGTCCTTGGAATATTCCATCAAGAGTTGGGACTCCCAATAAGGATCTAGGCTTCCCAACATTGACATCGTTGTAGCAGTATGAAATGAGGCATATGTCATATGATGGCTCTCCTCCTTGACATGTTTGATTTCAAAGTCACATGTTGGAGTATTTCCAACTTTCTATTGTTGCCTTCCTTGTAGATGATCTTTCCCAAGACAAGATTGAAGTTTAGGAGAGTCAAAGGTTCTCCTCCTCTAAAACTTCCAAAGTTTTGCTCCTACATTCAAGAATGGAGATACCTTCTTGTCATATTCAGAAATTTTCATTATATATTGGAGTATCTTTTGCTGCTCCAAGGCTATAGAGTGGCCTTCTGATACCATGCTCATGTCAACACAAATTTCTGAATCTCTTCTTTCTAGCGCAAATATATGAATGGAGGTTAGTAAAGTCAATTTCAGAAAATTGCTTAGCTCCCCATCAATGATTATCAGCACTGTGGTAGCTCCTCTCAAGGTTCCATCTTTAGATAGATATGCTACTACTGCATATAGTTGAGAGAACACTTTAGCTTGCTTCCAATCAGGGGGTCTCCCTAGTGGAATGCCTCCATGCAAAGAGACTTCAAGGCATAGAGCAGGATACATAGATGTATGGACTGACTTGTCCTTGCCTTCATTGCAAAGATCCTCATGCCTCCTTTGTGCATCAAACTTCTAAAACAAAGAGGGATATTTTTTCTTCATCATGTGATGCTCGCCCTCCTCTCTTCCTTCTTCTATCTTCAAGATCTCACCCTTTGAGGATGATGGCACATACTGCACATGGATTGTGCCATAATCTCCATATGTGAGACTCCTTGGAATTTCTCACAAGAGTGAAAGAGTTTCTTCCCTTGGAGAAAATGCTCCATATCCCTCTTCATGAGGTCTTATTTTTTCTCTTGTTATGACTGATTTATCATCTACAGCTCTTTCTTCCTTGATCTTGCAAGATCCTTGGAAGCTCAAGAGAGTTTCTCTCTTTGACACATCTCCTTCCTTCCTCTTCATGAAGAAGTTGCTAATAGAACGTTACAGATTTGATGATATGGCTGAGTGCTCATATCCATGAGATGAGGACTTAGAACATTCCTCATGTATAGATCTTGTAGATCTGGTTGAGGGATCTCCATGCTTTTCCCTCCTCATTTCTTCGATGTCCTTGCTGATACCCCGCAGAACTTGAGATAGATGTTTTTTGAACTTATTCTCTCTAGAAAACAAGGGTTTGCTCTGATTCTTCTTGAATATCTCCTCATCCTCATGAGAATACTCCATAATTCTTGAAGCTCATAGGTTGAGCCAAGAAGGAAACTTTGATACCACTGTAATATCCCAAAATGGGATTGCACAGCAGTGCCGGCTGAAATAACGCACATCTGGGAAATTTGTGAATAGAATTGACTTCGTAGCTCCTGTATCCCTTATATCAATAGATTTGGGGTCTAGATCCAAAAGGAGAGCAAAAAAAAATCAAACTAGGTGTGGTAAATATTTCTCCCACCACCTAGTCTAGCTAGAAAACCCCCAAACAGAGGGGCTGCAGCTATGTACTACAAACTGCTTTAGAAATAACGTAGTATTGGAAAGCATGAAGAAGAGGCCATCACATAAGATCAAATTTTTAATATACAACAGCAAATTAGATCTATATTATTGATTCTCTTACATTATACAGTAGAATACAGAAGACAAGAGATAAGGAAATCTTTAGAAAAGAAGCCTGCAACACACATATATACTGTAAAATGGCTTAAAAACATTATTTAAAGGAGTTGTAGCAGATGAATGTTAAACTTCAGATCTAGATTAGATCTATGTACTATCAGATCCATTGATCCCCTTCGGGTTTTGACCAAATCATGCAATACAAAGAGTAGATCTGAGTTTTAAGTAGTAGATCTGCAATATTATACAGAAATTTTTGAAGATTATTTTACATTAGAAACATATCAGATCTATACAAAACATGGATTAGCAAGCTAAACCATGGATCACCAAAGTTAAATGCAAAGCCCAGCACCAGAGATCTCTCATAAAAAATGGGATCAAAACACCCTACAAAACCTCCACTGAAAATAATGCAGTCCCTGAAGGGAAACTATGTTGTAGCTTGAATAACTGAGTTGGCCTGATGCCAAGATACAAATGTGAAGCTCCCCAGCTAATGCACTCTTCCAGGAGGTTAAAAGACACACTCACTGAGAAGAGGCACTAGTAAAGTCTAGATCTGAGCAGATCTAGTGTTCCAGTTGATGTTGTTTACAAAAGAAACCAAACCCTCACTAGTTATGCACTGTAATTGGAAGTAGAGCTTGGCCAAATGTCAGATAGTGGACAAAATCAGCAAGAATCCTCCAAGAAATATTCAAGGGAAGAGATAGAATCCTTGCATAGGAATCCCCAAGTGCTAAGCAGCACTATTCTCAGCTAAACAACAGAGAATGGTATTTGTCTAAACAGACAAGATACTCAGAAAATATACATAATCAAAAACCTTCTCTTGTTGCCTTCCCCATCCTTTTTTTAAGATGAAAGCCTTGAAAAAACCTAAACCACGTTGATGAGTTAGCTCCTTTCACATGAGGTGCCTCCTTCTAGAACTGCGCTATCCCTTCATGAGGTACATTGTATCTAGACAGTGTTGTAGATTTGGTCAAGGTTGACCCAGTCTCATAGCTCAACCCCTTTCACACCTGCAAGTGATTTTTTACATGGCCCAGATTTATCCTTGTTCATATGGGCATTGATTTATTCATTCTTTTTAGGAGTCTTACATGTCCTCCTTTATTCATTTATTCATGAAACAGAAAATTGATGCAAGGGCATTAGGCACTAGCCAGCAATGTAGGAAATTTGTCTACATGTTGTGGCTAGGAGGGTTCAAATCATTCGAAATTGTAACAGCAAGGTGTCAATACCTTAGTTGTCTATTGATTTTAGAACAGTTAGAGTCAGTAGAAGTCGAATAGGTTTGGATTCAATCCATATGTCCTATTTCAGTTATTTGAATAAATTGTAATTAGGCTTTTGATGAGACTAGAAATAGTCCTCGGAGAGGAACCAAAGAGACACATGATAATGCATATAAAATTTAACCCCCAGATACTCTGAAGGGGGGATTTTCCGCAAAAAAGCTTGAGTTGTTAAGCATTTTCTTCAGTGAATTAAAGTGATGTTTATTGATTATCTGTGTGGGATTGAATTGGTCTGTGTGTGTGAACTTGGTTAATTCAGAGGTGGTTGAACCGTTGTCCTATGTATAATTGTTGTGGAGAAATACTATGTAAATCTCCGCAAGCCTCTCTATCCATGGTTGATTGTAGATTTCTCTTGAATTGTCGGAATGAGTTTTGTTGTTATAAATCCCTATAAGAGGCCATGAACGAATATATTTAGCCCTTGTAACAGACTTACATTGTGTCCAAACAGTCATCGAAGAGTGAAATTCATAAAGATGTTTTCCCGCAAGTTCTGTTTTGGAAAATCCCGCTTATAGAAGAAGTCTGTGTGTTTGTGGTTAATTGAAAGCTCTGTCCTAAGGTTAGAACCCTGCAAGATATTGAGAGTGAATGGCTCGAGCCCCTGAAACTGGTGTTGAATTTCATTCAACTAGCCTTTGAAATAGCGCACCCTGAAATATTGGTGGCCGTAGAAGTGTGGACTTTTGTCTGCAGTGAAAAAATAACCCCGATCATAAGAGAACAAGCCTTGTTTTATTGTTAATTTCAAGCACTGTTCCATGGTTTGAACGCAGCGTTGAAGAACGAAGTGAATAGGAGGAATTGCGTTAACCCCGGTATAACTTTTATCGGGCACTGTTCCGAAACCACGAGTAGTTTCATGACACCGAAACCATTACCATCGCACAACTTTTGGTTGGAGCCAAAACCGCTCAAGAAAAATGTGATTCAATGAAATGAAGCCATGTTAATGGTCTTAAACCACCCTCATCATGTACGTTGGAGGTGTTAAAGGCCAATTGCAGAAATAACGTGATATCAATGGAGGACATCCGATTTGAGGGTAGGCAGATCAAACGATGATCGCATATGAATCTGTGCCGAAGATAAGTCAAGGTATGAATGCTTGTATTTTTTGAAATCCGGTCATTTGTAGGTGTGGGCCGGGGCCTAAGGTGTATTGAAAATTGTTTCGGTTATAATGAAGTCGGGTATTAAAAATATCTCAGAGATGTTTAACCTTAGTCCTAAGGATCAGCGCAAGGATTTAAAATATTGGTGTATCGACTTTAATGCATTATAATTCCCGATGATTAGAAATTAGGACTATCTTGGGTTTATATTGCGGAGAATTCAAGTTCGGAGATATATTTAAATTTGCCCGAGGTCTTAACATTGGAAGGACCAAATATTAAATGCAAATGTATGGGGTTATGAGCTCGAGATTAAAGAATGCAAAGGACAATATATCAATGTGTGTTGGGCTTTAATCAAATTTGAACGAATGTATTTATTTGTCAATTTCTCTAAAATTGATAAATAAAATTGTAAACAAAATCGAGAAGATTTCTTGTGTTAAACTAAGTTGAATCAAAGGAAATGTGGACAGAGTTAATTTAAAGGCTAGCTCTCCTTGGGGGCCCAGTATTCAATTTTGTTGCTGTCAATAGTGGTATCAGAGCTGCTTTTGAGATATTTTGCAGGAAATTAACATGGAAATCCGAGTTGTTAGAGGTGCTGGCAGAAGGAGAGGTAGACCTGTTGCCAATGCAGAAGTGTTGGAGACTTTGTAGAGGGTCCAAGCCAAAATGGATGCCATGGAGATAGGGCAGCCCAGAGATATCGAAGACATCAGTGAACCTAAAATAGAAGAAGCTGGAGAAAATTTTGAGATTCCTCATAATTGTTCTGGGGTTTGTAGTTAAGCCCAAGATTGAAGTATCAAGTTTTGCAGAAGGACTGAATCCAGAAGAGCTGGTGGACTGGATTAATGAAATGAACAAGTGCTTTGACTATGAAGAAATGAATGACGATAAGAAAGTCAAGTTTTCAGTAATAAAGTTGAAGGGACATGCTGCACTTTGGTGGGATGGAGTGCAAGAAGAAAGAAGGAGAGATGGTAAACAGCCTATCAAAAGCTGGACTAGAATGATGGCTAAGCTAAAAGGTAAATTCTTGCCTAGTGATTATCAGCTAATATTGTTTAGACAGATGCAGAACCTGAGACAGAGGTTGCTGACAGTAAAGGAATACACAGAAGAATTCTATAGAGTAAGTATAAGAGCTGGGAAATTTCAAGACACACAAGAGAAGATTGCCAGATATGTGAATGGTCTCAAGCTAGAGATCCAAGATGAGATTGGTCTTCTGTTTCCTAAGACAGTGGAAGAGGCCTATTAGATGGCCTTGAAAGTAGAGGAGAAACTCTTGAGAAAGCAGTCTGCCAATGGGAGAGGTACTTTCCGAGGAAAGGGAATTTAGGGTGGTAGAGGAAAGCCTACTACACCTAGAGATGGAGCTAGCAGCAACTCACCTCATAATGCATCTACAGAGGGGGATGCAAGAGGCTGAAGGGGTTCCTATAGAGGAATAGGAGGCAGAGGTAGAGGTAGAGAATTGAGGTGCTATCGATGTCATCAAGTGGGACACAAGCACTATGAGTGCCCATAGAATATGGGTGCTGGTCAAAGAAATGCTGTTGTTTCCCAGACTAGAGAAGAGGCAACAATTGAAGAAACAATTCTGCCAGAGAAGGGAGAATCCTTGGTGGTTAATATGGTCCTGTTAAAGCAAGCCAAAGAGGTCATTGAGCCTGCACAAAGGAAGAATTTTTTTAGGAGTGTATGCAAAGTCTATGGAAAATGCTGCCAGCTGGTCATTGATAGTGGCAGCACAGATAATCTGGTTTCCACTGAGGTGATAGAGAAGTTGAAGCTGAAGACAAGGAAGCATCCAACTCCCTACGGGGTGTCCTAGCTGCATAAAGAGCACCAGCTGATTGTAAAGGAACAGTGTGAGATAGAGTTGCAGATGGGCAACTACAAAGACAAATTCATGTGTGATGTGATGCCCATGGATGTGTGTCACATACTGTTGGGTAGACCATGGCAGTATGACAAAGCAACAGTGCATGATGGCAAGAAGAACACTTCCAAGTTATTCAAATATGGGGTACATCATACATTGATACCCATGGAAGAAGGAGAACCATCAAGCAGAGTGTCTGATCCAAAGGCCTTGTTGCTGAGCGGGAAGGAGTATCTACAACAGATTGAAGAAGAAGAGGTAAATTTTTCTTTAGTTTGCAAACCTAAGGTAATTCTTACTTCTACAAATATTTCTGATTTGCCAATAGAAATCAAAGAGATGTTAGATAGTTATTGTGACATTGTTGTGGATGATTTACCTGATGATATTCCTCCTGTGAGAAAGATCAGCCATCAGATAGATTTTATCCCTGGTTCAAATTTTCCAAATAAGGAAGCCTACAGAATGACTCCCACAGAGAATGAGGAAATCATGAAGCAAGTACAAGAGTTAGTAGACAAGGGGCTGATAAGAGAAAGTTTGAGTCCATGTGCAGTACCCGTAGTAATTAGCCCAAAGAAAGACGGAGGCTGGAGAATGTGTACTGATTCCAGAGCAATCAATAAGATAACAATCAGGTACAGATTCCCTCTGCCTAGTGTTGAGGATTTAATGGATTGTTTGAGTGGTGGCAAATATTTTTCAAAGTTAGATTTAAAATGTGGATATCATTAGATTAGAATAAAGGAGGGTGATGAGTGGAAGAATGCCTTTAAAACAAATGAAGGACTATACGAATGGATGGTGATGCCTTTTGGGTTGTCAAATGCACCTAGCACTTTTATGAGGCTTATGAATGAAGTGTTGAAAGAATTTATTGGTAAATTTGTGATAGTGTATCTATATGATATATTAGTTTTCAGCAAGACTAAAGAAGAGCATCTAAGGCATCTTAATTATGTCTTGAAGAAGATGCACCATGAGAAACTGCTAATAAACCTAAAGAAATGCTCAATCATGAAGGAAGCGTTAGTGTATTTGGGCTTTGTTGTCTTTGCAGAAGGATTGAAGATGGACCCAGAAAAGGTTAAGGCGATTGTGGAGTGGCCTTCACCCAGAAATGTTTTTGAGGTAAGAAGTTTCCATGGACTTTCCAGCTTTTATAGGAAATTTATAAGAAACTTCAGTAAGATTAATGCACCCATCATTGAGACAATAAAGAAGATAAAATAGCCATTTAAATGGACTACTGAAGCAGAAAGAAATTTTAAAATTTTGAAGAAAAAGATAACTGAAAAGCCTGTTTTAATTCTGCCTGATTTTACTAAACCATTTCAAGTGAAGTGTGATGCCAGTGGAGAAGCCATTGGAGCTGTGCTAAGTCAAGATGATAGGCCCGTAGCTTACTTCAGTGAGAAGATGAATGATACCAGAAGGAATTATTCCTCTTATGAGAATGAATTTTATGCAATTGTTTAGGCATTGAAAAAGTGGAGGCATTACTTAATGTCCAAAGAATTTGTATTATACTCTGATAATCATGTTTTGCAGTACATTTTACAACGGCCCAAGTTAAATCATAAGCATGCCAAGTGGGATGAATATCTCCAAAGTTTTAATTTTGTTTTGAAACACATAAGTGGCCAAGAAAATAAAGTAGATGATGCTTTGAGTAGGAGAAGCATGCTTGTTCAAGAAAACAAATTTGAAGTTGAAGGATTTGATTTTGTCAAAGAATTTTATAAAATAGATTCAGATTTTAAGGAAGCATTTGAAGCATGCTGTAACCCTATTCTAACAAATAGATGCCAGTGGCTGGATTATTTCTTTTAGGAGGAATTACTATTCAGGAGAAACCAATTGTGTGTACCAAAATGTTCCATGAGAGAGAATTTGATCAAGGAGAAGCATAGTGGTGGACTTGCTAGACACTTTGGTACTGATAAAACTTATGAGCAGCTGAGTCACTTCTATTATTGGCCCAAGATGACAGCAGAAGTGGACAAGGCTGTGAAGAATTGAAAAATCTGTCAATATGCCAAAGGAAGGAGCCAGAATGCAGGATTGTACACTCCCTTGCCTATTCGAGACAGGCCTTGGGACATGGTGAGCATGGATTTTGTTCTAGGATTACCCAAGAATCATAGAGGGAATGATGCAGTCTTTGTTGTAGTGGAAAAATTTTCCAAAATGGCACATTTTATTCCATGTTATAAAACTAGTGATGCCACCCATGTTGCTAACTTGTTTTTCAAAGAAGTTGTTAGGTTGCATGGGTTGCCCAAGAGTATTGTTTTAGACAGAGACACCAGATTTGTGGGCCATTTTTGGAGGACACTATGGATGAAACTTGGTACCAAACTGAGTTTCATCTCATCTTACCATCCTCAGACTGACGAACAAACTGAGGTAGTGAATAGAAGTCTGGGAAATTTATTGAGAAGTCTTACAGGAGAGCATCCCAAGCAGTGGAATCACATTTTTCCTAAGGCAAAATATGCATACAATGATTCACCAAACAGAAGCACAGGGAAGAGCCCATTCCATATTTTTATGGAATGCACCCCAGAGGAATATCGGAGTTAAGAAATTTAGGAAAGGAAGAGTTGAGGAGTGTTGATGGTGAGGAATTTGCTTCAGAAATTCAAGCCATACATGAAAAAGTGAAACAATAGCTACAAGGAAACAACATCAAATACAAAGGCAGAGCAGACTTGAGCAGAAGAGAAGTCCATTTTAAAGTCGGGGATTTGGTTTTTTCACACTTGAGAAAGGAAAGATTCCCAAAGAAGTAGTATAAAAAATTGAAGTTTAAAAATATTGGGCCATGCAAGATACTTAGAAAGTTTTCTGATAATGCTTATGAGATTGAATTGCCTCCTGATGTTGGAATATCTCCCATTTTTAATGTTGCAGATCTATACAAGTATGAAGATGATGGTGCAGAAGAAGGACCAATAGATAAGGAACATATTGAATGGGCAAAGTAGCTACCTTCAGCACAACCAATGCAGCCAGAAAATATATTGGACAAAAGAGTGTTCAAGAAGACCAGAGGACTAGAGTAATTTCAGTTCTTAATTAAGTAGAAGGACTAGCCAGAAGAAGATGCCACTTGGATGAATGAAGTGATGTTGCAGAAGATAGGCAGATCAGTGGAAGAGCTCATGGACAGGGGTCCATGAAGAAAATTTCCCTTAGGAGTCTGATGCAGGGGAATTAGGCACTAGCTAGCAATATAGGAAATTTTTCCACATGTTGTGGCTAGGAGGGTTGAAATCATTCGAAATTGTAACAACAAGGTGTCAATACCTTAGCTATCTGTTGCTTTTAGAAAAGTTAGAGTCAATAGAAGTCGAATAGGTTTGGATTCAATCCATCTGTCCTATTTCAGTTATTCGAATAAATTGTAATTAGGATTTTGATGAGACTAGAAACGGTCCTTGGAGAGGAACAAAAGAGACACATGATAATGCATATAAAATGTAACCCCCAGATACTCTGAAGGGGAGGATTTTTCACAGAAAAGCTTGAGTTGTTAAGAATTTGCTTCAATGAATTAAAGTGATGTTTATTGATTATCTGTGTGGGACTGAATTGATCTCTGTGTGTGAATTTGGTTAATTCAGAGGTGGTCAAACCCCTGTCCTGTGTATAATCTGTGTGGAGAAATATTGTGTAAATCTCCGCAAGCCTCTCTGTCCATGGTTGATCATATATATCTCTTGAATTGTTGGAATGAGTTCTGTTGTTATAAATCCCTGTAAGAGGCCATGAACGAATATATTTATCCCTTGTAACAGACTTACATAGTGTCCAAATAGTCATCAAAGAGTGAAATTCGTAAAGATGTTTTCCCGCAAGTTCTGTTTTGGAAAATCCCGCTTATAGAATAAGTTTGTGTGTTTGTGGTTAATTGAAAGCTCTATACCAAGGTTAGAACCCTGCATGAGATCGAGAGTGAATGACTTGAGCCCTTGAAACCGGTGTTGAATTGTGTTCAACCAGCCTTTGAAATAGCGCACCCTTAAATATTGGTGGTCGTAGAAGTGTGGACTTCTGTCTGCAGTGAAAAAAAATCCACGATCATAAGAGAACAAGCCTTGTTTTATTGTTAATTTCAAACACTGTTCCGTGGTTTGAACCCAACGTTGAAGAACGAAGTGAATAGGAGGAACTGCGTTAACCCCGGTATAACTTTGATCGGGCACTGTTCCGAAACCACAAGTAGTTTCGTGAAACCGAAACCACTACCATCGCACAGCTTTTGATTGGAGCCAAAATGGCTCAAGAAAAATGTGATTCAATGAAATGAAGCCACGTCAATGGTCTTAAACCACCCTCATCGCATTCGTTGGAGGTGTTAAAGTCCAGTTGCAGAAATAATGTGATATCAATGGAGGACATCCGATCTGAGGGTAGGCAAATCGAACGATGATCGCATACGAATCTGTGCTGAAGATAAGTCAAGGTATGAACGCTTGTATTTGTTGAAATCCGCTCATTTGTAGGCGTGGGTTGGGGCCTAAGGTGTATTGAAAAGTGTTTCGGTTATAATGAAGTTGGGTATTAAAAATATCTCGGAAATGTTTAACCTTAGTCCTAAGGATCAGTGCAAGGATTTAAAATATTGGTGTATCAACTTTAATCCATTATAATTCCCGATGATTAGAACTTAGGACTGTCTTGGGTTTATATTGCGGAGAATTAAAGTTTGGAGATATATTTAAATTTTCCCGAGGTCTTAACATTGGAAGGACTAAATATGAAATGCATATGTATGGGGTTATGAGCGCGGGATTAAAGAACGCAAAGGACAGTATATCTATGTGTGTTGGGCTTTAATCAAAGTTGATCTAATGTATTTATTTGTCAATTTCTCTGAAATTGATAAATAAAATTCTAAAAAAAATCGAGAAGATTTCTTGTGTTAAACTAAGTTGAATCAAAGGAAATGTGGACAAATTTAATTTAAAGTTCAGCTCTCCTTGGGGGCCAGGTATTCAATTTTTTTGCTGTAAAAAATGAAACAAAAATGTATATTCCTCTTAGCTCAGGCTAAATAGGAATATTACACTTGCATTGAATCTTTACCAAGTTTTCTTTCCATTTCCATGTACCCTTTGGAAACAAAACAAAATCACTTGTGGAGGATAATAAGGCCAATAAGGAGGTGTGGGCCATGATGGATGAGTAGAGGAATACCAAGGCTGCAAGGGTTCATTTTGGTTTGAATTGTAATAATAATAAAGCGCACCTTGTGTGCCATGTTGGTATGGCTGAGGTCCTTGAGGCCTACTTTTATTTATAAATTAGATTTTCTTTGGTCCACATTCCACCCCTTAATATAAAACTTTTAGGCTAGGCAAGGAAGGGAATTTTTCTGTTCAATGGTTTTCTTCACTGACTCAGCAGAATTCTATGACATTTATTGGGAATTCATTCCTAGGGTGTCTTCTAGTGCATCTAGGGAAAAATATAGCTAGTGATCTCTTTGGCTCCTCTTGTTTCCTTTTGATTTACAGGTCATCCATTTTCAAGGCAAAGGTATGCATAATTTCACTCTTGAAATCCTCTATCATGTTCCCTATCTCACTTTTGATGGATGAGGTGGAGTAAGAGGTACTAGCCAAGCCTTGGTTACTTCTACCCTTTTGTATGGTTGACCTAGAATGGTTTCTGAACAATTTTTGTATGTTATCATAGCCCAAGTGACAGATATCTACTCTAGATAGCATTTTGAGGGTTTCCAACACTTCCTCCTTGATCCTCAAAGAAGAACTAACTTGAGTTATCTAAGATAAGGGTGTAGTTATCCCTCTTGTATTTTAGTTGAAACCTTTCCTAATAGTCTTCTAAAGATTCATCAGTCCCTAGGGTAATCCTACTAATCTCCTCCTTGGTTTATTTGGACCTACAATAGTCTTTGTACTTGTTGTTGAAGGACTCTTGCATTCGGGCCTATATAGGAATTCTTTCCCCAGGTAGACCCATGAACCAACACAAGGTTGCATACTTGAGGGTAGATGGGAACAATTTCTATTTTTTTTTCATCTGAGGTGTTAGCCACCTATAATATTGGTTATACCAAAATATGGCTAAGACCTTTTGAGCCTCCAAGGAACAAATTTTATCACTAAAAATTGTTGGCTCTTGAAGGCTCCTTGAAGGCCTCATGCCTCTGTCCTAAATCTTCATTGTTGTTCCCATTTTTTACTTAGAAATCCTGCTGAAAACATGAGAAGAAACTGCTGTAAGACCTTCATTTTCTCCCCTTTTTTCTCCATAAAAACTCCCTTGTTTTCATAAATCCTCTTCTTCCATTTATGAAAATCCTCTTTACATAGTTAAAAACCCATTTTTTAACTATTCCGAAACCCCTGATTCCTTTGAAAAACCATTGAAAATCCTTTCCCGATCCTCTTTTTCCTTTGTAAAATCTGAAAACCCACTTTTCTAAAGTTTTGGTCTAAAAACCAAAATCACGTGTTAAATATCTAAATGGGTTGATTGAAAAGTCCGATCGCGAAATCGCAATCGCAGAAAACACAATGGGTTGATTGAAAAGCCCGGGCCCAAAGTTCCGATATGCGATAAGCCCCTTCCCTTCTAGCCCCCGATCATACCATCCTCCCATACACCCTGGCGCTGCAACCACGTGCTGAGTAGTCGGGCGCTTATCTGGTTTAAATAATATTTCTCTACAAAGCTTTAAAAAACCTTTGTTATTTATCAAAAGCGTCGGTTTTTATTATTTTATTAAAATATCCGCCGGTGCAAATTTTACAGCAATCTCCACCGTCGATTCAATCCACAAATCCGACAGTACGGAGCGCGTTTCTCGGTGGACCCCCCATCCGTGCGCCATTTTCCCAAAACCACATGGTTTTTATCTCACCGCTCTTCAGCGGAGGGTGGTTTTTGCTCGATGGCCAGCGATTCCATACATCACGTGACACATGTCCTGGACACTGTTCTGAAAAACCACTGTCCATCGCGCATTAATGTTCGGACCAGGACGCTCGGCGATATCGTTGTGCACCGTCCGATCTGGGCCCACTAATCCAACGGTGATCGCTTGCCGAAGCTGTTCGATGGTTAACGAAGATGCATGCAAAATAACCGGGCTATCGTGCATATGGCAATGGCATCTCTGTCGTCGATCTGATCTGTAGATCGACGTTCCACAATTCATCGCCCAGTCAAACATTCCCCACTGCTGACTTTCCATTGCCCACTCCTGACCATCGATCTCTGCGTGATCGACGGTTCAGATTCATCCTACTCCTCCGCCTCCTTGTTCAATCTCGACCATCGATCTCTGCACGATCGACGACTCGGATTTAATTTTTCTTTCGCCCATTGTACGATCGCTCCCGATCAATCCTGACCGTTGGATGATGCCATCCAACGGCCCCACTCTCTTCACACGCCTTTCGATGCAGTCAACCTATAAAAGCAGGATTTTTTAATAGTTTTCATATTTTGCAGGGTTTTTTATCATTTTCTCGCAATTTTCAAAGAAGATTCAGAAGCAGAGGGTGACGACCCTCCCTTCTTCGATTTGTCAAAGGAAATCATCCACAGGGTGGAAATTCACATTTCCTCAGTGTTTCCTCAGGCATGGATGCCTTATAAACCCTGCGCAGCCCTGCACACCAGCAAGAAAGCCATGAATTGGCACAATCAAAGAGTATCAGTGCCGAAAGACCAAAACGAACCAGAGCAAAGGATTAATGGACTGTTTAAAGGGGATTATGGCCCAGGATGATCATTACAAACCTAATCCCCGATTTAAAATAGAGTTTAAAACAAATCTGAAGGGTTTCACCGACATAAGGCCTCCACCGCCACAGTTTGAGGCAATTTGATCCTTTTGGCCATCACAACGCCACCTGTGCCTCAAAGTTTTCAATCAGAGGCCGAATTTATTGATTAAGACCAAATGTTCACCTCAGCGCAGCCAAAGAGTTACTTCTGCAAGGAAACTTAATGTAAAAAATATCTACAGAGTAACTCCAGACATAACACAGAGCCTCAAAGGTCAAAAAAAGCTCCCACTGAGCTTAATCTTCATGTAAAAACATTTAATATAGAAGACACCTATGTAAGTTTCTCATTGAGCCCCTCAAAGGCCAAGAAACCATTTAATTCTGTATTAATTTTAGTTAAGATCTTTCATCAGATCTCACCTCCTCTTTTCTTCTATAAATACTTCTAAAGAAGATGAGTAGTGGGTTGGTTGTTGTTTGATCACAAGCTGTAATATTGAAACTCTCCGAAATAAATACATAGTCCTTTGAAGTTGAAGAACAAATTGAAGTCTTGGAGATCTTGATGATGTTGTTGCATGTTTGTTCCTGAGAAGGCTCTATCATTGGATTCATGAGCTTGGCTGTTGGTGAAGTATTCTGAACTGCTTCATGTTTTTCCCTATTTTCATTATGTTCCATAATTTCTCACTACAGTAGGATAGAAAGTATTAGGCTAATAAATGACTCTTGGAAGCACCTTAGACCTGTTCATCCTTCACTCTTTTATGTTTTCTTCTGCTGAAGTATTTTAGAGGCTTTAATCTTTCTCTTTAGTCTTCATGCTTGTTTATTTCCTTAATAGTTTGAACAGTTGATTTCAGCATGATTTATGGTTCTCCTTGCTTGTCTGTTGCCACTTAAAAACTGTTATTGAAGTCTCCCTTGGAGGTTCTTTGCTTATTGTGGATCAGAGAGGTCTGTTTTGATCCTTCCCTTTGTTCTCACTTAAACAGTTGGCTTAAAGGTCATTATAATTATGATCATAGATGTTTTTAGGTGTTCCCTCTTCTATGACTGTGATTATCATTAAATCTTATATGTTTTCTAAATTCCTTTAGAATAAAATCTTTGAGGAAATAGGGTGTTCCCCGAATCTTAGATTTTACTTTGAAAGTTGTTTTGAAATCATTGTTTTCTTAAAGGTGTGATTTGTAGAATTTATGGTTAGCCCTGTCTATCAAAGAACTATTTATTGTTTCAAATTATGCTTTCAAATTCCCTTTGTTGAGAATTAAAACTCTCTTTCCAAATCATTAATGTTCATTCCATTCCAAAAACAAAAGGATCCTGTGGCCAAGTTAGATTTGCCCTTTGATATCCCATATCCTTTGATAAGTGTGTTATGACCTCTTTTTGACTCCATTTCCCAATGAAACAGATATTTTACTGTCCTATATATCTTTCCTAGACCTTTTATGTTCTACTGTATCAATTCAATCCAACCAAACAAACAAACAAACACTTGCACTTAATAACTAGTCTAAAACCAATACTCTAAGAACACAAGATAAACCTTTGCAAAAAAACTTTGAGAGATCCCTCTCTGAGAGCAAGAGGACTAGATCCTATAACTCTAAATATGGGTTCTGATGTTGCCTTTTCTTTTGATTTTCCAGACTATCAAAACACGGGACACCAACATAATGGCGATCACGGTGGGACACTAAGTAAAATCTGCAAAATAAAGCACTCACTGTCTAAAGTATAACATAAGTAACCTTCTTGAAGCACTACCAAGAAATGGTAATCATGATAGGACCTTTTGAATCAGTGCCAAACTAATTAACTCTTAGGTTTCTTATAAAGCCTTGTGAAACCTTGAATATTTTAGTTACCAAGCCATAAGAGTAAACTCTGTACGTTTTGACACCCTATCTAAGTGTTAAATCAGAATTAGAACACTCTCTTAACCTATAAGACCAAAATAACTCAAAAAAACCCAAAAAATTTCATTTTGGCTTCATAATAAACTTGGTGGTGGACTATAAAAATTTTACTACAAGGGAGATTAAAAAAAAATAAAAATTTCCACCCGGCGACTCCACAGTCCTAAAAACAGACCTTAAGACTCTATTGGGAAGACCCCAAGTCTTAATAAGCATCATATAAACTCAACTAGAAGGTTTTAAGATTGAAATCTTCCTTCTTCTAGAAAGATCAGTTAACCTCTTAAAGATTGTCATATTTGGTTAAACTCTCTTTCTAACCAGGTCTGAAAACATAGCATAGTGGCTCCTAAAAAGGTTCACACTAGAGCCCATCCCAACCCAGATCCACCTGAGATAGTTGATAACCCAAAAAAGATCCTTTGGAAGTCTCCTAGGATTAAATTATCAACTATTTTCAGATCACCCTTGAAAGCTAATTCAGTTCCCGAAAATCTTTCATCTCTACAACAATCACAATCTGACTTAGTAAATCCATTTAGAACTAGGTTATTTGATGATATAACTCATCTTGACTCTGAATTTTCACTTTCATCCCCTGAAAAAAGTGAGCATCCTGGTAATAGAGAAACCACACCTCCTGACTTACATTTCCTTCACAACTTAGGTGTCTCTCATCCAAGATCAGCTCAACAAAATATTCCTGGTCCATCCACTTCTACCCACCCTTCATCCACTATCCAAAACACTACACCTCAGCCCACTGTCCTTGTTATAAATCTGCCCCCACCACCTATCATGGCAGCATGGTATGCTCCCCTAGTCTTTTCTGTACCATTAGTTAATCTTCCACAGGACTATCAGTCCAAAATTCCATTGTATGATGCCAACAATGCTACAACAACATCACAACATGTAGATAAAATGAATGACTATTTTGACATAAATGAAATCGATGATGATTCTGTCAATCTTAGGTTATTTTCTCAGATTTTAGGGGGAGAAGTAAGAAAATGGTTCAAAGGTCTAGCCCCCCATAGTATTAATGATCTCCAAGGTTTCCATAAAACATTCCTAAACAAATGGGAAGTAAAGAAAAACCCTCTCCAAGTCCTTTTTGCCTACAAAAACCTCCATAGAAACACTGGAGAAAGTGTTCAATCTTACTGCACTAGGTTCAATAGTGTGTATAATGCACTTTCCCCAGAACTAAAACCTCCACAGGGCTCATCTTTAAATAAATTTCCTGAAGGGTTTGACTCTGACATGACCTATCAGCTGAGAGAAAGAAATTTTGCAACTCTGGAAGATATGCAATAGGGTGCTCTTTCTGTGGAAGTCAACTTGATGGAGAAGAGAGAAAGAATGAAAACTGAGAAGAGAGTGTCTTTTGGAGAAGAGTCCACTCCTTCTACTTCAAGCTCAAAAATGGAGAGGATGTTGGAAGAAATGATGAAAGAGATGAGTATAATTAAGAAAGCACAAGAAAATCAAAACCAAGCTGCTCCTCAAAATAGAAATCAGAATTATAGAAGAGAAAACAATCAAGACAAAAAAAACGAAAATGACCAACAGATTAGACCTCCCATCCAACAAAAAATTGTAGATAAATATGAGGAAGATAGGGAGTTGGAAAGGTTGGAAGAATCCCATGTAAACTTGATTGGATCAGATAGTGGGGATGATGTTTTCCTCACTGAGGAAGAACAAGATTTTTTCTCTTCTGATCAAAATACAAATACCTATGAAGATTCTGATGACTATAGATTAGGTTTTGAAAATGCAATCATGGAGATACATAAACCGTATGATCTTAGGAGCAAGGGAAACATAGATAAATCAAAAGATAAGAACACTAGCACTACTGTCAAGAAAAATGTAGAAAAACAACCCAAAAATATAGCAGAGAAAACCAACATTTCAGCTAAAAAACCAGGTTCAAACAAAGACAAAGGTGTCCGGCCAAATGTTGAATAGAGTACCCCTAGCACTTCAGCTAGTGGTCCTAATAAAATTATCCCAATTACCATTCCAAACAAGGTTTAGCAAATCAAAGTTGCTGAAAAGAATTTAATTGAAAAATCAGTTGTAAATACAAACAAGTCAATTATTCCTTTCAGCCTTGAGGGAGAGATTGTCAAGATAAAAATTACTATCCCCCTAGCTGAACTAGTAACCCAAGAGGTGTACAAAAACCAAGTTTTGAAAGCTTTGAACTTAGGAAGTGATACAGACACTTTAAAATTGAAAAATGATAAACCTGAGTTTTTGTTTGGTCCAGAAGTTGAAGGAAAATATCAAGAAGGGGTTGTCCCTCCCTTCTATGTTAGCTTGAACATACATGAGAAAATTTTACATAATTCCATGTTAGATTCGGGAGCTTCACACAATCTGATGCCCAAGGTGGTAATGGAGAGCTTAGGCTTAGAGATTACTAAACCATACAAAGATTTGTATTCTTTTGACTCGAGCCGAGTCATATGTTTGGGTTTAATCAAGGATTTATGTGTTACTTTAACTCAGATCCCTGCTAAGAGTCTAGTTATGGATATAGTTGTAGCTGACATTCCCCCTAAGTATGGCATGCTCTTATCAAGATCTTGGGGAGCCAAACTTCAGGTAAGCCTTCAAATGGACATGTCTTATGCCACCATTCCCATTTTTAACCAAAACAGAAGACTATACAGGGAATCTCACATGAAGTACATGGTGAGCAACATGGACAGACCAAACAATTCTCTAATATATTCTATTCAATCAAGTTTAGATTCCTTTATCTTATATAACGAATATGACATTACCCAATAAGATAAAGAAAACATACACCCAATCAGTTCACCACAACAATCCAATCTTCCCTTTTATCAAATTCAAAACATTGACAATCAACAGCAACAAGAAAATGGAGATAAGGATGGCATACTTTGGAAAATAAGTTTTGATGGATCTTTTAATACAACAAGTGCAGGAGCAGGTGTGTGGATTCAAAATACAAAACAGAGCTTTTCATATAAATTGGATTTCCCATGCACTAACAATATTGCTGAGTATGAAGCACTTCTCCTAGGCTTACAACTGCTTAAACAGTTAAAATCCCAGAGGATATCAATCTTAGGAGATTCTGAACTTATCATAAAACAAATCAAAGGAGAATACTCAGCTAAAAATCCGAGACTTAGGGAATATCGAAATGCTGCCCTTGATATATTCAAAAGCTTTGAAAAATATGAACTTATTTTCATTCCAAGAGAATTGAATCATCTAGCAAATGAACTCTCTTTCAATGCCAGCAATTGTCAAACACCTGAGATAAATCAACAACTCAGTGTAAAAGTAAAACACAGACCTGCTGTGCCTGATAACAAAGATCATTGGCAGGTGTTTGACTCTGACAAACACATAGATTATTTCTTAAATTCAGAAAATGATTTCACCATACCAACATCAGAATCTAGCCGTAATCAGAACTGCCCATATATTGAAGAAATCCCAGAAGCTGAAATAACATATACTGCTGATATAAATCATTATGAAAATCCTTTTGAAGCAGAGGTAAGTGACAACACAGACCAAGAAGACTTGGAAGTCTTACAATGCAAAACTGATAAAATTCCCAGGGGTCTAACACCTTTAGAACACCTTTTTTATTGTAACGATGTAGCCAAAGAACCAAGAATGGAGCCTGTGGAAACATATGTAGAAGAACATAACATAGGCAGCCTAGCAGAACCCAAGATGATTAAACTGTCCAAAACTCTCCCATCTCACATAAAATTGCAGTATATAGAGCTCTTCAAAGAGTTTAAAGATGTTTTTGCTTGGGGATACAAAGACCTAAAATCATATGATGCTAACATCATTCAGCACAAGATTCCCTTGAAGGAAAATCAAAAGCCCTTCAAACAAAAACTGAGGAGGATAAACCCACTTTTATTACCTTTAGTTAGAGATGAAATTGAAAAGATGCATTATGTTGGCATTATAGTACCTGTTAGATTTTCAGAATGGGTATCAAACCTAGTTTCTGTTAGGAAAAAGACAGGGGAGATCGGACTCTGTATCGATTTCAGAAACCTAAACAGAGCATCCCTAAAATACAACTACCCATTGCCAAAAATGGATCATATAATTCAGAGGGTAGTTGGGTCAAAAAGGATATCACTCTTAGATGGGTTCTCAGGTTACAATCAGGTGCCAGTGCTCCCAAGTGATCAAATCAAAACTGCTTTCACTACACCTTGGGGCACCTTTATGTATGTCAAAATGCCTTTTGGGTTAATGAATGCAGGGAACACCTTCCAAAGGGCCATGGATATAGCATTTTCTGAAGACATTGGATATTTCATAATCATTTACCTTGATGACATAACTGTTTTCTCAAAAACTGATGAAGAACATTTGATTCACCTAAGAAAATTTTTTGAGAAGTGTAGGAAATTTGGCTTGTCATTGAATCCCAATAGAACACTCTTTGGTCTCCAAGAAGGTAAACTTCTTGGCCACATAATTTCGGAAGAGGGAATCAAAATAGACCCTACAAGGATAGATGGCATATTGCAGATCAGCCATCCAAGGAGCCTTAAAGAATTGAAATCTTTCATCGGAAAGATTAATTTTCTAAGGAGGTTTATTCTTATTCTTGCTAAGCTATTAAAAAAAATTACAAACATGCTTAAGAAATATGTAGGTGTAAAATGGACTTTACCAGCTAAATAATCATTCGAACTGGTCAAACAAGCTCTTACTCAAGCACCAGTCCTGATTAGTCCAGATTTTACCAAAGATTTCTATTTCTTTTCCTTTACATCTGAACATACAATAGCTACAGTTTTACTTCAAAAGAATGTTTTGGGGTAAGAACAACCAATATCTTTCTTTAGTAGGGCCTTGAGAGACTCTCCTCTCAAATATAACATCATGGAGAAGCAAGCCTTAGCATTAGTGAAAGCATTAAAAGACATTAGGGTCTATATTTTACACTCTCACATAATTGCTTTTGTTCCACATACTGTTTTCAAGGACATTCTAAGTCAAGACCTTGATGGTAAAAGGGGAAAATGGATTGCAACTATTCTTGAATATGACTTAGAAATTAGGCCTACCAAACTAGTTAAGGGGAAGGGATTAGCAAAAATTATGGCCAAGTCTAACTTTCAAGCACTGGACATGAATATGGTAAATGTGTTAGAAGAAATAGGAGAATCTGATGCTCCTGTTATTGAAGAAACATTTCTAAATTCTCCTTGGTACGCTGACATTATTTATGTGCTTTTATATCTAAATGCCCCTCCTTCTTTGTCTAAAACTAAAGCTAGATTCTTGAAACAAAAGGCTTTGAGTTTTTGCATATTATATGGAGTATTATATTGGAAAAATGTTGTTGCAATTTTACTTAAATGTTTACTTGAAGATGATGCAGGAAGAATCGTGCATGAAATGCATGACGGAGAATGTGGAGGACACCTCTACTGGAAGGCCACCGCAAAAAAAATTCTTAGATTTGGTTACTATTGGCCTACCCTTTTCCCAAACACTCAAAAGTTGGTCATGTCTTGCCATAAGTGTCAAATATTTGATGGCAAAAGAAAACTCCTTCCCTTACCTTTACATCCTATTAGAGTTGAGGCACCTTTTCAACAATGGGGGCTGAACTTCATTGGGGAAATTCATCCATCCTCCTCAGCTCAGCATAAGTGGATCCTCACAGCCACTGACTTCTTTACCAAGTGGATAGAAGCTATACCCTCCAGAAATTCTAATGACTCTGTCATTATCAAGTTCCTCAAAACAAATATCCGATCCAGATTTGGTTGTCCCAGAAAAATCATAACAGACAATGCTGCTGCTTTTAAATCTAAGAAAATGGTTGAGTTATGTTACAAATACCACATAATCTTGGGCCATTCCACTGCTTACTATCCCCAAGGAAATGGATTAGCTGAATCTTCCAACAAGAGCCTCATCAATATCATTAAAAAGCTGTTGGAACAAAATCAAAAATCATGGCACAGTAAGCTGGTTCATGCCTTATGGGCTGATAGGTTAACTACAAAGAAATCAATAAACATGTCCCCCTATTAGCTAGTCTATGACATAGATGCAGTCTTTCCCACCTCATTGGGAGTGCCAGTCATGAAGCTCCTTCAAGAAGTGTAGATTGAAGAGAATGATATGCAGAGAAGAATCAACCAAACAATCCATTTACAGCAGACCAGAGAGGAAGTCTATGAAATAACACAGTTAGTCCAAGAAAATATGAAGAAGATATTTGATAAGAGGACTAAGGCAAACAATTTCCAAGTTGTAAATGTTGTTCTTAAGTGGGAATCAAGAAAAGAAGAGAAGGGAAAACATGGAAAATTTGAGAACTTGTGGAAAGGGCCCTATATTATTCATGCTGAGAGGGGTCACAATGCATTCTTCTTAAAAGAACTGAATGGAGAAGACCTATATGGAGGTCCTGTCAATGGCAGGATGCTCAAGCATTACTTCTGTCAAGAATCTTAAGTTTCAAAGCATTTTATTTTTTCATTATAAATATCATAGTCTAACCATTGCATTCAAAGATTACAAAAATCAAAAATACAAAAAAAAATAAAGGAAGAAAAGAGGGCAGATTGTCAAAACAATAAAGGTATAGCCCCATACCAAAAAAGAGAAACAAATCTGAAATTGTGCAAGCTCAAATGCCACTCCTACAAGAACACACTTATAGTTAGTCAAACTGCCTAATCTTGACTAATTAGCTTTAAATTTTCTGTTGATAGGATAGTGAAATCGATTTTCCAAACTGTTTAATCTTGGCTTATCAGTAGATAGATTAGGATAGAAATTAAAGGTTCAAACATGTTCAAAATATGAACCTAAGTTTTCAAAGAGATATGACTCAAATATGTTTTATTTTTTCTGAGTCAAAGGGATGTAAAAATTTGGTTCTAAAAATAGCTCTAAATTTGAACCAAAGAAAAAGGAAAGACAACTCAATAAGAATCAAATCAGAGCTGTAGAAAAGAGGAAGGAAGTGTTTCAAACTTTCAGATCTTAAGCCTTCCATTTTTTATTTATTTTTTCTGCAAAATAAATGTCTATGTGCAGCTTTTATTTATGCCATAGATCACATCAAGTCAAACAACTTAATCTTGACTTGACTGTTTTTTAAATTTATATTTTAGAAATTTAGAGAATAAAAATCTGTTGGACAGTTTAATCCCAACAGATGGTAGATTAGGTAGAGAATCATCTGAACTCAACTGTTTAATCTGAGTTTAGGAAGAAATAAGGAGTATAAATAGATTAGGTTTCTTTCTTTCAAAAGAATAAAATGTTGTAAATAGAGTTTTCCAATCCAAGTGCACTCTAAGATGAAAAAATGCTAGATCAGTAGGATTGGGTAGGTAGAAAGCTTGTTGATGAAATATCCATTGGTTTCCATGGCTGCTAACTTATTTCCAGAGTAAAAGAAGATCATTCCAATAAAGAAATCAGCCCAATGGATGATGCAATTGATCAGCCTCCCAGAAAATGCAAGTCTGAAAGTTCTTGATACCTTCAAGAAGGCACCATCCCCAAGTGGAGCCACTGTTAGCCACCTATAATATTGGTTATACCAAAAGATGGCTAAGACTTTTTGAGCCTCCAAGGAACAAAGTTTATCACTAAAAATTGTTGGCTCTTGAAGGCTCCTTGAAGGCCTCATGCCTCTGTCCTAAATCTTCATTGTTGTTCCCATTTTTTACTTATAAATCCTGCTGAAAACATGAGAAGAAACTGCTACAAGACCTTGATTTTCCCCCTTCTCAAACCTTCATTTTCTCCCCTTTTTTCTCCATAAAAACTCCCTTGTTTTCATAAATCCTCTTCTTCCATTTATGAAAATCCCCTTTACATAGTTAAAAACTCATTTTTTAACTATTCCGAAACCCCTAATTCCTTTGAAAAACCATTGAAAATCCTTTCCCGATCCTCTTTTTCCTTTGTAAAATCCGAAAACCCACTTTTCTAAGGTTTTGGTCTAAAAACCAAAATCATGTGTTAAATATCTAAATGGGTTGATTGAAAAGTCCGATCGCGAAATCGCAATCGCAGAAAACAAAATGGGTTGATTGAAAAGCCCGAGCCCGAAGTTCCGATATGCGATAAGCCCCTTCCCTTCTAGCCCCCGATCATACCATCCTCCCATACACCCTGGCACTGCAACCGCGCAATGAGCAGTCGGGCGCTTATCCAGTTTAAATAATATTTCTCCGCAAAGCTTTAAAAAACCTTTGTTATTTATCAAAAGCATCGGTTTTTATTATTTTATTAAAATATCTGCCGATGCAAATTTTAGAGAAATCTCCACCGTCGATTCAATCCACAAATCTGACGGTGCGGAGCGCGTCTCCCGGTGGACCCCCTAGCCGTGCGTCGTTTTTCCAAAACCACATGGCTTTTATCGCACCGCTCTTCGGCGGAGGGCGGTTTTTGCCCGATGGCCAGCGATTCCATACATTGCGCGACACGTGTCTTGGACACTGTTCCGAAAAACCATTGTCCATCGCGCATTAACGTTCGGACCAGGACGCCCAGTGATATCTTTGTGTGCCGTCCGATCTGGGCCCACTAATCCAACGGTGATCGCTTGCCAAAGTTGCTCGATGGTTAACGAAGATGCGTGCAAAATAACCGGGCTATCGTACATATGGCAACGGCATCTCCGCCATCGATCTGATCTGCAAATCGACGGTCCACAATTCATCACCCAGTCAAACGTTCCCCACTGCTGACTTTCCATTTCCCACTCCCGACCATCGATCTCTACGCGATCGACGGTTCAGATTCATCCTACTCCTCCGCCTCCTTGTTCAATCTCGACCATCGATCTCTGCACAATCGACGGCTCGGATTTAATTTTTCTTTCACCCGTTCTACGATCGCTCCCGATCAATCCCAACCGTTGGATGATGCCATCCAACAGCCCTGCTCTCTTCACATGCCTTCCGATGCAGTCAACCTATAAAAGCAGGATTTTTTAATAGTTTTCGTATTTTGCAGGGCTTTTTATCATTTTCTCGCAATTTTCAAAGAAGATTCAGAGGCGGAGGGTGACGACCCTCCCGTCTTCGATTCGTCAAAGGAAATCATCCACAGCGTGGAAATGCACATTTCCTCAGCGTTTCCTCAAGCATGGATGCCTTATAAACCCTGCGCAGCCCTGCACACCAACAAGAAAGCCATGAATTGGCATAGTCAAAGAGTATCAGTGCCAAAAGACCAAAACGAACCAGAGCAGAGGATTAATGGACTTTTTAAAGGGGATTATGGCCTAGGATGATCATTACAAACCTAATCCCTGATTTAAAATAGAGTTTAAAACAAATCTGAAGGGTTTCACCGACAGAAGGCCTCCACCGCCACAGTTTGAGGCAATTTGATCCTTTTGGCCATCACAATGCCGCTTGTGCCTCAAAGTTTTCAATCAGAGGCCGAATTTATGTATTAAGACCATATGTTCACCTCAGCGCAGCAAGAGAGTTACTTCTGCAAGGAGACTTACTGTAAAAAATATCTACAGAGTAACTCCAGACATAACACAGAGCCTCAAAGGTCAACAAAAGCTCCCACCGAGCTTAATCTTCATGTAAAAACATTTAATAGAGAAGACACCTATGTAAGTTTCTCATTGAGCCCCTCAAAGGCCAAGAAACCATTTAATTATGTATTAATTGTAGTTAAGATCTTTAATAAGATCTCACCTCCTCTTTTCTTCTATAAATACTTCTAAAGAAGATGAGTAGTGGGTTGGTTGTTGTTTGATCAAAAGCTGTAATATTGAAACTCTCTAAAATCAATACATAATCCTTTGAAGTTGAAGAACAAATTGAAGACTTGGAGATCTTGATGATGTTGTTGCATGTTTGTTCCTGAGAAGGCTCTATCATTAGATTCATGAGCTTGGCTGTTGGTGAAGTATTCTGAACTGTTTCATGTTTTTCCCTATTTTCATTATGTTCCATAATTTCTCACTACAGTTGGATAGAAAGTATTAGGCTAAGAAATGACTCTTGGAAGCACCTTAGACCTGTTCATCCTTCACTGTTTTATGTTTTCTTCTGCTAAAGTATTTTAGAGGCTTTAATCTTTCTCTTTAGTCATCATGCTTGTTTATTTCCTTAATCGTTTGAACAGTTGGTTTCAGCATGATTTATGGTTCTCCCTGCTTGTCTGTTGCCACTTAAAAACTGTTATTGAAGTCTCCCTTGGAAGTTCTTTTCTTATTGTGGATCAGAGAGGTCTGTTTTGATCTTGCCCTTTGTTCTCACTTAAACAGTTGGCTTAAAGGTCGTTATAATTATGATCGTAGATGTTTTTAGGTGTTCCCTCTTCTATGACTGTGATTATCGGTAAATCTTATATGTTTTCTAAAGTCCTTTAGAATAAAATCTTTGAGGAAATAGGGTGTTCCCCGAATCTTAGATATTACTTTGAAAGTTGTTTTGAAATCATTTTTTGCTTAAAGGTGTGATTTGTAGAATTTATGGTTAGCCCTGTCTATCAAAGAACTCTTTATTGTTTCAAATTATGTTTTCAAATTCCCTTTGTTGAGAATTAAAACTCTCTTTCCAAATCATTAATGTTCATTCTATTCCAAAAACAAAAGGATCTCATGGCCAAGTTAGATTTTCCCTTTGATATCCCATATCCTTTGATAAGTGTGTTATGACCTCTTTTTGACTCTATTTCCCAATGAAACAGATATTTTACTGTCCTATATATCTTTCCTAGACCTTTTATGTTCTGCTGTATCAATTCAATCCAACCAAACAAACAAACAAACACCTGCACTTAATAACTAGTCTAAAACCAATACTCTAAGCACACAAGATAAACCTTTGCAAACAAACTTTGAGAGATCCCTCTCTGAGAGCAAGAGGACTAGATCCTGTAACTCTAAAGATTGGTTCTGATGTTGCCTTGTCTTTTTATTTGCCAGACTATCAAAACACGGGACACCAACATGAGGCATAGTCATAAGTCCTACAGAAAAAAACAAACTCAAACATGAAAGTGTCAGGGTCCTCAAAAGTTAAGCCATGGAAGTGTGGAAGGGCTAAAGGGTTGATGTTTTTCATCTTAGTCTCTCCATTGGTTTTTCTGATTGGAAATACCTCTTGGTTTTTCTTCTCAGCGATATCTTGAACAAGTGAAGCAGGTTCCTCTTCTTCCCCAGTAAGTTCTTAAAAGTTCTCAGGATGCTCACCTAGAAGGTATTCTAACTCACAGTCACTGAAGTAGAGTGAAGGTTGACTGTGTGGGGATGTGAGGGTTTTTAGTTGAAATTTTCCTTGGTTGTACCTACTCCTACGAGGCATGAAAGATAATTTTTTATTTCTTTTCACTTTTCCAAATTGTATGCAAAGCAAAACAAAAAAACATCATTTAAGCATAAACAATCATCTACTTAGACACCTCCCTTAAAACGATGCCAAAAAGTGGTGATCCTTGGTATTGCATCAAGAATGTTGCAAATCCTAAGGGCTAATCATATTTAGTTATCAACCCAGGGTTCGTACAAACATAGAGGTGATAGTGCTATATGCACAACGATTGGACTTTATTCATCCCACCCTCAACTAGAAATTTTGGTCAGTATTACTTCTAGGCCTGTTACACTAGAATTGTCACCATGAAATTTTACTGTCTGTATGGGTTCATCATTACTCATATATTACTCCAAAAGTCTACAAATTTCAAGTTCCTAAAACCAAGCCTTGAAATTGAGAGAAAAGTTTATAAAAGTCATAAAAATACTTGTACTGCACTTTCTCTTAGTATTACCTACGGTGCCGCATCTGTTTGTTCTAGAACATGCAGAACTGGCCACACTTTTTCTTCATTAAGGGTGTAGATTCCTGTAAAAGTTAAAGTGAAGGCAAAAGTAAAATTTGGAAGCCCAGCTGGTTGAATCTAGAAGTTGCTGGAAGTAATTATTTGGTGGAAAGTTCGCTCCTTTCAGGTATATTCATCCCTCCATTAAAGGAGCCTACCCCTTGGTATGTGGAACTTAATCCCTTTGAAAGAGGATTCTATCCCCTCTTATTTGGAGTTGCAACCTCTTCTCTTTTTCTATAAATTGAGGCCATAGTTCAGCCTCAAGGGGAGTTAGGCTTTCAGATTTTTTGAGGAGAATTGCTGGAGAAACTCAGACTCTCTTAATTGATCATCATATGGGAATGATTACACACTCATGTGTATGTTAGTTAAGGGAGTGCAAAGTCTTGTCAATGTTGGAAATGTTTTCATTGATGGCAAAGGAAAACAGAGAAGAACAAAGGGAAGGTACATTTACAGAGACAGGGCAGCAAAAAGAGAGGGAACAGAGGAAGCAGAGAAGAGACAGCAGGAGACAGATGACAGAAGAAGAGGGCCATTTAATAGCATATCTGGAGAGACAAAGTAATGAATATGCCTAAATTTAATAGCAGATTTGGAGAGACAGAGTAATTAATATACCTGATGTTCGGATATGGTCCTGGTTGAATTGATGGAAATCAGAGTGTTAATCTCGGTGTAAAGAATAAATTTATTCCTTGGACTCTATTTGGCTCATGAAATTTCGAGAAAACCCTATACGTAGAGGACTCTGTAAATCGGTTTAAGATTCTATCTTCAGGAATAGGCTTTGAATTCTAGTAGATAAATGTATGAGCAATGCGAAGCTGAATTTCCCTCTGTGTGTCGATGGAGAAATTGACTTCATGTCGATATTGGGCTTGAATGCACTGAGAACTATAATCGAATTCTGTGTATTATGTATGAAATAAGACTCTGTGTCGGGCTTTAGATGGAGTTCAATTTTGGAGAAATCCTGTGATAATGGCTGATTTTTGAGGTTCTGGATTATAATCGAAAGCATCGGTCTCTGTGAAGAAAGTTCTTTTGCTAATGCAGAACCATAGAAATCCCTTTGAAACTGAATCTCACATAAGTTGCCATTGTCTTATATTATCTTCAGGGTAACCGAATTTGTTTGAGAATAAGCCTTCATTCTCGTTAGAATAGAATTGTTTAATGATGAAATGAGTCCATTGTGAGCCACGCTCTAAAACAGGAAGTTGTGGATCGGCCATGGTTGCAGTGAGTATCGTAGTCATCGCAGAACTCAATGCGGTCGAATAATCCATGGGGGTTACTATAAGTCGTGTTCTTCTGCAACGAATGCAGACTTTTGAACTACAACCAATAGTTGGATGATAGATATGGAATGGAGCATTAATGGTGTGGCGAACATAACCCTAAGGGAGAAAGCAGCAGAACCACGAAGAAGTGAACAGTAAAGGAGGGTTTCCAGTTTTGATTCCACCGCCTTCGCAGGGTGAGTGGTATTCAAGAATTTGGAGCGATCCCATACACTGGGTGATGCGTGTCCCTGAGCAATTTTGGAAAACCACTCTCATCGCGCATTATCGTTCGTGCATCTAATCCAAGCGATATCCATCGGATTAGTGTTGACTGTGCGATATGTTATTAACCGTCGATTGAAGAAATGCATTAACAAGTGGGCTCCACGGAACATGTATGTATTATAATATGCATCGAGGTTGATATATATTGCAATATTTGATATATTAAAGTAGAATTTGTGCATAAGAATGTCCTGGAGCTGATTATATGTTTAATGCGTATACACATATTGATTGTTGCTGCCTAACTAAGGTTTGGGAGTTAATAGATGTATGTCTGGTGGCTTTCCATATTAACTGCTTATTTAAATTCATAAAATTTAAATGATGGACGTGTGTGAGGGTTAACCATATCATGATGCTCTAACATTGAACGGAGTTCGTGACCATAGATTGATATAGCATCGTATGTGAGTTGGATGACATCGTTTTGGATATGTGTAAGGGTTTTATGTGGCATGGTTGTTTTATTGCATAGGCCTGGGGGCTTTTACAATCTTTGAAGAAGGTTCCTACAATTAGAAGAATTTCCAGGTTTAAACGAGACTGAGTACAAAGGTGTAGGTAGGTGGTTATATATGCAAGAGGATTTGATTAACATCTCAAATCTCAAATTTGAGATGCTAAATATTTTAGATTTATTTGTTTAATTTCCAGTTCAGTAAATAGAGTATCAAAACTGCCCAGATCAGAGAATGTAAGCAGGCAGCCCAAGAACAGAGACTGGTAATGAACAGACATCGCCCAGATTCATATGTTTTTTAGCATAAAACCTGAAATGTAGTTATATATGTAGCTGGTGCACACAAGTACAGTGAACAGATGAATAGACACAGAGGTGAACCAAAATATGCAGAACAGTCACTCAACAGCAGTAGAAAAGACAAATTCAGTAAAGCCAAAGTCCATAAAAGAAGCTGAGTGGAATTGAAATGTGTAACTGAAAATGTGAATGTAAATGTTGAAATTAATTTATTTACATTGTTGTGATGCAAAGGCAAGTATCCAAAGGAAAAAGAAAAATCCCATTGTAACATTTAAATTTGTACATATTGTTATATTTTTAATGAGTTGGACAAAGAAATGAGAAGGCAGAAGTCAAAAAGTCATGGCTGTTCACTCCAAATTCCTTGTGAAATACAAACAGTCATGTGATGAACCCTATATATAATATCAACTTGATATGCAAAAAGTATGTAAGAGAGAGTAAGGATAGAGAATGCAGAGTATAGAAGACTGAGGTAGAGAAGATAAGGAAGAGAGGAGCAGAAAGAGATGCTATAGAATAGAGCTGATACCTGAAGTAAATCAGCAAACATTTATTTAGATAAATTGAGGAAGTTGGAGCTTCCCTATCAAGTTGAAGCTTGATAGCTGTCAATTGTAGCTGACTGAGGTTGGAGCCTCCTGTAGGTTGGTGCCTGCAGAAAAACAGTGGTGAGAGGGAGTTGGAGCTTGCCTTTGCATCACAACAATAATAAGATGTGGTTTTCTCCCATTATGGGTTTTCACTTACATCTGTTGTCTCTATGTGTGTTGCTTACATGTTAATATGATCCAATCAATCTGTTTATTTTTTCTTCTCTCACAATAAGGTTGATTTCACATTAACTTAATACTTGTTGCTACATTGTAAGACTGTTCACATATTAAGCTGTAAATAATTTTGATAAAATTTTAATTGTTAAAGCTTGTGTTAAACTTATTCACCCCCCCCCCTCTCATTTTAACCAAAGATTCAACAATTGGTATCAAAGCGGGTTCCTTTGTACTAGTTTAACAACTAAAAGGAGATCCTAGGTTCTCAGGATGGCTAGTAAAGAAGGATGCTCAACCAATAAAGCCCCCTTTTTTACAGGTGCAAATTATGCTTTCTGGAAAATCAGAATGAGGACTACATAATGTCTCTAGGAATAGAAGTTTGGGCTGCTGTGGAATTAGGATATGCCCCAAAGGCAACTGACTCAGAGAAAGAAACCAAACAAGATTTTGTAGCTAACGCAAAAGCCACGAATGCCATCTTAAATGGATTGTGTGAAGCAGATTTTATCAAAGTAATGCACAAAGACACTGCCAAAGAGATGTGGGATACTCTATAGAACATCCATGAGGGAGAGAAGAAGTTAAAGACTGCCAAACTTCAAGCCTATAGAGCCCAGTTTGAGAACTTAAAAATGAATGATGATGAAGACATTGTTAGCTTCTTTCTAAGGGTTGCAGAAATAGTAAATAGCATGAAGGCTCTAGGTGAAACCATAAAATAAGTTGTGATTGTACAAAAGATTCTAAGATCTCTTCCACCCAGTTTTAACCCCAAGGTGTCTACAATAGAAGAAACAGCTGATTAGGAAGCCTTGACCATGAACCAGCTGCTAGGAAATATAATAGCATATGAGATGAGACTCCCACAGAAGAAGCCAAGTACGAGGGAGGCATCCTTTAAAACAGAAAAGAAGAAAGAAGAAAAAGAATACATATGCTCTTGCTCAGATGAAGAAGAGGCTAAATTTGTCAAGAAGCTGGATAGAGGCTCAGGTAAATACAAAGGAAAACTTCCTTTCAAATGCTTTAACTATGGAAGAGTTGGACACTATGCTGCTAAGTGTCCCCACAAGAAAGTAAAGAATCAGGCTCAAGAATCAGGAAAAAATACATCAAAGAACTGGCAGAAAGGAAAGAAATTTAGTAGAAAATCCTTCTATGCTCAACAAGACAACAGTGCATCTGAAGACTCTGATGAACCCTCAAGTGAAGAAGTAACCTCTGAATTTTTATTGATGGCCATAGAAGAACTTGAAGGACTCCTGCTAGAAGATGAAGAAGAAGAAGGTGAAGTCGACCTTGAGGGGGAGCTAAGAAGTTCCCTTGAGGAGATGGATAGACTCAAACTGAAGTGCAAAAAACAAAAGGACATTCTCCTCAAGTATGTATGAGAAGAACATAATTTAAAAATCCTCATGTAGCTAAAGATAGAGCTTGAAGAAGCCAAGAAGATAGAATACATGTTACTTAAGAAAATCAAGGAGAAAACTCAGGAACAAGAGAAGTTGGAAGAAGAAGTAGTATGTCTCAGGAAGAAATTAGAAAATGCTCAAAGGAAAGTGGCTACAAATTCTTCTCAAACAACAAGATCTAGCAAGTTGAATGAGATTCTAGATGCTCAAAGATATCCTATGATAAAAACTGGAATAGGATATGAAGGAGAGTCAAGTAAAAGCAAAGAAAAAGAAAACAGAGAAATTATTTTTGTAAAAGAAAATAAGGTTGATGAAGCAGCTCAAATAATTCCTACAAAAGAAGAAACATGCAAGGAGAGAGATAGAATCCAGAAGAAACCTCTAGTAACAAAGAATGAAAGAAACACTAAGACAACAGAAAAAGAAGCATGTACTTCAGATTATGACAAATTTGGAAGCCATCAAAGAAGACTCTTCCCTCCTATGAAAAATGCCACCTGCTATGTTTGTCACAAGCTTGGACACATTGCTTCGTACTGTCACACAAGAAGGAGTAATTCAAACCAGCAAAAGATGCAAACGGTGAAGAGACTATCTCAAGAAAACAAATGGAGAAGACAATCTTACGTCAGGTATGCAAATAGTTTCTATGGTTATTGTTTTTATTGTAAGGAATTTGGCCATAAAATAATTGAATGTAGAAAATATGGACAAAGATTGATGGTCAATACCTCAAGGAGGTTTATGAATCAAAAAAAATTTGCCCATATTCACAATTCTGCAAAAATTATGATCAAATGCTGTGTATGTAACAAAATTGGACATATGCCTTCCAAATGTCCTTTGAGAGGATGTGATTTTTCATCTCACAAAAGATACCAATCAAAAGGATGCTTCCAGTGGATAAAGAAGGTGAATAAATGTGACTTGGCTCTAACTGCTCAAGACCTGAAAAGCCAGTGGTATTTCGACAGTGGCTGCTCAAAACACATGATTGGAGACAGAAGTAAGTTTATAACTCTTGATGAAAAGAAATATGGAAATGTTACTTTTGGCAATGATAAATCAGGAAAAATAAAAGGAAAAGGCTTAGTCAGCCTAGACAATGGCAAAGGAAAGGCCCAATATGTACTATTTGTAGATGGGCTGAAAGCAAATTTGCTGAGTGTCAGTCAAATGTGTGATAAAGGCTGTGAAGTTCTCTTTAGAGCACAAGATTGTGAAGTCAGATCAAGCACCACAGGTAAGACTCTGCTCAAAGGAGTTCGAACAGAGAGTAATGTTTACGTTGTGAAAGAGGAAGATGAAGCATGTCATCTTAGTAAACTTGAGGGGTCATGGTTATGGCATAAAAGGTTGGGACATCTCAGCTTTGATCACATCATCAGACTAAGCAAGAATAAAGCTGTCAAAGACATGCCAGAAATAAAAATGCCTTCTAATACTATATGCAAATCTTGTCAATTAGGAAAACAGGCCCGCTCATCATTTAAATCCAAAGATGAGTTATCAACAAGAAGACCACTCCACCTTGTGCACATTGACCTGTGTGGACCTGCAATAAATAAAAATCCAAGTGGAGAATCCTACTTCATGATGATAATTGATGACTTCTCCATAATGACATGGGTGGCATTTCTCAAGAATAAATCAGAAGCTCTGGAAAAATTTAAGATATTCAAAGCATTAGCAGAAAATCAAATAGGATGCAAACTAAAATGCATCAGATTAGACAGAGGAGGTGAATTCATAGATAATGACTTTTTTGACCTATGCAATGAACATGGGATAAAGCAACAATTTACTATTGTAGGGACACCTCAGCAGAATGGAGTAGCAAAGAAACAAAACAGATCTGTACAGCAAATTGTCAGAGCCATGATGCAAGAGAGTAATATTCCTCAAACATTCTGGGTAGAAGAAGTCCACACCGTCGTGCATATCCTTAACAAAGCTCACTTAAGGCCAAGCAGTGACAAGACTCCCTATGAACTATGGCATGGGAAACTAGCTTCAATCAAACATTTTAGAATCTTTGGAAGCAAGTGTTACATAAATAATAATGATGAAAATCTTAGGAAATTTGATGCAAGAGCAGATGAAGGGATATTTCTAGGATATGCTTCCAAAAGTAAAGGATAAAGGTGTTACAACAAGACTCTTCGAAAAATAGTAGAAATCATTGACGTGAGATTTGATGAAGAACTTCCAAACAATACAAAAGATACAGATTGTAGCAGCCCATCAGACAACCATGAAGAAGAATACCAAGATGATGATGAAACAAGCAAGACAACAGAAGATGTTGAACTAAGCTCTAAAGCCCCTTCTATATACACTCAGAAGAACCATCCTGCAGATCAGATCATAGGAGACAAGAGAAAAGGGGTCCAGACAAGAAGGCAGCTAACTGAACAGATAGAAGAGGTATACATAGCCATGTTATCACAAATAGAGCCAAAGAAGTTTGAAGAAGCCAACAAGGACAAGTATTGGGTGAATGCTATGAATGAAGAATTGGACCAAATTGAGAAAAACAATACCTGGGAACTAGTTCCTAGACCCACTGGGAAAAATGTCATAGGCTCAAAATGGGTATTCAAAAATAAAATGAATGAGGAAGGATAGGTAATCAGGAATAAAGCTAGAATTGTCTGCAAAGGATATTCACAAATTGAAGGACTTGATTACGATGAAACATTTTCCCCTGTAGCCAGAATGGAAGCCATCAGAATGTTTCTGGCCTTTGCATGCTACCAATACTTCAAGGTATATCAAATGGATGTAAAATCTGATTTTCTGAATGGAGATCTAGAAGAATAAGTATACATGGAACAACCAGAAGGTTTCTCTTTAATAGAAAAAGAAGACTATGTGTGTAGACTGAAGAAGGCTCTATATGGACTGAAACAGGCTCCTCGTGCATGGTACTCAAGACTGGATAAATATTTGCAAAAACAAGGCTTTAAGAGAGGTGGAGTAGACAACAATCTATACATAAAAGCCCATGAAAATGAACTCCTGATTGTTGTAGTATATGTTGATGACATTATGTTTGGAAGAAACAAAGATGAACTAGCAAAAGGGTTTGTTGAAGAGATGAAATCATAGTTTGAGATGTCCATGATTGGAGAGCTCAGTTTCTACTTAGGAATTCAAATTCAACAAAAGAACACAGGTACATTAATCTCACATTAAAAATACTTAAAAGAAATGTTGAAAATTTTAAAAATGGAGGACTGCAAACCTGTGTCAACTCCCATGATCACGGGATGCAAGCTGTGTGTTGATGATGGATCTGCTGATATAGATCAAAAACTCTACAGATCCATGATAGGTAGTCTGTTGTATCTGACAGCATCAAGACCAGACATCATGCCAGTAGTAGGACTAGTGGCTAGATATCAAGTAGCACCTAAACAAAATCATCTTCTTGCAGTCAAAATAATATTCAGATATCTACAAGGAACTGCACAATATGGGCTTTGGTATCCTAAAGGAAAAAGCTTCACTTTGACAGCATACATAGATGCAGATTGGGCCAGTTGTGTGGATGACAGGAAAAGCACAAGTGGAGGTGCATTCTATCTAGGATAAATTCTGGTGGCATGGTTAAGCAAGAAACAAACATCTATCTCTCTATCTTCAACATAAGCAGAATATATAGCAACAACAGCATGTTGTACACAATTCATGTGGATGAAGCAAACCCTACAAGACATGAAGTTGAGCATTGATGAACCTATCTCAATCAAATGTGATAATACAAGTGCTATAAGTATATCAAAAAATCCTGTGCTTCATTCAAAAACTAAACATATCCCAATCAAGTATCATTTTCTCCTAGAACAAGTGGCTCAGAAGGTAGTAAAGCTAGAATATGTACCAACAAAAGAATAGACAACTGATATATTTACCAAACCTCTTGCTAGAGAACCATTTGAATATTTGAGAGATAGACTAGGGGTAGTATCTGTAGATGCTACTCTCTGATATAAAGGGAAAGTACAGTTTCAGGGGGAGAACAGAAATGAAAATATCATTCCAGGGGGAGATCAGCCAACAAGGGAAGAATAAAACAGGTCCTCAGGATCAAATGACTATGGAGAGAATACATCCAGCATAAAAGAGTCAATGAAAAGGCTAAAGGGTCATTATTTTAGTTTTAATCCAAATTTTGGAGCAGCAGGGTACAAATTCAGAAGATCTCAGAGAGAGGAAATGCAAGAAATGTTGAAAAAGGATAAAAACAAAGGATCAAAGGATAGAATCTACACTAAGAAATGTGCAACCCCTTGCCATTGATGTCAAAGGGGGAGGAAGAGCTAGAAACAGAAGGAAGGATCCTAAAAGGAAAACAGAGGAAGTATATTGCTATCAATGCCAAAGGGGGAGACTGTTGGAAATGTTGTCATTGATGGCAAAGGATAGTAGAGAAGAACAGAGGGAAAGTACATTTACAAAGACAGGGCAACAAAAAGAGAGGGAACAGAGGTAGCAAAGAGGAGGCAGCAGGAGACAGATGACAGTAGAAGAGGGCCATTTAATAGAATATCTAGAGAGACAGAGTAATGAATATGCCTAAATTTAATAGCAGATTTGGAGAGACAGAGTAATGAATATACCTGATGTTCGGATATGGCCCTGGTTGAATTGATGGCAATCAGAGTGTTAATCTCGGTGTAAAGAATAAATTTGTTCCTTGGACTCTATTTGGCTCATGAAATTTCGAGCAAACCCTATACGTAGAGGACTCTAGAAATTGGTTTAAGAGTCTATCTACGGGAATAGGCTTTGAATTCTAGTAGATAAATGTATGAGCAATGCGAAGTTGTCTTTCCCTCTGTGTGTCGATGGAGAAATCGACTTCATGTCGATATTGGGCTTGAATGCACTGAGAACTGTAATCGAATTCTGTGTATTATGTATGAAATAAGAATCTGTGTCGAGCTTTATATGGAGTTCAATTTTGGATAAATCCTATGATAATGGCTCATATTTGAGGTTCTGGATTGTAATCAAAAGCATCAGTCTCTGTGCAGAAAGTTCTTTTGCTAATGCAGAACCATAGAAACCCCTTTGAAACTGAATCTCACATAAGTTGCCATTGTTTTATATTATGTTCAGGGTAACCGAATTTTTTTTGGAATAAGCCTTCATTCTCATTAGAATCGACTTGATTAAGGAAGAAATGAGTCTGTTGTGAGCCACGCTCTAAAACAGGAAGTTGTGGATCGGCCACGGTTGCAGTGAGTATCATAGTCATTGCAGAACTCAATGTGGTCAAATAATCCATGGGGGTTACAATAAGTCGTGTTCTTCTGCACAAATGCAGACTTTTGAACTACAACCAATAGTTGGATGATCGATATGGAATGGAGAATTAATGGTGCGGTAGATAGAACCTTGAGGGAGAAAGCAGCGGAACCACAAAGAAGTGAACAGTAAAGGCGGGTTTCCGGTTTTGATTGCACCGCCTTCGCAGGGTGAGTGGTATTCAAGAATTTGGAGCGATCCCATACACTGGGTGACGCGTGTCCCTGAGCGATTTTGGAAAACCACTCTCATCGCGCATTATCGTTCATGCATCTAAGCCAAGCGATATCCGTCGGATCAGTGTTGACTACGCGATATGTTATTAACCGTCGATTTAAGAAATGCATTAACAAGTGGGGTTCACGGAACATGTATGTATTATAATATGCATCGGGGTTGATATATATTGCAATATTTTATATATTAAAGTGGAATGTGTGAATAAGAATGGCCTAGAGCTGATTATATGTTTAATGTGTATACACATATTGATTTTTTCTACCTAAATAAGGTTTGCGAGTTAATACTGGTATGTCTGGTGGCTTTCCATATTAACCGCTTATTTAAATTCATAAAATTTAAATGATGGATGTGTGTGAGGGTTAACCATATCGTGATCCTCTAACATTGAATGGAGGCCGTGACCATAGATTGATATAGCATCGTATGTGAGTTGGATGACATCGTTTTGGATACATGTAAGGGTTCTATGTGGCGTGGTTGTTTTATTGCATAGGCCTAGAGGCTTTTACAATATTTGAAGGAGGTTCCTACAATTAGAAGAATTGCCAGGTTTAAATGGGACTGAGTACAAAGGTGTAGGCAGGTGGTTATATATGCAAGAGGATTTGATTAACATCTCAAATCTCAGATTTGAGATGCTAAAGATTTTAGATTTAGTTGTTTAATTGCCAGTTCAGTAAACAGAGTATCAAAACTTCCTAGATCAGAGAATGTAAGCAGGCAGCCCGAGAACAGAGATTTGTAATGAACAGACATCGCCTAGATTCATATGTTTTTGAGCATAAAACCTGAAAAGAAGTTATTTATGTAGCTGGTGCACAAAAGTACAATGAGCAGATGAATAGACACAGAGGTGAACCAAAATATACAGAACAGTGACTCAACAACAGCAGAAAAGAAAAATCCATCAAAGCCAAAGTCCAAAAAAGGAGCTGAGTGGAATTGAAATGTGTAACTGAAAATGTGAATGTAAATGTTGAAATTAATTTATTTACATTGTTGTGATGCAAAGGCAAGTATCCAAAGGAAAAAGAAAAATCCCATTGTAACATTGAAATTTGTACATATTGTTATATTTTTAATGAGTTGGACAAAGAAATGAGAAGGCAGAAGTCAAAAAGTCATGGTTGTTCACTCCAAATTCCTTGTGAAATACAAACAATCATGTGATGAACCCTATATATAATATCAACTTGATATGCACAAAGTATGTAAGAGAGAGTAAGGATAGAGAATGAAGAGTATAGAAGATTGAGGCAGAGAAGATAAGGAAGAGAGGAGCAGAAAGAGATGCTACAGAATAGAGCTGATACCTGAAGTAAATAAACAAATATTTATTTAGATAAATTGAGGAATTTGGAGCTTCCCTATCAGGTTGAAGCTTGATAGCTTTCAGTTGTAGCTGACTGAGGTTGGAGCCTCCTGTAGGTTGGTGCGTGCAGAAAAACAGTATTGAGAGGGAGTTGGAGCTTACCTTTGCATCACAACAATAATAAGATGTGGTTTTCTTCCTTTATGGGTTTCCACTTACATCTACTATCTATATGTGTGTTGCATACATGTTGATATGATCCAATCAATCTGTTTATTTTTTATTCTCTCACAATAAGGTTGATTTCACATTAACTTAATACTTGCTGCTACATTGTAAGACTGTTCACATATTAAGCTGTAAATAAGTTTGATAAAATTTTAATTGTCAAAGCTTGTGTTAAACTGATTCCCCCCCCCCCCTCTCAGTTTAACCAAAGATTCAATAGTCAAAGTAGAGGAAACACTTGTTCTAGACCCCAGAAGGACCTATACAACATCAAGGCAAACACGATTGTAAGGCTCATTTTTTCATTAAAGATAATACAAATGAATCTTTTTTTTTCAATGATTTATTTATTTAAATGGCTTATTTCTTGAATTCGTTGATCATCAAGATAGATTTTTGGTTTATGAATTAATCTATATTATGCAAGTGCTTCTGATTCTTTCATTTTTTTATTGTAGATCCCAAAAGGAGACTTACTCAAAGCGACAGGAAATAAGACTACGATCAGCACTGGACTATAGGTAAGTCCTAAATCCTTCATTATAGATAATTCTAGATCAAATATAATCTAGAGAAAGTAGATAACATATGTCTGTTTGTTGCTAGTTATCCATAGGATACTAGGGAGATCTGTCTTGTCCGCAAGAATGATTTATCCATCCAACAAAATGGCGACTCCACTGGGGAATGGATCTTGAACTTATTTTTCACTTTATTTTCTACTTGTGAAATTATTTTTCTAATTTTGATTGATTAATACTGGCTTGGGTAATTTATTTCTGTAGAATCCCTGAAAAGTGCTTCAGAATTTTTTATTTTTCATTAAGTTTTCTGGTCTTCGCACTTTGTCTTTAGGCACAGTGCGGTCAGCTCCGCTATTTTTCTGTATACATAGTGCAACACCGCACCTGTTTACACTAAAACCTTGTTGGAAAAAATACTGAGAGGGGGGGGTGAATCAGTATTTAGGGCAAACTGAAACTTTTTACTTTTTCATGCTCTAAAATCATACGCTACTTTGCTGAAGCCAACTAGCGTATACACGCGGATATCCTTCATAAAACTCGCGTATACACAGAGATCTAATTATGCCATTAGTTCTTCACTTATATCATTTCATCATTCATTCATTAGATGTTCTATAAACAGTAAACATGTGCAGTAAGAACAGAATAAACCATCACACAAAGCATCACACATGAACACCGGGATTTTTAGGTGGAAACCCAAGTCGGGAGAAAACCACCGCTGCAGTTGCTCAGCCTTCAATATTTTATTATAGAGAAAACATCTTACAACATATGTCCTGGCGCAGACTTGACCAGCACGCAGGCACCCACCTGCGCTCGTTTACCAGCCTCTCTTGGAAGGGAGCTCCAACCCCCTGACTCATTTACCAGCCTCTCCTGGAAGGGAGCTACGACCCCCCGATCTCATTTACCAGCCTCACATGGATCGAGCTCGACCCCACGATCTCGTTCAGCCTCATATGGAAGGGAGCTACAACCCCACCGCTCTCGTTCCCACCGGCCCTGCACGGAATGGAGCTCGACCCCCGATCTCGTTTGACCTCACCTGGAAGGAGCTACTACTTGAAGGCTACAACCCTCGGCACCTCTATGGACCACGTTTCGTCAATTTTCACACTGGATCCAAAGCTTCCACTAGGACACCACTTGCAGGCCAAATTTCATCATATTTCCAAACTGGACCCTTTCCATACTTTTAAGCACAGTCAACCATGAAACAAATACATATAACTCACTAACAGATATCAGTAAACCAGCAGAACAGATTAGACATTTCTTACCACAGACTTCAGCAAACCCTAGTTTGCATACGCGCTTTCCTTTCACTGATGTCGCGTATATACGCTCTTTCGTTCACATAAACCAGCGTATACCTCTGTACATATTTCATTGCACATACACGCTTTCTCTTCAGCGAAGCCGCGTATATACGCGCTTCCTCTGCGGCGAACTAGCGTATAGATCTTCAATTATTATAGCACAACATACTTCTTCAGATCAGATATTCAGTTCAGATTTACCCTTTTACTTCAGACAGATGTTCGCCTCATCTCGGATCTAAGCCTTCCATAAACAGATCTAGCAGATACATTCCAGATCTAGATATTCCGCTTCATCATTTCTTCATAGGTGCATCATAGATTCAGATCTATTATCAAACCTTTACCCTTTCCATACAGATATACTTCATAGAGAAGTATTCATTCAAGCTCTGACATCTTTCTCCCACACACGATTTGCATAATGAATTTCTTCTCTTTATATAAGATTTAGCTATCAAACACACTTCCAGACGAGATATACTTCAGAGAGAAGTATTCATTCAAGCTCAGACATCTTGCACCCACACTCATGATTTGCACAATGAAATTCTTCTCCTTATATAGGTTTTCCCTTTTTCAATACCATGAGCCCCTTTTTCAATACCATGAGCCAAATCAATACCATGAGCCAAAAACTACATTAGACAGGGTCAATTAGGCAGATCATTACCCAATACAATGGGTCAATACCATGGTGATTACCCCTGGTTTTGCACTTTTAGAGCGCTTTAGCCCATACGCGACTTGGCACGTTCTTGTCCGCGTGCATACGTGACTTCCCCTAGGCCAATCCGCGTATGCCTAGAGACATACTCTTTTTCATCATAGAATTAGCACATGCTGAATTCCTTTCTCCATTGCCTTCTGTACACACTGTAGATACATCATATTTAGTTCATCAAGACATATTCTATCAAGCACAACTTCATCAGTAAGTTGCCATTATCTTCATCAGAATTGATGCCATTCAAGGGTCTTCAGCATCATATGGCTAGCGGGCTGTATTTGCCAGTCCAGCAATTAAAATAACTATCAGGTGTATTGCCATCGAGGAAAACACATGCATGCCAACAATCTCATGCTTCATCTTATCTTGATTCGGTGGGTTGCCATCAAGGACAACACTTTGCATCATATTTCCAACAATCTCCCCCTTTGGACTTGATGGCAACCACGATGGTGTTTGGTTACCACAATAGATAGGTACATTAAGAATACAATGACACCATGTCACATTCCCCATTTTTTACACTATTCTTTCTCCTCATTCAAACACCATGTCACTCTCCCCCTTTGACATCAAGGGCAAAGGGTGGATCAAAACCAACATACTCTCCCCCTTTTCTCCGCATGTGGAAGAAGCATTCTGCAGATCTGATATATACTGAAAGTGACCAAGCTCCCCCTGAGTTCATGCTGAATCTTTAAACATATTTTCCAATGAAGTACATGACTCTATGAATTTCCTATCACCAACGACTCATACTTACATCAAAGATCCAACCAAGTGGGTTTACAAAATTTGACTCAGCTACCCAACCAAGTGGGTTTATAAATTTGACTCAGCTACCCAACCAAGAGGGTTTACAAAATTTGACAAGTCCTTTACATGACTGAAATTTACAATTTTACATCATGGGTCTCAACATGACCTTTTCATCAAAATACAAATATGACTTTTCATAACCAACACCTAGAAAGTCCTCAAGAAAGAGAACATTTTTTCAGAATCAACATAATGCCAACAATGTATTATACTCAGCATCGCTAATGCTCTGAATACATTACTGTACATGTTTGTGTATTGACAAAAATAGAAGAAAAAGATATCAACGCCTTAGAAATAAGCCACTTCGAGGGGGCAACCTCCAATACATTACATAAATGAACAATTCTTGGATGATACAATTTACAAAACCTCCTTTCTATATAGGAGTCCATGGGGCCATAATGTAATCCTAGTGGGCCACAATGTAATCCTAGCCGACCTAACAATAATAATTTAAGGGCACAATAATAACAAAATGGGGGTTACAAGGGTACAATGATAACAATAAGGGGTTTACACTAACAATAATAAGGGACTATACTAGTGATATAGGGACCTAACATGCCCCTCTCCTTCAAAAAAGTGTTGTCCTCAATGCTTGAGTAGCTCCGGGTGCTTCTGTATAAAATTCTCATCCTCCCATGTAGAATCTTCGGTGGGTAAGTTCTTCCACTTGATGAGATACTCTGAAATTGATCGATTCCGTAGTTGTCGAGTTCTTTTTTCCATGACTGCTTCAGGTTCCAATATGATTTTCCCTTCCCCATCAAGTTCTGGCAATACTGTTTGAGCTGGAAGATTTTCACCTATAACCTTCTTTAAGCATGAAACATGGAAAACTGGATGTACTCGCGAAGAAGCAGGAAGCTCCAATTTGTATGCCATAGTACCGATCTTTTGCAACACCTTGTAAGGACCATAGTACTTTGGCGATAATTTATTATCCTTCTTTGCTTGCTTGAGGGACATTTGTTTGTATGGTTGTAGCCGTAAAAATACCCAATCTTCTACATCAAAACTTCTCTCGCTACGATGTTGATCTGCCTGTTGTTTCATTCGATTTTGTGCCAAATTCAGGTTATCCTTTAAGAGTTGGAGAACTTCTTGCTGATGCTCGATGTGATCTTCCACTGCTTGAACCTTCGAATTTTCCTTAAAGATGATGTGATGGATGGTGGATGATATCCATAAAGTGCCATAAATGGGGTCATTTTTGCTGCAATATGGAAGGAAGTGTTATACCACCATTCGGCAAGAGGTAACCACTTGACCCATTGTGTTTGTTTATCAGATACAAAACAACGAAGATATCCTTCCAAACATTTATTTACTATCTCAGTTTGACCATCAGATTGAGGATGATAAGATGAGCTATGAGCTAATTGAGTACCCAAACAAGAAAATAACTCCGTCAAAAAATTTCCAGTAAAAATGGGATCTCTGTCGCTCACAATAACCCTTGGGCTTCCATGTAGCTTTTGAATTCTGTCCATAAATATAGTAGCAACTGTAATTGTTTTAAATGGATGAGATAATGCACAAAAGTGTGCATACTTGATAAGTCTATCAACTACCACAATGATGACACTCTTTCCTTCGGACTTAGGTAAACTTGTGATAAAATCCATTGAAATCTCCTCCCAACGTTGACTTGGAATGGATAAAGGTTGTAGAAGTCTCGGGGTCTTAATTGTCTCAACTTTATTCTGCTGGAAAACCAAACATTCCGCCACAAACTTCTGAATATCAGATTTAAGGCCATCCCAAAAAAATTCTTTCTTCACCCTGTGGTAAGTTTTTAAAAATCCTGAGTGTCCTCCTAAAGGAGAAGTGTGCAATTCCGGAAGAATCTTTTGTTTTAGTTGGGAATTCTTACAAAGATATAAGCGATCTTTGTACCATAAGGAATCATTTTTCCAACTAAATGTATCAGATGTACTAGGATCTTGCTGTAACTTTTGAATGAGTATCCATACATCTTTGTCCTTCTTCCATTCATCTCTTGCTTCAGTTATCCAATCTGGTTGGATAATAGAAATGGCACAAAGCAATGCTTCCACCTCTTCATTCTTTCTTCAGAGTGCATCTGCAACAACATTCAGCTTTCCTTTTTTGTAGATTATTTCAAAGTCGTAACCCAACATCTTTGTGACCCATTTTTGTTGTTCTTCTGACGATAGTCTTTGTTCCAAAAAGTGTTTAAAACTATCATGATCAGTTTTTACCTTGAAGTGTCTTCCCATTAGGTAAGTTCGCCATTTCTTTAGTGCATGTAGTATTGCTAACATTTCCTTCTCATAAATAGGTTTCTGTAAATACTTTCCTTTGATTGGACGACTTTCAAAAGCAATGGGTCTTCCTTCCTGCATTAAAGCTGCACCAATTCCATTTCCTGAGGCATCACATTCCACAATAAAGGTTTTTGTGAAGTCTGGTGTAGCTAAGACCGGTGCTAGGCACATTGCCTCTTTAAGACGTTCAAAGGCCTTAGTTGCTTGAGGAGTCCATGAAAATGCATCTTTCTTCAATAATGTTGTTAGAGGTGCTGCTATTCTCCCATAATTCTTAACAAACTTGCGATAATACCCTGTTAACCCGAGAAATCCTCGCAACTGCTTTATGGTTGTGGGAACTTTCCATTCCTTAATGGCTTTAATTTTGTTAGGGTCCACTTTAACACCCTCGTGAGATACGATATGACCCAGATATTCCACCTCTTGTACTCCAAAGAAACATTTGGACTTTTTTGCATATAATTGTTTCTCCTGCAATAGTTTGAGCACCCTGTCAACATGTTCAACCTGATCCTTCCAAGACCTGCTGTAGATTAGTATATCATCAAAAAATACTAGCACAAATTTTCTAAGGAAGGGTTTGAAAATGGAATTCATCAGCCCTTGAAATGTAGAAGGTGCATTGGTAAGGCCAAAAGGCATGACCAAAAATTCATAATGACCCTCATGAGTTCGAAATGTTGTTTTTGGAATATCTTCAGTCTTCATTCTAGTTTGATGATATCCTGAACGAAGATCCAACTTGGTAAAATAAATTGCTCCATGTAATTCATCCAATAATTCATCAATCACAGGAATGGGAAATTTGTCTTTAATGGTGAGCTTATTGAGCTCCCTATAATCTGGACACATTAGCCATGATCCATCCTTCTTGTGTACCAATACTACAGGAGCAGAGAAAGAACTTTGACTGGGTTGAATTATACCCGCCTCTAACATTTCTGCAATCATACGTTCAATTTCGCTCTTTTGGAAGTAAGGATATCTATAAGGCCTGATGTTTGGAGGAACACTTCCTGGAATCAAATGAATGGCATGATCATGATCACGAATAGGTGGGAGTCCTTCGGGAGTTTCAATCACCTTGGAATGATTGTCCAAGACTTGTTGGAGATCTTCAGAAATAGATGAATTTGGTGTTGGAACTTCTAGTGAGAATAATTGTGCAATTACGCCTCGCTGTTCTTTCTTTAGAAGCTTTGTCATGACATTAGAGCTTATTATCCTTCCTGGCTTCCCCGCAATACCCCGTAATTCGACTTCCTTTCCTTCTGAAAAAAATTTCAAGAAACGTTCTTGAAAATTAAAAGCTACCGTCCCCAAAGATTGTAACCATTGTACTCCTAGTACAACATCAGCACCTCCCATAGGAATGGAAAGCATTGGACTAGTCAACACATATTCCCCCATGGTTAGCTTGATATTATGGCATTTTCCAGAGCAATTTATAGTTCCTCCATTTGCAACCATCACTTGACATTCTGGTGCTGGGTATAGGAAACAATTTAATTCCTTGGCTACCTTATAATGAATAAATTTATGGGTGCTACCTGAATCAATCAACACTATTACCCTTTTCTTCTTTATATGTCCTTCTATCTTGAGAGTTTGAGGAGTGGTAATTCCTGCCAGTGCATTACACGATATGGTCGGATTCATTTCTTCCTCTTTTAGGGGTGGTTCCTGGTGTATATCCTCTTCTTGTTCATTTTCTTCTTCTTCTTCACAATCTATGTAAAATAATTTCTTCTCAGCACACTTATGACCTTTAGTGTATTTGATATCACAACTGTAGCAAAGCCCTTTTGCTCTTTTTTCTTCCAATTGTTGTAGTGTCAACCTTGTAGGTTGTGGAAATCTAGGCGTAGCAACACTTCCTTCTTTATAGAATTGAGTGGTAGGCTTCCTTGTCGCCATAATTTTACATTCAACTTTTCTTGCCAACTTGAATGCCTTCTCCAATGAATCAGGTTCCAAAACACGAACTTCATGTTGGATGTTATCCTTTAAAGTGCCTAGGAAGAGATCAATCCTGTGTTCCTCTGTAAGATCAGTTACCCTTATATTCAATTTTGGAAGTCCTCAATGTGCTGCCCCACTAAACCCTTTTGTTTGAGATTTATCAATTGGGTAAAGAAGGTGTTGCTCTTTGTATCCTCATAATGTGCTATCATTTCCTCCGTAAAAATTGACCAAGTGACAATTTTTTTACGGGAGCAAAGCCATTGATACCACACAAATGTATTTTGTTCTAAATGTAAAGTTGCAATGCGTACCTTTTGCGTGTTTTGCACGTTATGGAGATCAAAATATTGCTCCATCTGTAGTATCCATGTTACAGGATCCTTTCCATCAAACTTCCTCATATCCATTTTTGGAATATGGTGGTTCTTCACGCCAACATTCGAGTTTATGAAATCATGATTAACATTTATTTTGTTCTCATCAGGAGGTTCTTCTCCTATATTTCCGCCATTAGGAATCATTTCTGGTTTTAAGCTTGTCATCAGGCCTTCCATGTATGCTTTTAGATCACTCTTCATGTTTTCCATGTTGTCTTTCATGTCATCCATCTTAGCTTCCACGCCATCCATCTTAGCTTCCACGCCATCCATTTTAGCTTCCATGCCTTTCTTCAAACCGTCCATATTCACTTCCATGCCTTTCTTCAAACCGTCCATCTTCACTTCCATGCCTTTCTTCAAAACTTCCATTTCATTTTTTGTTGCTCTTTGCGAGAGTGAAAACTGTTGCATTTTCTCTTGTAATTTTGATAGATCATGTTGCAATTCTTCATCTTCATGAGTTATAGTAGAGCCTTCTGAAGGCTTAATGGGTGTTGAATTCTTTTTAGGGGCCATTTTAAAATCCAATATTGATATCTAGTCTACAAGTTGCCCTTGGAATCAATTCAACTTGATTCTTTCAACAAGACTTATGTAATTCGGAAAAAAAAAATACACACCTTTTACTAGCTTTTAGGAGCTCGATATTGAAATTGAATTATCTCTGTAATTGAAAATCTTCGATATCTCAAATTCAGCCCTGTAGTATCCCTCTGAAGCTTCTTTCAAATTCCACAGGTCTGACCTGATTTGGATTCTCCAAGACAAATTTGTGTCCAATCTCCCACAATGACCTAATTTTGGACTAGTTCAGTAGAGCGAACTTGTACGACTTGACACGTGTCACTGTTTTGCTCTTTGTCTCTGAAATTTATAGACAAGAAACTGCAGGCCGTGCACTTGCGACCACTTTTGACGGCACTCCAATCCAATCTCCAGAGAGAGAGTTATTGAACTTTTCCCATGATCACCTCTTTGAGATGCAATTCTGGAGCCTGAAAAAGCACTACCTTCCACAGATCATATCTCCGAAAATATTGCGAACCAAGCTCTGAAATTTTTTGAATAATTTCCTCAAGATTTCAGCTTCGCACCATACGAATTTCAGATTCTGAACCTTCGTAGAAAAAGTTTTATAGCGAAAATTCCACGATGACCTGTTTAGGAGCTTGAAAAAAGACCTAACTTCGACAGATGATATCTCCGCAAATATTGTGAACCAAGATCTGAAATTTTTAGACAATCTTCCTCAGGATTTCAGCTTCACACTCTAAAAATTTCAGCTTCTGAAACTTCGTAGACAAAAAGTTATAGCGAAAATGCCACGATGACCTGTTTGGAGCAGCGAAACCCTAGAATCCCAAGGCTCTGATACCAAATGTTGTGAAACCAGCTCCAAAAATAGAAGAAAAGAGATATCAACGCCTTAGAAATAAGCCACTTCGCATGGGAAACCACTAATACATTACATGAATGAACAATTCTTGGATGATACAAATAACAAAACCTCCTTTCTATATATAGGAGTCCATGGGGCCACAATGTAATCCTAGTGGGGTCACAATGTAATCCTAGCCGACCTAACAATAATAATGTAAGGGCACAATAATAACAATATGGGGGTTACAGGGGTACAATGATAACAATAAGGGGGGCTACACTAACATAATAAGGGGCTACACTATTAATATAGGGACCTAACGGCATCTGCCACCACTCCTTTTCATATGACCCAGGCTCCCCTTAGTTTGTGCATCACGAACACTTTCACCATGAAAACTTTCACCAACCAATCATCAAGGCATCTTTATCAAAACATCAGAGATCGAAACAATATTATAAGGAACTGGAACACCACCAAAGATACCAAACAGTATCAGAGATACCAATCAGTACTGCAGCTGTGCTGAAGAGAGCTGACTCCAAACAGAAAATTTTCAGCAATCAGACATACGCGGTTTTATGTGCATGAACTCGCGTATATACACGACTGTGTTTCAGGAAACCCGCGTATCCAATACCATCTTCTAAATTTTAACCAGATCTGATCCTCTGTGAGAAAAAGACAGTGTTCAGCTTCTTTCTGGGATATTTGAATGCTTCCCTGGACTATAGATAGATAGAACAGTGTAGTTGTGTCTTCAAGCGTCATCCAACGGTTGTAGCATAAGCACATTAGTAACCAAGCCTTCAGATTCTTTGCAGCATCAATACAATCTTTCCAAGAGAGATTATCATACTAGAACAACATCTTCAAATATGTGTCAAACAATCATCCATGTGGTCCAATATCATCAAGATCTTCAAGATTTAACCTGAAGTAACATATGTAGGCAAAAGATCTCAACCATAGTAACAAACTCTGCATGATTTATTTATGAATCAAACGACTTCCAACTCATCCATGTGTGAGCACAAAAGATACTTTTCAGTAACCAGGGATCAAAATCTTATCATAATAAACCATATACCAAGTCATCATCATTTGAGCATCACAAAACCAAAGAATAAGCAGTCATATTGCCAACAATGCAATCATTAGTATTCAACCTGCTGCTCCCCCTGAACCAGTGCTCCTTCTTAACTTGTGCAACCTCAATATGTTCATCAGTAAGTCATCAGCAACAATCTCTGCATGAACTGCCCTTATCTCCGAATTATAAGACTTTCATCTCAACAATGAATACTCTTCATCAAAAAGCAAACAGGACTCATCCATAATCTTCAACATAAGAAACCAAGTATCATATCATCATTATTATAGAACTGAGAAAGTAAGCTGATACAGAGTCAATAATACAGTTATAAACAGTCAGACTAATGCTCCCCCTGAACCTCTGCTCCAGATCTTCAGCTATCATATAAATTCTCTTATCATCAATGCATACGCGACTGTGTTTGCTGGAACTCGCGTGTATACGCGACTTTTGTTAATAGAACCCGCGTATGGAAAGTGAAGCATAGAAATTTTCACATTCCTTCATCTCCCCCTGAACTTGTACTTCCTGTACCTGTCTTCTTCATATCAGATGCTTTGTCAGAAATACATATAACCAGAATAATCAAATCAATCATGAGAGACATCATACATTGCTCCCCCCGTGACGATACATTACTAAATCTCATAATGTATCCCACATCATTCCCGCAGTCAATCAGAGAAGTAAGCTTCAGAAGTGGATGACTGCAGTAGGGTCAAAATTCCCTACGTTTCTGATCGGTCCTCCATCTTTTTCCAGATTTGTTTGAACTTTCTATTTGTGTGCTGGAAGTTATCCAGTTTCTCATATATGTTCAACCTGCATTCCTTTTCTACATGTCCATACTTGTTACAAGAATAACATCTCATGTGTCTAGAGAAATAAGCATAAGAATCATAATGAGTATTTCTAATCTTCCTCCTTTTACAATCAGCTGCTTTATGTCCATACTTGTTACATGAAAAACAATATCCCTTGAAGAAACCAGAGTACCTTTCTATGTAGGAACTGTTTGATTGAGGCTGAAATGATCTGCTCCTGCAATTTGATGCAACATGCCCATAATTATGACATTTAAAGCATTCAACTTTATTGACTGATTTCCTTTGAGATTTCATCATTGTTGGTTGACCTTTGTTTCTTTCAACACTTCAAGTTTTGCATTGACATCCTCTGAATTTTTAGCACTTTCTTGTGAGCTAGATTCTCCTTTAACAGTTTCATGGAAACCAAGACCAAGTTTGATAGCAGGAGACCTTTGATTACTCAGAATATTGTCCAAAATGTTAGTACTATATTGAAACCTCAAAAGTTTAACCTTTTCTTCTAATTTACCTTTGAGAATGTTTACCTCAACCTCCAAGGCTTGACATTGCTTCATCAAGCTTTCTTCTTTCCTTCTTCCATCTTCTACTTGATCCTTCAGATTTAGAATCTCTTCTTTCAACCAATTTTCATTTTCTTCACATGTTTGTTGCAGCTCTTCATTCTTCTTATTTGATTTTTCCAGATCTTCTTTGAGAGAGATGATTTCTGCTTCAAGGCCTTCCTTTTCAAATGACAAAGGTTCTTCATTCTTCTTATTTGATGCTTCAAGATCTGTTTGTAGAAAGATGATTTCAGCTTCAAGTCCTTCATTCTTCTTGCTTGATTTTTCGAGATCTGCATTTAGATCGTTGATTTCTGCTTCTAGTTCTTTAATTCGATTGGATGCATAAGTATGAAACTTTTGATACTTGTCCACCTGTCCATTCAGCATTTCTATTTGATCTTTCATTTGAGAGATCATCTCTTTGTAGATAGAATCTTTCTTATCAATTTCCTTTTGTTGTTCTTCAACTTTGATCTTGATAGCTTGTTCTATATCCACAACTTTACTTTCACTTTCTACACCATTGCTTGCACAAAGAAGATTACAAGGGCCCAAATCACTATCAGATTCATCTTCTTCAATTTTCTGAGATATCTCCTTGCTTCGAGTAGCCTTCTTCTTTTTCCTCTTTGCCATGAGAACTTGTAGAGCTTCGTCAGAATCTGTTTCATCTTCTTCAATTTTTGCTATACATCATTTCTGAGGTATCTCCTTTCCTCGAGTAACCTTCTTCTTTTGCTTCTTTGCCATGAGCACTTGTAGAGCTTGGTCAGAATCTTCTTCATCTTCACTGGACACTTCATCATCATCTTCATTTGCATAATAACTCTTCCTCTTTTCAAATTGTTTTCCTTTACCATGTTTTTCTTTATAAGGACATTTAGCAGCATAGTGACCAACTTTTCCACACTCAAAAAATTTGAAGGGAAGCTTACCTTTGAATCTTCCATTTCCTAGTTGGAGTTTTCTCACGAAATTCGCTTCTTCTTCATCGGATATATAGCTGGATTCTTTGACAACTTCCTTTTCTTTTCCTCTTGCAGATACCTTAAAAGCAGCTTCTCTGATTTGAGAAGGACCTTCTTGTCTCATTTCAAAAGCAGTCAGAATACCATGTAATTGAACAATAGTAAGAGTTTGCAGATCTTGCCTTTCTTCAATAGCTGAAACTTTAGAGTCAAATTTTGAAGTCAAGGATCTTAAGACTTTTTCCACCACAGTAGTATCAGTTATGGTTTCACCCAAATTTCTCATTCGATTTACAATATCATCCAGACGTAAGAAGAAATGGGCAATGCTCTCATCACTATGCATCTTCAAATTTTCATATTCAATTCTAAGAGTTTGGAGTTTTGCACTTTTTACCTTTGTGTCTCCTTCATAACTCAGAATGATTTTGTCCCATATTTCTTTTGCTGAATGTAGCTGCATCACTTTAGCAAATTCTGATTCAGACATGCTTCCTAACAAGACATTTACTTCTTTGGCATTGATTTCATACTTCTTCCTTTCTGCTGCATCAGTAGGAATACTTGCTGGGTATTGATAACCTTCTTCCACGATTGCCCATACATCTGCACCAAGACTTTGCATATATGCTTTTGTTCGTACCTTCCAGAATATCAGATTGCTCCCATTGAATAGAGGTGGCTTTATAGACATCACTCCTTCTTGACTTCCCATTGCGACGGATCTCCTTCAAGCGATCAAGCTTCTGCAGAAGAACCTGCTCTAATACCAATTGTTGGGAAAAATACTGAGAGGGGGGGGTGAATCAGTATTTAGGGCAAACTGAAACTTTTTACTTTTTCATGCTCTAAAACCCATACGCTACTTTGCTAAAGCCAACTAGCGTATACACGCGGATATCCTTCATAAAACTCGCGTATACACAAAGATCTAATTATGCCATTAGTTCTTCACTTATATCATTTCATCATTCATTCATTAGATGTTCTATAAACAGTAAACATGTGCAGTAAGAACAGAATAAATCATCACACATAAGCATCACACATGAACACCGGGATTTAAGGTGGAAACCCAATTTAGGAGAAAACCACCGCTACCGTCATCTCATTCTTCAATATTTATTATAGAAAACATCCTAGCATATGTCTTGGTGCGGACTCTACCGACGCGCGAGCACCACACACGCTCGTTCTGACCTCTTCTGGAAGGGAGCTCCAGCCCCAGATCGTTTACCGGCCTCACGGAAGGGAGAGCTACGACCCCACCCGCTCTCCCCACCGGCCCTCACGGAAGGGGAGCTACGACCCACACGATGCAGGTACACCGGCCTCACACAGAAGGAACTCGGCCCTGCTCTGGGTTGCAGCCCTCACACAGAGGAGCTATGACCCACGATCTCGTTGCAGGCCCCTCCTGCTGGAAGGAGCTACCACCCCCCAGGCGAAGGCTACAACCCTCAGCACCTCTATGGACCACGTTTCATCAATTTTCACACTGGATCCAAAGCTTCCTTTAGGACACAACTTGCAGGCCACGGTTCATCATATTTTCAGACTGGAGCCTTTCCATACTTTTAAGCACAGTCAACCATGAAACAGATACATATAACTCACTGATAGATATCAGTAAACCAGCAAAACAGATCAGACATTTCTTACCACAGACTTCATCAAACCCTAGTTTGCATACGCGCTTTCCTTTCACTGATGTCGCGTATATACGCGCTTCCGTTCACATAAACCAGCGTATACCTCTGTACATATTTCATTGCGCATACGTGCTTTCTCTTTAGCGAAGCCGCGTATATACGCGCTTCCTCTGCGGTGAACTAGCGTATAGATCTTCAATTATTATAGAGTGGCATACTTCTTCAGATCAAATATTCAGTTCAGATTTACCCTTTTTCTTCAGACAGATGTTCGCCTCATCTCAGATCTAAGCCTTCCATAAACAGATCTAGCAGATACAAATACATTCCGGATCTAGATATTCCGCTTCATCATTTCTTCATAGGTGCATCATAGATTCAGATCTATTCACTCTAAACCTTTACCTGGGCATACGGATATATTCAACAAATATTCATTCAAGCTCAGACATCTTGCCCCACACTCATGATTTGCACAATGAATTTCTTCTCCTTATATAGGTTTACCCTTTTTCAATACCATGAGCCACTTTTTCAATACCATGAGCCAAAACAATACCATGAGCCCAAAACTACATTACTTCCGATGGTATTCCTGGACGGGGTCATTTAGACGAATCATTACCCAATACAATGGGTCAATTCCATGGTGGTTACCCCTAGTTTTGCACTTTTAAGAGCGCTTTTGCCCATACGCGACTTGGAACGTTTATTCCCGCGTGCATACGCAACTTCCCCTAGGCAGATCCGCGTATGCCTAGAGACATAAGATTTAGCACATGCTGAATTCCTTTCTTCATTGCCTTCTGTACACACTGTAGATACATCAGATTTACTTCATCAAGAACATATTCTATTAAGCACAACTTCATCAAGTAAGTTGCCATCATCTTCATCAAGTGGGATGCCATTCAAGGATAACACTCAGCATCATATGGCTAGCAGACATCATTTAACAAGTCCAACAGGTCAAGAATAACTTCATCAGGGGTATTGCCATCAAGGACAACACATGCCAACAATCTCATGTCTTCATCTTGATTCAGTGGGTTGCCATCAAGGACAACACTCTGCATCATATTGCCAACAAACCTGTGGACTCTGCGAAAATATTTGAAAAAAATAAAATTCTCTTTTCCAGGATCGATTTGCAATATTCTCAATATATACCCAAACTTGTATTTTCTATCAGAAAGCCTCGCCTAAGAGTTTCTTTCAGCATTGTTAAGTTTTGAATGATTTTCTACAAGATCTGCATGTTATAAGTGATTTTTACTTTGTCTTTGTGTCACTCAAAGATTAGAAACCTCTGTATACCTTAGATCACTGGTATTTCATTGTTTTCTTGTTGAGTCTTTGACTTCATAGCAGAAATTGTTTTATGAGAATTAGATCCCATTTTCTCATTTGCAAATCTTTAACAACTTTTTCATTAAGTTTTGAATTTCACTTATAAAACCATAATTGGATGTTTTTTAGTTTTTTCTAATTTCAGCAAAGGAATTATTAGTTAGATTACAAACTAAGAAAAATGTCCTCAAAATATTTAAAGTTTTGATTTCAGATTTAATTCTTAGAACTTTTGGATCTCGAAATTAGTGTTTTTAGTTTTGAGTGTTATTTCTAGATTTCTAGAAATCATAGTTTTCTTTTGGAGAATGTTTGATTGTAGTTTCGATATTGAATAATAAAGGGATTTCTTTTTTAGCAATTGATCATTCTAAGTTCTCATAAGATAAGATTTATTTTCGTATGTTGTTGTTTTGAAGGAAAGAAGTGTTTTAAAAATATTTCATCTCTCAACTCTTTCTTTTAGATATAATTCATCAAAACGAAATGAATTGTTTCTTATAATAGATGCATTTTTAGTGTATTTTGAGTCGGGTCACTACATATCATCAAAGTTTCCCTTTCATACCTATTTTCCTAAGGAAAATCCTAAATCAATCTAGTAATTTTTATATTTCTAGGACACTTTTCACCAACATAGCTTAGGCTAGTGTCTTGGAGTAGGGATTAATTAACTCTCCGAGACAATTGAAACAAAAAATTAGTCGATCTTGCCGTAGGAAAAATTCAATAGTAGCTTGTATGCTCTGGGAAGCTCCTCCTAAAGGAGTCAAGCACGAGATCATATCCGAACCAGTGAGGTGATCAATTCTATCTCATTGGGAACGATAGAAGATGTGCACGTATTAACAACGGTAAACCTCAGATTGACCATTTTCGAGGAGCGTAGGGTCACTTTTCGGTATAACTTGGATTATGTCAACGAGCCTTCAAGGGGATTGAGCTTTGTTACTCTACCATTGCACATATATCAGATCATAGACTATTCCCCCAAGTATATTTGTTCCTGTTGGTGACCTTAGTGGCCATAAACTTTAAGATTTTTTCGCAAGGTAACGGTGGAGGAAAGATCCCACTATACCTAGAGTAGACGTCGACTAGACTCACTTGGACTCTCTGAAGGGTTATCTTCACTCGATATGGTTTAAGTGGGGAAACTTGCACTGGTATGTTTCATTAAGCAGGTTGTCGGGGTAATTGTTCCAGCTGCCATTTCTACATTAAAATACTACGATGTTGGATTTCATCACCAACTAGTGTTTTTAGTGTGGGAATCTACTGTTTGTGTGTGGTTTGATCTCCTAGATCTCATAATATTTTGAACATTTGATTGTCTCCTTAGTGACATTAGGAATTCTAATTTAAATTTTCTTTGATTGTGTGTGATTAATAATGTTTAATTGTGGTTGAATTACCAAGACAATTGGGTAGAATTTAGGGGAAACCCCCTGAATATACACTAAGCCAACTTGAAGGACTGAAAGCTCTGGTACCACATAGTATCAGTAGAATTAGATTGACGGAACTAGGAGAATAATCCATAATCACTCATCCTAATTATCATGAATTAAATCAATCACAAACGACAGAATATATTCAAGAGCCAATTTCAATTTCTGAAATCACTGACATTGCTTCTGCAACCAGTGAATTAGTTGAAGAACGTGAAATTTATGAGCCAGAAACTGAACCTGCTGTGTTGGAATCATCTTCAGGATTTGTTACTCTGACTTCTAGTGTCTCTGATTCACCTAGAGTAAGACATCGCATTACCGAAAATCTTCCTTCTGATCTCATATGTATTGAATAACTTGTTGGTCTAGATGAAGATGTAATTCTTCCCAAAACCTAAGAAACTTTGAATCTTAGAGAGCGTGAATCAATATTCTATAGTCCTTTTAGAACTGATGCTTGGTATTTATCATTGACATATTTTTTACAAAATGCAGGTCTTACTTATTCACCACCCCGAATTCATTTTTACCCTACACCAAGAGGTTATCAACCTTCATTAGCTATGTTAAGTGAGTCATCTATGTTTTCTAAATCTCCAAAAACATTTTTATACGGTGGTTCGTCTGTTCCTCTAGGATTCCAGTCACTCTTTGGTACCTTCTCAGAAGCAGCTCCTCAACCAATTGAACAAATGTTATCATCTGGTACAAATGGAACAAACACTAAAATGTTGAACACAGAATAGATTTTTATGATGTCTGGAAATATTCCAAATCCTCAACCTCAAGGAAGTTAGTTACCGCCTAGGGGGCAACCTCAAGGAAGTCAGTTAGCGCCTGGGGGGCAACCTCAAGGTAGTCAATTACTGCCTAGAGGGCAACCTCAAGGTAATTTTTTACCACCTGGAGGTCAACCTGTAGGAAAATATTTACAGCTTGGGGAGAAACCTCAAGGACAATACATACCTTAAGGTCAATATCAACCTCAAAGGCATTACATACCTCAAGGTCAATATCAACCCCAGATTTAGTTCATACCTCAGGATCAATATCAACCCCAAATTCAGTACATACCTCAAGGTCAATATCAACCCCAGATTCAGTACATGCCTCAAAGTCAATATCAACCTCAAGGTCAATACCCAGTTCAAGGTTCTCAACCTCCTTCGAGTCAACCATTATTACAAGGAGCTAGAAATTTTCCAGTTAATTATCAAACTTACATTCAACCTGGTTATGGTCCTTCATATGCACAACCTTCAATGGGTCAATATCCTGGAATTAATATGGTGTGGGATCCATCTCAAATTCAATAGACTTTACAACCCAATGTGCAGTTACCTAATGAACCTGGAGAGCCCATAGGTTCTATCCAATCCAGCAACCTATCCAGCCTACCATTCAAGTCTCTACACCTAGTTATGTTCAGCAACCTGGGTCTAGTACACCTAGAACTCCATCTCAATCTTTTGTTGCTGCTGCAACTTCTGTTCAAATTACCACACCTATTTCTGGAGTATCTGTAGCTCCTGTTTCTACTACCCCTGTGTCAGTACAAATTCCTAAAGTATCTGTGCCACAGTCAGGACCTACAATTCAGACTACAGTCCAGATACCTGTAGGACAATCTAGTACAAGTACATTTCTCACCAGTAAACCACAATTTACTTATCAACCCTACCAGGGGCAGTATCAATTTGGACATGCTACAAAAAATCCAACATATCAGTATCAATCGTATCCTGGGTATACTTATCAAGTACCTCAACAACCCCAGTTTGGTCCGGTTAATCCTGGTTATCTAGGAGGTTTCACAATTCCCAATGCGCATCCAAATCCAAGATATCATAAGGTTATCAAGACCCTAGCCGTCGGTTACCATTCCTAGCAACTTTATATTTACTTGATCTATTGTGCCTTATGAATGATCCCATGTTTTATCTTCCGTATTGGCCACCGATGCCCAATAAGTTGTCCAGTGATATTCCAAAGTTTGAAGGTAATTTGGGAGAAGATCCATCTAATCATGTTATGACTTATCACCTCTAGTGTGTGTCCAATTCACTAATCGACGATTCAATTTGATTACGTCTTTTTCAGAGAACTCTCATTGGTCTAACTTACAAATGGTACATTGAGTTACCAAGAGGCTCATTTCATACTTTTAATGCATTAGCTACTAATTTATCAACCCATTTTCAGTTGCGTGTCAGATATGACAATGGTACGAAATTTTTGACCTCATTAAAACAATCTACGTCTACATACATATCTGATCACATTCATGAATAGAGACGTAGGAGACATTTAGTGAAAGTCTTTATTTTAGATCAAATTTTGGCTGAATGGTTTATCAAATCATTATTGCCCAAAATTACTGAATATGTGGCCAAAGGAGGTGTTGTTACAAAAGAGAAACTCATTTCTCAAGATCAGTACCTTGACCTTGTATACACAGTTAGGTACTCTGTATGACAAAATCCCTGATTTACCAAGACCTGATCGGTTTTAACTACAACTACTTCAGGATATCATGCCACTGATGGTGTAATTGGTTATGTTAACACTGGAAAGAGTAAGAAGAAATCTTCCAAGATGACTTCTCTTATTATAACTTTACCCAATTCACCAAAAAGAGATTCTTCCATTGAAACTTCTGCCGATATTCATGTTGTAGAATCATGTACATCCAAACCTAAAACTGGTGGTAAGAAGAAAGGTAAGAATAAAACAAAAAATCATCTTCAAAAGATAAAAACAATAAAACTGAACCAACTAACGATAAACGAAAACCTCGTTATCCTTGTCTAATCTGTGATGAGGATCATTTTACTAAAGAGTGCCTGCATAGAGCTGAGGTATCTAAATTTGTTAAGGGTTCACCTATACCTGTTGTCTTGAAGGATCCCTTTCCTGCTCAAGACAGTAACATGATTGGATCTTCCTCGAATACACTAGACGATATCTTGATGGTTGCGACACGATCGCAAGATTATGGTAGTAAAAATCTTGTTGATGGTAAAGAAGTAGAAAATTCTAATTCAGCATCAACTACATCTCCCTCAGTTTCTGATCCGCTATATATTGAGAAACCAAATCCTGACTTAGTGATCAAACTGCCTGCTAAAGGTGTACTTCGTAAATCAGCTTTCAATCCAGATGCGAGAGGTGCTCAGAACTACAATATTGTTGAAGACTTGGCAATTTCCCCTTCAGCAATGTTGGCTTTGGAAGTGATGCAATCATGCCCAGCACAAAGAAAATTACTATTGTTAGCCATAGGAGCCGTAGATCTTCAGGATTTGAACTTAATGATCTTCGATTTGGAAAATTTTACACCCTGCCTACCTCATCAAATGGCTTTTAAAATTCCAGTTTTAGTAAAAAATAAACGTTACTTTCGTACTGTTATTGATGAAGGGGCTTCTACATGTATCATGTCATTAAAATGTTGGAAATCACTTGGTTCTCTGACACTTAAACAATCTCCGACTATCCTCAAAGCTTTTGATGGAAGAGGATTCCATCTGTATGGTATTTTACAGGATCTACCTATAGAGGTCGAAGGAAAAACCATTAATCTAGATGTGGAAGTGGTTGATGCCCCTCTGGATTACAACCTTCTCCTGGGTCGCAGTTGGTCTTACACCATGACTGTTGTCGTATCATCAGTATTTCGTCTCATCATATTTCCTCATAAAGGAAAGATCATTAAAATAGATCAGCTCCCATATTTTCATCCGACCCAGCCACTACTGATAGCATCCAACATGTTGGAAAATCGACTATCCCTTATAAAGATGTTGGAGTAGTTTTAATTAAAGATTCTGCTTTATTGAGAACTTTTTCCCTGCATGCTCCCAATGTACCGCCTCCTATTTCTAACATCGATATGATTACATCAGGTACTATTTCCTTTTATGATCCTTGGAACTGGATTCTTTCGATGGCGCAATGCCTTTGAGTCCTTTTGAATTAGCATATTAGGAAGTACAGTCATTTTCTGATACTCCTTCAACTAAACCTGATCTAGTGAATGTGATCAATGAGGAATCACTTTCGATATCAAGCTTAGCTTCGACATAAATTCTAGATCCTATTCAACAAGTGTTCAATACTAATGAGAATATTCGTGAATTTTTGTCTATAGATGAATTACCATGGGAAGATCTACATCATCGATCTTCGTTTTTACCTAATCTCGATCATTTTGAAACTAATTTTTCCTCCATTTTTACTACTGATTATGTCAACAAACCTCAGAATCCTCTCACGAATTCTGATTTTGAATAGAACTAAGCAAAAATTTCTACGAAAGTTCCTATTGACATCTCAGTGAAACCAGGAATTATTGAAAACATTCATATAGGTGCTTCTTGTATGCCAGATGAAATCCAAGCATATAAAGCCCTATTTCAAGAATTTCGTGACATTTTTTCCTGATCATATGAAGAAATGATAGGAATCGATCCATCAATTGTTTTTCATGAAATTAAAACATACCCGGATGCTATACTTGCCCGATAAAGATTACGTCAGATACATCCGCGAAAAGCTGCCGCTATTAAAGCATAAGCTGAGAAATTACTTTGTGTAGGTTCTATTTATCTGATTCATTTAACGGATTGGGTATCTAAAATTGTTCCTGTTAATAAAAAACAAGGGACAATACGAGTATGTATCGATTATATGGATATAAATCGAGCTTGTCCAAAAGACAATTACCCAACCCCTTATATCGATCAAATTATTGACGATTGTGCCGAAAGTGAAATGTTTTCGTTTATGGATGGATTTTTGGGCTACAATCAAATCAAAATACCCCCTGCTGATCAACCCAAAACAACTTTCATTTGTCCGTGGGGGACTTTTTCTTACTGCAAATTACCTTTTGGACTTAAGAACGCTGGCACAAATTTTCAAAGGGAAATGTCTTATTCATTTCATGACATTAAACACATTGTGCAACCCTATCTCAATGGTTTACCTACTCATTCATCACGTAGAGTAGATCATCTTACTCATCTGTAGAGTAGAGTGGTTTGAATCCTCACAAATGTGTATTTTGTGTTGAATCTGGATGATTGTTGGGATTTTTTGTCTCAAAGGAAGGCATTCATGTCGACCCATCGAAGGTTGAGGCTATCATCAATTTACCTCCTCCTTCTACTCTTCGCTATCTCCAAAGTTTGCAAGGGAAAAAGAAATTTTTACGTCAATTCATTCCTAACTATGTTGAGTTAACCAAAGGTTTTACTAGGTTGTTAAAGAAAAATATTCCTTTCTTTTGGGACAAGATTTCTGATCGATCTTTTGATGCTCTTAAACACGTGTTGACCCATGCACCATTATTGCATCCTCCCAATTACAACCAAGATTGATTTTTATACCTAGCAGCCTCCAATTCTATTATTGGCATGGTCTTAGTTCAGGAAGATGTATTCCACAACGAACATGTGATTTATTATCTCAGTTGCAATCTACATTTGACCAAAATCAAATACTCACATGTAGAGAAACTAGCCTTAGCAGCAATCCAAGCTGTCCAACGATTTCATCATTACATACTGTTACGCAAAACAATAGTGATTTTTGATTGTAACCCTATGATGTGTATTTTGACCAAACAACTGCTAGGGAAAAAATAATCCAAATGGATTGTAATCCTACAGGAGTTTGATTTGGAATTTGAAAAATCTAAATCAAAGAAATCATTGGTATTCGCTGAACTTATGTGTGACTTCCCAAGTACTGACACAAAAACTGTGGCAGAATAAATGATTGCGGATGAATCTTTGTTTCTTATCAATACCATCGATCCTTGGTATGGAGATATCATCATTTATCTCCAAACCCAAACTTTTTGGCCCGAACTCTCATGGTCACAATGACGAAAAATCTGTTTCCAGTCTCAGAAATACCATATTGTTGGTGACACACTATACTGTCATGGTATGGACTCTTTTTTTTTACATTGCCTCACTCTTGACGAGGCTGAAAAGGTTTTAAATGACTGTCACTCTAGAGCATGTGGCGGTCATATGTCTGGGTATGCCACGGCTCAAAAAATATTACGTCCTGGCTATTTTTGGCCGTCCTTATTTAAAGATTGTATTTCTGCTATTCGAAAATGCCACAACTATCAAATCTTTGATCGAAAGATGCGTGCACCACTCACTCCTCTTCACCCTATAATTTTTGTTGGTCCTTTTTCAAAATGGGGCATTGACTTCATTACATGTAACCCTCACTCAACCAAGGGGCATGGATATATTATTATCGCAGTAGATTATTTTACCAAATGGGCTGAGGTGATGCCTACATTTGCGGAAGATGGAAAAACTGCAGCTAATTTTGTGTTCAATCATGTTATAGTGCCTTTCGGTGTACCCCAAGCAATAATTACTAACCATGGGAGTCATTTTCGAAACATCATGATGACTGAACTGACTGATCAACCTGGCCTGTGCCATGACATTTATACACCATATTACCCATAGGCTAATGGTCTGGTTGAAGCTATCAATAATTTTTTAGTCACCATGATCAAACAAATCATCGGAATTCATAAATCAAATTGGCATACCAAGATTTTTTCATCACTTTGGGCATATCAAACCTCAGCAAAAACATCGACAGGTTTTACCCCTTTTCAACTGGTTTATGGTTTAGAAGAAGTATTACCGATTGAATGCGAGATACCGTCACTCCAACTAGCCACTTTTAAAGAGGAGAAATTCTTTTTGTACTTAACTCAATTAGATGAGAATCAGTGCACCACTGCATTAGCTACCGAAGCTCATGCGAATCGAATGAAAGCTCAGTATGACAGAAGTGTTACACCTCGTATTTTTTCAAAAGGAGACCTAATATTGGTTTATGATCAAGCTAACGATAAGCTAGGGGCTGGGAAATTTGAACCCATGTGGCATGGTCCTTATATTGTCAAGCGATAGCTTGAAAAAGAGGCCTATGAACTAATTGAATTTGACGGGGTCTCTTTAGGCAAACCCAGAAATGGGCTTTATCTAAAGAGATATTATGCTTGATTCTTGTGTGAATATCTTCCCTGTATATTATTTATTTTCATAAGATGGTTTGTTGTATATTGGAAGAGCATGCCTATTTTAAGTGTGCTTTTACTACTATCCCTGCATATCTGGATCAATCTTGATTTTGCAAATGTTGACGTCCCTTCAAACATACATTGGTTTTGTTGATGGTGCTTGTCGTAGTACACAGAACATTTCTTCCACAACTTGGGTTATTTATTCACCCACTGATGAGTTAGTATCTATGCATGGGGTAAGCCTCAGTCAAACGAAGAACAATATTGCAGAATATAGCGCAGTTATTGAGTTATTGTCTGAATCCATTTCATTTGGAATTTGAATTTTGATTGTTAAGTTAGATTTTGAACTCATTGTATTACAATTAAATAGAGTATATGCAATTAAAAACCCAGTGTTGTTAAGATTATTTTTGAAATTTTGTCTCTTGGAACGAGAATTTGATTATATTGAGTATCAACATATTCCGAGAAATTTAAACACATTAGCTGATGCAGTAGCTTCTAGTGTTATAAACAAACATTTGCGATAATTAAAGTAGTAGATAAAAATAACATTTGATAACATGTTAAGATAGATAACTGGAAATAGTAGTAATATCATAACATAAGAGTAGTGTCTTCAAAAAATATTACATCATCCTCGATCATAGGTTCAAAACGCCTTATGATCAAAAAAGGCTGATACAAAAAAATGATATAAGTCTACAATATCAATCATCCACTATCTGTGGTGATGATCACGATAAAACACTACAGCCCGTGCCACCTTGCTCAGAAATCTCCTGAATGGTCTCGAAACCCCGATAACATATCTCTGTAAGCGAAGAAGAATGTCATATATGGTAGTCTATGGAATATCTAAATTCAACCACTCCAGATGGTTTTCCAGGTTGGTAAGGACCTCTGCTGTCTGATCCTATGGTGGTGGTGGTGTTGTAGCTAGATCTCTTGGTTTCCTGTCAAAAGGACAGAGAGTGGCTGGTCGACATGGACCCACATCTACATTTGAAATTTTTGTCATCAGTTTTGGACGATTCAAAAAAAAAAAAACATTAGAATTTAGAACATGTCAAAATGATTCTTACCTGAGTCATCCCACTGTGTCCCTAGAGGAAGAGACATCTCTCGATTGCCGCGGAAATCTATCCCAGCATAAGGGAAATCTTCTATCATGAATATTTGGTTCTCCAACTAATAGAAATAAGCTGGAGTGCAACGAAAAACCTCACCGCCTTCACTATGACGGGCCATCAGTGCAACCCATCGGACCATCCGAGGCTCTTTGACTCTACCATGATCAACTGAAATAAGTTGTGGGGCCAGTGAAGGAATTCTCTCTAGAGAAAATGTAACCACAATCGCTCCATACCTAAAGTTTTTCAACTTCGAGTTTTTTTCTCTAGTCAGTTGGCCTTTGACATTGGCCAACACTGCCTCGCACCAATTGAAAATGGTGCCTCTAAAGCAGTCAATAAAATTTTTCATTTGGGATCTTGTAGCAACATGTGGAGTTGTGCTCCCACACAACCAAGTTACAATAAATGCAACCACTTTGAGCTCAGGACGAATAATGGTTTTTACGTTAATGTGTTTATCTTTGGGATCTGCTTCTTCATTGCAAAAGTCTTGCTACAAGCTAGTGACAGACTGGCCACCTGCCCTAGCCCAAAACAAAGAGAGTGGCTCACCCCTCTTTGATAAACTAGTGAGAAAATTATATATCTTCCAACTCAGTTTTGAGTCAGTGACCTCCAATGATAAAGCATTGTTCTTGAACGTCCCATTTGTTTACTAGCCATGTAAGTAAGTCTACTTGAGCCCTCATACCCTGAATGGCCCAAAATTTGTACAAACCTCATTCTCTCAATACGCGTAATGTACGTGGATGTAACATGGTAGCATCATCAACCTCTTCATGCTCACGTTCTCTCCACTCAAGCATTGTAGATATCCTGCAATGGACAAATTGAAAGATCAGAAACAATTTGAGTGAGAAAATTTGGTTTATTTTGGGAGAATTATTCATTTTATTTTTTCTTACGGTGCCTCCGCACTTTTCACATAAAAATAGTGCATGGATCCGCACATTTCTTACGCATAAGGTGCGGGACCATGACAAATTTCCATTTTCAAAATTGTCGGGGTCCGCAGGTGTCATGTGTTTTACCTGCGGACCCCCGTGAGCGAATTTTTGAACATATTTTCCTCCCTAAAAATCAATTTAAGCCCTAAATTAAGAAATTAAATAGACAAAAATGAAGGTAAGGATGATTTGGATTACCTGGAACTGACGGTTTTAGATTCTGACGGGCGAATCTTCCGTAATCTCCTTCGGAACGTTTTTTACCAAAAGCTCTCAATTTTCACTCTGAAATCAAATGGAAAAAATGATTTAGAAAAACAACTTTTTATAAGATTTTTTGAATAAATGAAATGTAATTTTGTTTATTTTCCACTTTGAAAAGTTTTTTTCCGAATTATTTTTATTTATCATAAACAGGTATGTTTAATTTTTGAGTTTTCGTGCAGAATACAAGATTTTTTGGGTGAATCATCATTTTGACAAAGGACTATACTTTTTATCACTTTTTCAAACTCGGTAAAAATTATGAAAAAGCGAATGAGTACATTTTTATCACTTTTTTGAACTCGTTAAAACTTACAGAAAAATCGAAACTACTGAGTATACTTTTATCACTTTTTCGGACTCTTGAAAATTATGAAAAAGAGAAATCTTGGAGTTCTCTTTTAAGCCCTTTTCAGAATCTCTAAAGAAGAATATATTACCGAGTACTTGACTATTCAAACTCGTTAAAGGAAATGAACAGTCCTCCTTTCAGTATAAGTTTACCCCTTTTCCATAATGAAATGGACTATTTACAAAAAAAGGTATACGTTGACTCATCATAGTCAATAGAGTTCTCTCTTGTATTATTTTATCCTTTTTCAGGCTCGAGAGAATAAATTTACGAAAAAGTACACCCACGGAGTTTTCTTAAGTTTTTCTTTTGACTCCCTAAAACTGAAAAACAACGTGTTTCTCCTATACTGGACTCATTAAAATTTAACAGTGAAGGACCCGTCGATTACAAACAGGAACGAACCACTCCTTCTTAGGGTTCAATTTTAAACTAAGTTGGACTCATCCAAGGGATGAGCTTATATAACAAGAAAAATTTATCCTCCTCAAGCTTGTCAAAAATAAAGAGGTACTTGCCAGAAATGGTGGGGGAAAAAGAGAGAAAACGAATCCATTTGTCACACTTTGTTTAAAAAGCAGTTTACCACTCTTGAACACGACACTTTTTGTCACACTTATACCTGGGTTGGAAAATCCTTTGCCTATCAGTTAATCAAACCATATTGAAAGTCTTCAGTTGGTTTCTACGTATTAGCTTAGGTCAATTGTCACCAAACTATTTGCAGTGTAGTTATGTGTTCAAGAGGATAGTTCAAATCAACCATTCATTGCAAACACATGTCTCCATTCGCGTTGACCATCCCTCAGTCAGTCCTTGAAAGAAAATTCTACAAAACTTGATCTAATGGTTTCGTTTCATAGGCTTTCCTACAACTGATCACTTTCTATCGATGACAACTCATCATCTAGGAAGTTGATCTAGAATCCTTCAGTACCTTGGAATCTACATGCCTTAATGGCAGGTTTCTCACCTTCGACGATAGGTTGCATCATTGACCTTCGATCTAACAATTCCGTGAAATGTTAGACTTCAGATCATTTATTCACATTCCATGGATTATACTGAGTACTTCGAGAGCCATTGTCATTATTGGTGGTTTCTCTCACACTCGTTAACAGTTCACATCATTGACTGGTAATCAAGTGGTTTCTACCATGTTCGACTTCGACACAATCAATCGCATGGATAGAATTGTACTAGTTCGGGTAGCGGAAATCAAGACCCTGGATCTAGTTTCCACCATCCAGGCTATGAGGAGTTTTATTATTCATTATGCAGTAGACTATTCATAACAGATGGCTACATTCATACTATGTCTACATTATTGATGTGATAGTAAGATCATTTCTACAACATAACAAGTTATAGTTAGTGTTTGATTTGAGTATGGGAATGCCTACCTCAGCGATGATATATATATATATGTGTGTGTGTGTGTGTATATATTGCATTGAATGTTTTTACATGATTCTGACTAGGGTGTCCACAATCTAATCCTCGAAATGATAAAGCACATCACTCTTCGAATGGTCTCAGACTTCGCAGTTTAGGGGGCAATATGTTACACTAAAATTACCACCATGACATTTTACTATCTGTATGGGTTCATAATTACTCATATATTACTCCCTTAGAAGTCTAAAAACATCAAGTTCCTAAAATGAAGCCTTGAAATTGAGAGAAAAGCTTATAAAATTCATAAAAATACTTGTACTGCACTTTCTCTTAGTATTACGTGCGGTGCCGCATCTGTTTGTTCTAGAACATGCAGAATCGGCCGCACTTTTTATTCATTAAGGGTACGGATTCCTGTAAAAGGTAAAGTGAAGGCGGAAGTAAAATTTGGAAGCCCGGCTAGTTGAATCTGGAAGCTTCTAGAAGCAATTATTTGGTGAAAAGTTCGCTCCTTTCATGTATATTCATCCCTCCATTAAAGGAGCCTACCCCTTGGTATGTGGAACTTAATCCCTTTGAAAGAGGATTCTATCCCCTCTTATTTGGAGCTGCAACCTCTTCTCTTTTGCTATAAGTTGAGGCCATAGTTCAACCTCAAGGGGAGTTAGGCTTTGAGACTTTTTGAGGAGAATTGCTGGAGAAACTCAGACTCTCTTAACTGATCATCATATGGGAATGATTACACATTCATGTGTATGTTAGTCAAGAGAGTTCAAAGGCTTGTCAAAGTAGAAGAAAATCTTGTTCCGGACCCCAGAAGGACCTGTATGACATCAAGGAAAACACGGTTGTAAGGCTCATTTTTTCATTAAAGACAATACAAATGGATCCTGTGTTTCAATGAGTTGTTTATTTAAATGGCTTATTTCTTGAATTCCTTGATCATCAAGATAGATTTTTGGTTTATGGATTAATCTATATTATGCAGGTGCTTCTGATTCTTTCATGTTTTTTATTGCATATCCTGAAAGGAGACGTACTCAAAGCAACAGGAAAGAAGACTATGATTAGCGCTGGACTACAGGTAAGTCCTAAATCCTTCATTATGGATAATTCTAGATCAAATATAATCTAGAGAAAGTAGTTTACATCTGTCTGTTTGTTGCTAGTTATCCATAGGATACTAGGGAGATCTGTCTTGTCCGCAAGAACGATTTATCCATCCAACAAGGCCATTCCCCCTACTTGATTAAAGTGAATTTGGCTAATGTAATTTATATAATTGCTTCTAATGTAAGACAAAAAGAGTGTCTATCAAAATTCTACTTGCAATTGACTGTGAAAGAAAATCATAAACAGTTAACCTAATTGCATAAAAGGGAACTATGCTACGGGAAATAATTCATCTAGCTATCCATTCATTTGTAGTAAAGAAATTATTCTATCATCACACTCTTCATCAAATCATAAAAAAAAAATACTATCTACCGTTTCATTCAACTTGTAGTTTAAAAATTTTTCCTATTCAATCGAATATTGAAATGAGATAAAACACTAATTACTTCTCTATTTTTGCAGCAAGGAAGTAAGGAGATTTGGAGTGGCCTAAGGGTATATTTCGACCATGAATTTAGAGTTGTGGGTAAAATGAATTCTATTCTAAGTTAAAAAGGTGAAAAGGAGCTACGTTGGAGTGAAAATGGTGACCTACAACGCTGCTACAAGAAGTTGCTACATGATGTCCTGTAATTGCTACATGAATTCTTGAAGTGCTACAGGAAACAAGCCGAGAGGGATCTAAGGATGAAAATGGAGCAACGAAGGTGTGGAAAGTTTGGATAAGGTGGAAATAGGTGAGGAAGAAGTGATAAAAACCTTCAGAAAAACTCAAAACCCTTGGGAGGCATGTTTTTCACTTAGAGGGATGCTCATGGTGGTGGTGAAGGTGGTTTCAAGAAACATGGTTTTGATGGAAGAATTGGAGGTTGGAGAGAAGAGGGATGAATGTGATGAAAATGGTACTTTCCTTGAGTTGTAGACAACCCTCTAATGGCTACACACGTTCATGCATTGATTATTGACAAACTATCATGTTTAAAAGTTGAAAAGATGAGTTGAATAGAAAACCCTACTTAAACTATGCTAAAATCTGATCTAAGCACAAATCCAACTTATAACATATAGTAAGCATTTTATGAACATTATAATCACACTACATAACTTTCCAAGAAACCATGAACAAATTATTTTTTATATGTGGTTGTATATCTTTCTCCTCAAGCTCCCATGAGAGAGGTGAGAAATAGATGCTACAAGCACAATTTTGATAGATTTTTGTTGCTACTAGAGTGAAAAGAGGCTAAAAAAAGTATTGAAACATAAAGAGATAATATAAATACACAAGAGGGACTCAGCTAATGGATTTGAACCTAACCCAAAAGCATCAACCCTATGAGATTGAATCAATGATGGAATAGACAAATTCTCATTATCATTGCATAAAAAGGTCTAGTACATCATATGATAGTAAAAAGTAACACTAAATCAGAGCTCAAGAGCTACCTAGCTTAATACAAAGTTCGAATTCTAATGAGCTCTTGCATATTCTTATTCATACAAATGGGTAGCTCCCAACAAATCCCTAAAAAGTAGGAATAATTTCTCCTTGATCTCGAGAAGAGTGGAGCATGTCTCCTCATAACTTCCACTTTGCTTGGCTACATTTTCCTTCGAGATATTGGGAGAGATATCGATGTGATTTTGGTTAATTGCGAGAGTTAAGGAGGTGGAAAAACCTCCTAAAATATCTCCTTGTTGTATACTCCAAGCCCTTGGGTGGAAAATATCTAAAAAATGGCTTCATTTCATGCAATTAATTCAGCTTAGGCAACAAGAAATGACTAACATCCTACACCCTTCTCAGTAAGAATAATATGAAAAAAAATTAAATAAATGTGAGAGAGATATAACTTAATAGGCTGAAGGATGGAATTTTTACCCCTTAAAATATACCTAATGATGGGCCTCATCAGTCAATGCAGACACACTAGGATTGGGAAGCTTGCTTCAAACCATACAATGCTTTTTTGCAAACATAGTACTGATAAAATGCATATAATAAACCTTAAACAAATCAATATTGTGCAATCAAATTAACCAAGTCTGCTTATCAAGCCAGATCAAAACTAATAGAAATTTGATAAGATTTCCTGTCAGTATCACTGTCAAACTATTCAGTCTATGTGCCAAGTAGAGCTCACACCAAGATATCAGGTTACAACCTTATTTATTGTCATGTCAACAACTATCATTTACCAAGAAACATCCAACCAAACTTTATCAAGTCATCCTCATGATCATAATATGAATTATTTATGTCCCTAGATGTAAATGTTTACAACAAGGATAAGTCATATAAATTCCATCCATTTATTACGATATCAATGCTTACTAGATCAAAATTATTTACACTTCAAACAATGTTCCAATGCTAATTATTTCAATACATAATCGATATTGAATACCAATATTAATCACTGAGATTCATTATGCCCATATTGTCTTTCCACATCAAGGAAAATCATGATTGAAAACCCTAACTTATTATCATTGAGAATTTAATTAATCCATAAGTCAAAACATATCTATGAATTATCTATCATCACGTCGAAATTCCAATACTTCTCATCTATATTAAGTCTAGCCAATTAGCTAAATCTTTGTCAAACCCTAAATATTTTCATATATTAGTTTCACTGATCAGATCAACCTAAATAAATAATTATATTCATACTATAGACCCCTGCAAACATAATATGAGTCATTCAAATTCTCTACATCATAAATATCTCTTCATAAAATAGTAATCATGCTAACCATAAAAATTCTCCTCAAAATTCTACTAGCAATGATGCTCTAGAATTCAACCTTGTAACAAAAGTAGGAGTAGATTCCTAAATTTATGTCACTTCACATTTTCTGGAGAGGTCTTTATATCAAAAAACCTTCATTCAAATCCTTGCAACAAGTCAAACATTATTTAGATCTTACTGTTCATTTTATGTCCATAGAACTTTCTATTATGCGCTTCATGAATGTAGGTTTGACATGCTCCTGGTGTTCTTTTGATTTTCATGCATAGGATTTTATATTTTGAATCCTAGATGCTCAAACACACCCATAGGCCTTCTTTTTTTTACTTGGGAGGACTATAACTGTACTCTCAAGCCTTTCTCCCAATGGTTCGTACTTGGACTAGGAGAAACCTTCTCTGCTCAAATTAGACTTTCCACAACCTTTTCAACAACATCGGATGGTTATTCATGTCCATAATCCTTCCTTTAAAAATCAAGATTCATCTGAAAATAATAATAGGCGTTGGTATCTTATGAAGAGTTTCTCTCTTTTTATGAGAGGCCATTTCAATAAAAATTAATCAAGGCATCAACCTGCATATCATAATATTGTTATGCATCAATTTTTTCTTTTATATCATGGAGTCAAATTATATCAGGTTCTAAAACATATATCCATCATAGTCATAAAAAATCATCATCAACTACTTCATAATCACATATGCATATGTGATCAAATATTCATCAAAGGTTAGTGTCATATAGTTAGGGCAATGACAAGTGTATGTTCATATTATACGAATTATAATCACAACATCACTTCTTTGTCATATGTTTTTCAACCATCATGTGAGGGTATGCAATTTTACATTTTTCAAAATTATTAAGCTTATCAACACCTACCAAGTTCAACAAGAATATCCTGAATATTGATCTTATTGTTACACTTTTATCATTAGGGTTACCGTGCTTATCACAAGTATTAACAATAGTATCAAATTACCATATATCAAAAATTAATGTTTCTAGCCAACTTTATAGAATTAGGAAATCCACCATGTCTAATAAAATGTAAGATACTTTCCAAATATCAAGAGCACCAATATACCGCATGTACCATAAATAAAACTTACTTTCATATGCATGCATGAGTCATTCATGAAGGTGATATTAAATATACCTTGAGACTTAATTTTCCATCCAATCTTGTAGCTAAATCATAACACTAAAACAATACACTACACATAACTTGTAGTATTCATATACCTTTGTAACATGTAATGATTATTTGTCATTTTCTACTGTAGTACTTGCATATTGTACTTTTCAGATGATAATTTGAAAACTTTCAAAAAAATTCCTCAGGTACATCTATCCTTTTTCTAGCACCATCTCTTCTCTTCCTTAATGTTAGATGATCCTCAAGAAGGATCTACTTATCACATCTCATATAGAGATTTCTAAGTATTCACATACTCAAATATTCATGCAGGAATTATAACCAATAATCAAAACAATAAATATAGTATCACAAAGAAGCAACATAAGTTTAAAAGTTACTTATCTTTAACAAAAACTGATCACCTCTATCTTGAACTAGCCTCCAAGAGTTAGTATTATCCATTATCTATGTAACAATGTTTCCTTCAATATTTCTGTCGACTTCATCACCAACCAGACTTAATTGAGGCTATTCCATATAGGGTTACACTAAACCTATCACAATTTCTAGAAAAACATCTCATTTATCATGCTAGCGTTTCAAAAACTGCAAAACTCAAGCCTTTATCATATCCCATGGTTTCTTCCAAACCCTAACATCATAATATCCATCACACCCTAATAACCAAATTTCCTAGGGTTTCCTTCAAACCCTAACATTCTTTTAGGTCTCCTCCATATTCTTTTTCTTCCTTCAAAGGTGTATTCTCAAGGGTGATCTCAATGAATTTTCTTCAGCCCAAGTCTGATATCATGTTATTTTTTCTTAGTGTTATATTCTTCTTTGCTTTAGATAATTTCATTTCATCATTTTACTCATTTAATTCACCAAAAAACATTATAACATCATTATATCATATTCAATTATGTATAAATAAAAATATCACCAACAATGCATCGAAACATAAATGAAAATTAGAAGAAAAGCATTCATACATGGAGACACCAAGGTTGGTCAGAGACTAGGGAAAAACCCTTTCAAATTATTCTTCTTGTTATATTGACATAAAATTTTCAATAAAGAGAGAGTAAAATGATCCATATCTTCAACCAAAAAAATATCCAGCAAAATCAACTAAACAACATCCAAGACATGAACCCAATAATTCTAATGATTAAAACCCTGACTCGGAAGCATTTAGTCAATTGTTAATATTTGTGGTTAATTGTGGAACTTTGTGGTCAACTCATGAAATAAAACCCTATTTTCTATGCGCACTGAAAGAGAGATGTGTGTGCGGCTAAAAAATTCTTGCCACACATGGAAAACCTACATGTGTGTGACTACAAATGAAAATATCTTGTGGCATCCCTGGGGATGTGAACCAAAAACCCTAATCACACATGTGAGCATTAGCTCCTACAATTTCATACATGTACAAATGTTCTTTCGTGAACCAGCTTCACACCTATGTGAACCAAAAGGAAAGAAACAAGAATGATTGATGATCTTCAAATGAGGGTTACTTAACTTGTATTTATAGACTTCCAAGGATGTTCAATTCCCTTTTGGGCCAACCTATCCCTTTTTTTTGCAAATGTGGGTTTCCATATTAAAATATATTTTTCCTTAACCAGATTAAATTCTTCCAAGGGCTAGAAGGGGTCTTCCTTAACGAGGAAGATTGTCCAATGGAGGGAATTTGTCTAGGAGCTTCCAATTTAACAGTGGGAAGATATTTTTTGGGGTTGAAATCATATGATCAACTCAGTTTTATTATGGTGCATATGTTTAAGACATGAAATTTTTCTATATTATAGGTTAAAATATACCATGAACTAATAGTTTTATGGGAATTAACTATGTGTGTGTGTCTATTTTTCAATGTCATTATGCTTTTGTTACACATGATTGTGTAAACCATGACCTCCCCAGGACCTCTGACATGTTGTATCAAAATCATTATCATTTTCACTTTGGATCTCACCAAAGGAGATTCATATGGCTTACATTCAACGACGACATCAAGAGATAGCTAAGGTTTTTTGTGTTTGATAAGGAACTTCCCATGACTTTTATGGAATTGTAGGTCCATATTCTAATACATACACTTGATGAGGTTAAATTAGTTGGGGTGCTCTCAGTTCATTGAATTTTATTCTTAAAGAGGTGCATGAAAGAATTAATTAGTTTTGTTTGACAAAGGGAAAAACTATAGGGTTGTACAATGGAGGGTACAAAGTATATGAGTCATTCTATTATTCTAGTGAGTACATCAAGAAAATGAATGGAAAATCAAGGGTAGTTGTTTGGGGTGACAAATTGTATGAGGACCAAACAGAAGGGGAGATACTCCAAATGAATGGATAAAGGTGGATGATAAATTATAATTACCTTTTCTGTAAAATTTGCATAAACATATTTTTTACACTAAATTTGATAATATATATTTGATCTTGTACTATTTGCTTTTAATTATTGTGCACATCCAATAATTTGGAAATTGATGCCATAAATAAATATTTTATTCACAATGCAAAGTCAACACATGCATGGGTTTTGTTGTATAAAGAGAAAATAAGTAAATTAGACATTGACATGAAATGATTCAAATAGTTAAATGATATAAGCATGGCTTATCCTAATCACTTAAAATAAAATGTTCCAAATTTCTATACTAATAGCTGAGAAGCCGACCTAATCATAGACAAATATGGTGCAATCAATCTTCACCCATGTGGTGAAGTTGATGTACTAAACATAGGGATTGGGTGAAATGAATTTGTAATAATATCTCTAAGAACCAAATTCATATTATAATGCACAAATGAACTATAGATATATTATGTTTTTATTAATGCACATGCTATAAAAAATATCATATTATCCTCTATTTACATTTTTACAGGTGCATTTCTTCCTGTCTATGTGGGCCTGCAAACATCTTTTTTGTACTGAGGATGTTGATGATGGACACACGACAAAAAATTATGGAGTGAAGGTTGAGTTAAACCAATCTAGCGGTGCTAGACACCATGATAAAGAGCCTAATAAAGGGGAGGTGAAGTTATATTTGAAATATAAAAGAGATCATGCAAGTGGACTTCTCATCTTTTCAAAGTGTTGTTTTTAGTTGCAAGTGGGGGGACACCTTTGACCAAAGAAATGTAAAAGAAGATCATGATAGTGAGATAATTGTGTCAACTGTAAAAAATTGTGTTGAAACTAAGAAGCCTTATTTTTTCCCAAAAAAAAGCTAGAACCAAGTATTTTTAACCTAGATTTGTAGGATGGGGATCGGTGGTTTGGACTATGACATGATCTAAGATAAAAACATATTTTTTAGAACAAAAATGTTATAATGTCAAGGAAAGAAGACAATCAAGGTCGTGGCATCAAAGATAGATATGTAAAAGTATTATTACCACATTTTTATTATGGATTTGTTACTTTTCTATATATCTATAATTTGGCCAATTGTGTTTTTTCTTCATTTTATAATGATGGATATGAAAATTTAAAAACCATATACAACCATCTTATTGAGAATACCTTATATAGTACAAGCATAAATTGTGGGTTTGATATATTTTTATTGTCATATTTACTATTTACTATATAAAATTTAGGTTGAATTATATTAGAATATGTTTATGTTAGCTAAGAATTGATTGAGATATCACAAAGTTATAAAGAATTCATAAAATACACTAGTAAATATTTATTGTAATTTAAACTCTATTTTAAAAAATGACAATATCAAAAAGTCAAACCATAGTTTTTTATTCTTTGAAATTTTTTAAATTAAAACAAATATATTTACTTTGATGGAAATTTATTAATTTCTTGGATTTTGGATCATACGAGACAAAGATTCAGAATTAATTGCTCATATTTTGAATCATACCATACAAAGATTCAGAATTAATTGCTTAGATTTTGAATCATACCAGACAAAGATTCAGAATTAATTGCTCAGATTTTAAATCATACCAGACAAAGATTCATAATTAATGCTTGTTTGTGGGCTATATCATTATGCAATTGATGGAATTTCTATTAATTTCTTGTATTTTCAATCATATCAGAAAAAGTTTCATAATTAATGTTTATTTATGGGCTTACCTATTATACTGTTGAAAAATATTAATAGCTTAAAATTACACTGTTCATTAAAATTCCTCACAATAGTTATTATACTTTAATGGTAAAGAGATGAAATATGATAATTTACAATGACTATTATTCTTTAATGATCATGGGTACCTCAGAGTGATTATTACACTTTAATGTTCATGGGATCACATCAGAAAATGTATAAAGAATTTGATCAAATAATCTAACCATATTTATAGCACAAGAGAACATATTTAAAATTGTCATCAACGTCACTTTATTTTAATGTTTTCATAAATATGTTTTTATATTTGATACAAGACTTTATAATTATTTTCATGAATTAGTACAAGAAGATTTAATCAAACAAATTAGTCAAAAATTTCAACAAAACCTTATTTATAATGGTCTTATTGTTTGAATAAGAAGGATGTTATCACTATGTGCAATATTAATGATATGTTATGGTCTATGTCACTTTGGTTGAAGGTACTTTTTATCATTAAAAAACAATAATAGAAAATTATAAAATCATTTTCATCATTTAACACATATATTCAACTAAATAATTTGTTTAACAAAATTAATCAAATATAATATAAGATTTCTTTTTGGAATATAATAAGAAATATAATTGTTAATTTTTTTTCCCTTATATTTGACAATCGTGAAATTTAATTTTATCAATATTAAGAAAAAATTCAAATAAATATTTTAAAATAAACTTATGAAATATCATTGGTAGATGTATTGGTTTTAAAAAATTAACTAAATCATGCAATCATTCATTGAATCATTGCATCAAGTGTGTAAACATGTTTAACCAATATATTGTATCTTAATGGGAAGAAAACAATTCACCTTGGGTAGGAGTTAAATATTATATGGATTTAATGGTAACAAGTTTTTGCAATCTCTATCCAAATTAAATGATTTCATCAAATCTAAATTCAAACATTATATGAAACCTCTAAATTTAAATTAGTGCTACATCCCAAATTTAATTTTAAAATAGTGAAATCATTAATAATGTTAATTATTAGCATACTAATAATACATTTTATAAATCAAACAACAATAACATCAACATTATATGAAATACAGGAACACACACACATCAATCAATAAAAATGTCATATATACATCTCATATCAAATATATAGCAATCAATATGTATGGAAATTATCACTACTAGCTAGGTGTTCTACTAAAGCTATAGGTATCAATGCTTCCACTATTATAGGTAGAGGGTCTATTAGTACCCATTCCAAATAACAATGATAGAAGTGGAATATCATATAACTCTCCACCATCAATTTTTTAGTGTAGTAGCTATAATGGATGTGGAGAAGAGGGAGGGGTGAGGGAGCATTGGATGGATCAAAGCAATATGGTCTAGCTAGTGACACATGTGCGCAATAAATATTAAATGTCCCTTCAAGAAATCATATTCATTGGGCCAAATGCACTCCATCAAAAATAACTCATCACACTTTTCACATTACTGCATGTAATTTAGCACATGGGGTTACTTTATTCATGAGATTCATTTATATGTTAATACCTTATTATGTGGTATGGTGCAACCAGTTTGGTTTAGTATCTATAATGCATTGACTTTTTTTTTGTAAATATGATGTCTCTTCTAAAGATGAGATACACCATTAATGCACATTATTCATTTTGGTGCTCCATGTTTTCTAGAGTACCAATGTGTATTTTTTAGTAATGCATTTTCTTTTATGATGCATTATTCTTGGGGAATCCCCTAGATGCATTGTTACGATAATTTTTTAATATGTAGTTCAATGTAGTTGATTCTATATAATGCACAAATGTGTAGTTCCCCTTCTAAGATGATATACATAATTAATGCACACTACTCATTTCAATACTCCATGTTTTTTATCAATGATGTGTATTTTTAGTAGTGCTTTGTGTTTTATCATGCATTGGTCATGGGTAACCCCACCAGAAACATCACTATATTGATTATTTAATATGTGGTGTGGTGTCATTTATTCACTATAATGGATTGATCGGTCCATTTCAAAGGTGTTGCATCTTCTAAGATGAGATGCACCATTAATGACTTTGGTCATTTTGGTGTGCCACATTATTGGAGTATTATTGCATAATTTTTAGCAGTGTGTGTTTTTTTAATGCATCGGTCATAAGGCATCCCAACATAAACAACCCTAGCATAGTTTATTTGTTATGTGCTATAGTGTAGTGAACTAGTGCATTTAATTCAATATGACACATTGATGATTTATTGCAAAGATGATGCCTCTCCTAAGAGGAGATGCATTGTTAATTCTCACGATTTATTTTGGTACCCCATATTGTTTGGAGCACTTATTCATTATGTTTTATAATGCATTGGTCATGAGGAATCACACCAAAAGCACTACTCAACGTGCTTCCTATAAATTCACAAGATAGAACATTCAATCAATGTGAAGCCAAATGCGTGAAGTGCACCATACATAATTGTTTCAAAAAATTTAGAAAATGTTCAAATTTAAGACCAATTGCACTTTTTAATGTGATGTAATTAAAAATAAGGAGGTAGCAAATAGTTTACCTAGTCTCTCCCTACCCAAGGAGGCATGGTCACCTCATAGAGAAAAAATTAAAATGTGTGTTCTCTTCCAAATTCAAAAACGAATAACAAAGTTTGTTAGTATGAATTCTTCGTCGAAGTGTACGAAAAAGAACCAATTTAGCTACGCATAACTAATAGCCCTAACAACAATAGAGGCTGCAAAACATCTTCAGATCTGCAATTAGTAGTTAAAATGCTGCAACAAACAGATCTATAAATGGAAAGACATTAAGCAGAAAAGTAAAGAGTTTTCTCCATGCATCCAACAGACAAGACAAGAACACGATTTTTTGAATGAATTTTTATATTACAGGGCACCTGGGAGGAAACAAGAAGGTGTATCCAGATCTCCTCAATGGGATGGGTTCTTTGTAGTCCTCGGCACTTCAGATCTAAGCTTTCTCTCTCTTGTAGATGTAGAAAACCCAATGTAGAAGGTAGAGCTCAATGGGAGCAAAATGGTAGAAATGAGACCAAGTGTATAGATCCAGAGTGATCTAATAGGCAACAAAAGGTGAAGAATGATGGGGAAAACCCCCCTATTTATAACAAAATATTGGGTCATTCTAGATCTTGGTGCATGATTAAAATAATGTTAATCAAATCTAGATCCACCTCTATGGAATATTTTATTATTATTTGTTGGAGGAAAAGGGTGTTTGACTTGGGTCAAATCCCTTGATTAGTGAAGAATAAATAAATAAATGATTTATTTATCTTTTTAAGGAAGTGGTTGGGATATAATCAAATAAATAATGATTTATTTAATTAATGGTGGTTGATTTGGTCATATTTAACAAGGAATATTATTTAAATAATTATTCCTAGAAAATAATAAGATATGGGTTTATCTCATTAATTTCTTTGTTTTTGGGTTAAACATGACTGGGAATAATAATTAAATTATGGTTTAATTAATTATTCCTTTTGGGGTTTCCTAATTAACATAGTGAAAGTAGTTTTACTTGGGGTAAAACTGGTCTTACATGGTGTACTTGGGTTCATCTAATGATGAAAGGTTAGATGACCAAAAAATGGTGTAACAAAGTTCTAAAATTGAGGAATCAATATTTTAGATTACTGCAAAGGAGATTCCCATAGAATTAGGGTGAGCATCAGTGCTTGTGTGAGTGGTTGAAACCGTAGAAGGAAATGGGATATTGAAATTCAATTTAGTAATTTTTTCTATTTTACCCTAGCACAATGCACTATATAACACACTAGCTCACTATGGGGTATCATCATGCACTAATACACTATTTGATTTTTCTTTAGTGTAGTGCACTTACATTAGGACAATCAATGTTTTGTGAGGTATAAAAATGCACTGATACACTCTTTGGAAGCATAAAAGTTGAACATGCAATGTATTGTATATATAACAACAACCCAATGTTGTTAATATTTATAATGAACTAGTTGGATTTTTGGCTATATGCCAAAAATTCAAGCTTTAGTATTATTAAGTGCACCATTATTTTTGTTTTTAGTGTGTCAATATTGTATACATGTTAATGCAATTGTGTTTTTAAGTGAATTGACAAACATTTTGTTCTTTTATCAAAATACAAAATTATATTAAATAACCAACTATTATAACCCTATCTGGTGCATCCTTCACAAGTTCACTAATGCTCTTCATTTAGTGTGGAACATCAATATGCATTTTATTTTTTAGAACCAGAAATTGTATTTTAGCATTTTATAATAAGAACAACTATCACAAGCTCTAGGGGAAACTCAATTAGTGATGTTGGTGTTATGAAGCACTATGTAAACTATGAGATTTGAGGTTCAAATCCCCTCGATTAACTTGCATTTTTTGAAGGGACATACACAAACACCTAGAGGTTATAGCGGTAGCTATTGGAATCCACCCAGTATTAGGCGAGTACACAACTAGCCCAGTTGCTAACTTGTCTAGATACAAAATAATAATAATAATAATAATAATAATAATAATAATAATAATAATAATAACAATTATTAGTGGAACTTATCAATTTAGCATTAATGCATTATGTTGAGTGTGATGAGATGTTGTGACAATTAATGTGCACCAATGTAAAAGCCTACATAAGAACCTTTGCTTTCTAATCTCTATTATAAATAAAGAAGAGATAATTTTTTTAGGGAGGTTTCACAAAACCTTGTGTTACAAGGTGTTCTCTTCATAGTGTACCAATCTAACTAAAGGATTTAGTTATCTCTTTAGGATAAATTACTCTTATTCCAAGTAAATAATACTTTTTAAGGATGATAACAAGACTTAGTGATTAGTAAGGAAATACATAGGTTAACACTTATCTCCTTATCTTTAAGTGAAACAAATAAATTGGGGTGAGGCTAAATGATTATCCAAATGGAAGTATGTATGAAAGTGGCAAGTTTTTAAAAGAAAATACCTCAAACATTATTCATTCAAGAAAATAATTCACGATATAGATATAAACATACAGTAAGAATACCAAGTAAAAAAATTAAAAAAATCCCAAAAGTGCTTATAAAATGAAGGCAAAAGGAATATATATATATATATATATATATATATATATATATATATATATATATATATATATATATATATATATATATATATATATATATACAAAGCTAGTGCTTAATTGTAAATTGGATTTATCTTGGGTGCTTAAAGGAATGGTTGTTATCCTCTCCACCAAGGTTTGGTTCCCACAAATAACATGATGAGATTTGATGTAATGGTTTCAAGCCTTGTTGTTGAGTCTAAATTAAAACATGTATATCCCTTAAATGAAATATAAATATGTTTCTCATGAAAAAAAAAAAAAAAACGAAAACGAAAACTAGTAGTTAACCATGATATTTAAATAACAAGATTGATAAAAGTTCTTATCTTTCTTGTAGTTTGGGGTAAGATATAACAATGACACTATATTCACGCTACTAGAAATTCTTCTAAGAACATGCTCATGAGAGTGATAGAGATCAAAGGTATTCTACATTTATAAAGAAAAATCACATGTATCATGTTACATCTAAAGGAGTACTTTATGGTAAATTTTGGAAGAAGCATATTGGCTAGGGTTGCGTGTTAGGAAACCTCATTTGTATCTAATAACCACTTTATTAGTAAATAAATTAGGGACTATATATCTATATATTATCTGGAAATTATTTCTTTCCCCTTTTGTGGTTATTTTCCCTTCAGCACTTTGGTTTACCCACTATAATATTATGTTCCATGTTGGCATGTGAAATTGGATGTAATGGTTTTGTAGTCAACATATCATATTGATCATATATAAACAATAAATTATAAAGTTGAAGGAGTATAATTGAAATTTCATTTTACCAATTGATACCAATAATGACTAAATATAACACAAAAATTGTTATGAAATAAAATTATCCCAATCGACTATTTCCATCAAGAAAAGTTATTGCACATACTTTGTGATGGGTGAAAAATGGCCTATAAAATAATAAGAATGGTTGGAATTAATACATGTGAGAAAATGGGTAGAAATTATATTTATATATCCTTCCCGTAAAGAGGTGTGTGTTATTTTCTTATTACCACTATTTTATTTCTTGAATTTAACATGGTATAAAATCCCAAGTAGACTTAGACTATTTCATGAGAGTGGTGCAACAATGATTACAATAAAAAGAAAATGTAGAATTCAATATGTTAAAAATTAATATGGAGGGAAGGGCTTGGAAAGCATGACATTTATTTCTAGGTTGGAATGACATGTTAAAGAACCAACAAATTTGTAATTGTTGTTGTTGTGTCCATCCTAATAACCAAAATTAGAATGTTTTCATTAGAGAAGTTCCCACACTATTGTGACAAGACTCAGACTCATTGGTTGAAGTAGGTATTGGTGGAATGAAATGAATAAATTTCATATGAAAATGTTTATTCATGGAGGTACCTATGTAAGTCTATGAATAGACTTTAGGTGATATAATTAAAGGGAGATATTCTAGATATCAAGGATTACTACATAAACCTAGGAGGGAGTTTCTTACCCAAATTAAGTTTAAGAAGAGTTTTTAGGTTAATTTTGTCTTGATCAATGATAAGTTTAATATAAATGGTTTGGTGGCTCATGGTTCTATCTATGATATTCAAGTGAAGGAACTTATTTTAATGTATTTTCTTCATTGTAACATTCATAAAGTGGTAGTCTAAGCTAAACTAGCAAAAATAATATATATATATATATATATATCTGTGTGTGTGTGTGTGTGTGTGTGGACACACACACACAAATAAGAGAGAGAGAGAGCGAGTTTGAATTAAGGTTTCCAAGTGTTTAGGATGCTGGAAGTCGCCAACATGAAAGGGGGTCTCCCTGATGAAAAGTCACAATTACCATTTGGTATAGGAGACCTTCTGGAAATATGGAACGATTGCCATTTTCTTAGAGAATTTCCTTGGCTGCGATGGTTACCACGAGAGAGTAATGAACATGTACTTTTGAATGAACAAGTGAGTATGCCTTGTGAAATGTTCAATTGTAGAATGTATCAAGTCTTTCGCTGAAGGGAGATGAAAGTGAGCCTTTAAGAGAAGTGTAATAATACTAATCTAGTAAATACATGCGAGCATATATATATACGAATTGTTTAGAAACTAGAGAAAATTTCATAAAGTAGTAATGATAGTTAAAACAAGTATAACACACCTTCAAAAAGGTAAGCACCAAATCCATCGAAATAGTTGAATTATTTAGTACAAATGAAAATAACATATATTGAAAAATTCAAATAATTTTCTTACAACATTTACGAGACATGCATGAAAGGGTGTTGTTTGAATGATCTTCAATTATTAAGCGAGAGTCCCATGATACATCGGTACAATGAACACCACTATCTCCAATAATGGAGTGTTAGAGTTACCACTTGCTCTTCAAAGAAGTATATTTATCTCTAGTTCCTGGTTAGAGGAGCCAAGGTGAAAATGTCCTTTTCTTGAGCCATGGGGATGTATATATAACAAAATGAGGTGACTCTCCACCTCCCTTGTGACCCTTGGACGACCCTCATGACTCTTGAGATTCCATCTAAATTTTCTAATTTGCATGAGACTCTTTGGATTATACTTTAATTTTTAAATTATATAGGTGACTCTTGGACTTCCACTTTACATTACATTTCTATTATTGAAAATTACATAGTTACATCCACAAATTATGTGGAAAATTATGACTCATATGACACCTTGACAATACATGACATGACCTTTATGACATGGACTTAATGATAATGTGGCAATGTCAAACCACTCTTTATACTATTATATTTGTGTCTTATTGAAGGATGGTACATGCTCTTCCTCTTCCTCCTCCATAAGGCTTGAAGGTAGGGAGTCTTCACTATGATCTTGATCTTCAGATGTCATCATAATGTGGTGTCCATCCATACGCCTTGGTGCTATAACCAAGCACTAGCCTTCTAAGTGCTTATCGTGTTTTCCGATGGTGATTAGCCCTTCCTCTTTAACCCCCAGTCACATGACTCTCCATATAACCCAAGGCCCCGCAGTCGGGTGCCAAGCCGCATTGTAAATTAATATTTTGAACCTTCATCTATATAAATTTATCGGTTTTTATTATATTATAAACTTTCCGCTGGTGTAATTTTTCAATCAATCTCCACCGTCGATCTGATTCATAGATCGACGGTGTGCAATCCATCGCCTGGTGGTCCCCACCATCCACTCACCGTCGCAAAACCACGCGGTATCCATCGCACCGCTTTTGAGAGTGGGGCGGTTTTTTTCATTTTGCAGCGATTCCATACACCGGCTGACGCATGGCCTCGCCACTATTCAAAAAACCTCCGTTCATCACACATTAAAGTTCGGACATGGAGTGGGTACGATATTGATGTGCGTCGTCCGATCTGAGGCCGCTCATCGGATGGTGATCGCTCACCAAAGAAGCCCGACAGTTAACCAAGATACGGCGCGGTCATTAAAGCATCTTTGCCGTCGATCTGATCTGCAGATCGACGGCCCACAATTCATCGCCCTGATTCCTTCGCTTTGACTTTCCGCCCTCGCTCCTGACCGTCGATCTTTGCACGATCAACGGCTCAGATTTAATTTCTTCTTCTGCCTTCCCTTTGAATTCCTCTGATCAATCCTGACCGTTGGATGATGCCATCCAACGACCATGCTCCCTCCATGTGCCTTTTGAAGCAGTAAACCTATACATGCAGGATTTTATAACATTTGTTTGTATTTTTGCAGGATTTAATGGTTTTTCCGCCATGCTGAAGAAAATTCACAGGCTGAGGGTGACGATCCTCCCGCCTTCAATTCACCAGAGAAATCATTCGCGGGGTTTAAAATTCACGTTTTATCAATGATTCATGAGGCATTGATGCCTTTTGATCCCTGTAAAACCCTGCGCACCAAAAAGCACAGTTAATCAAGCGCCAGTCAGAGAGTATCAGTATCGAAGACAGAACGAACCAGAACAAGAGATTGAAGACCTAAAACACAGATCTCAAGTAAATTAATGGTGTTTTAGGAGAAGATGAAGACATTTGTCGAGTCGAGAAAGCCTCCACCGCCACAATCATAGGTCAATCAAACTCTCTCCAACTCCTATAGACACCTGCAGTTTCACAAGAATCAAAGAATTTTTAATCACTACCAGAGAAAGAGGTGTTGCCTAAGAAAGATGAACAATTAATGCAAATCAAAGATCTTATCCCTAAATTGTCGGCAAAACTATTTTTAAAGATTAAGAACAGCCGAGAAGCGGATCCTTTTCGATCATTAGGCCTTGAAAGGCAGAAACAGAGTTATGAAGGAGAATTAGAAATTATTACATTCCCGCATTATGCCTTGCCTAGTTCCCAAAGGCCAGGAATTGCACTGATTACATAATTAATGATACTTGACCCCTGGGAAATCATCCCACCCCCTCATTCTTCTATAAATACTTCTATAGAAGATGAGAAAATGTTGGTCTCTAGACATCTGAATGCATGTAATTGTTTCTGAAGCTATTGATTCCCTGTGTGCAACTTGAAGATACATAAGCTGATATGAGAAGTTTGAAGTTGTAGAGACCCATCAGGCTTGCTGATTGTAGCTGGTTTGAACATCAAATACAAGCTTTTGATTTATGGGATCCTGATTTATGTCAATGGTGATGTGTTCCTCACTGTCAATTGTTATTTTCTTTAATGTTTTCACTCTGTCCGCTTTCTCTGGTAAAGAGCAGCAAACATAGAGCTAGGATTTACTCTCAACAGTACCGTACTCTTACTGAAAGCTTTATTTTCTATGTTTTCTTCATTCGAACGTTCCCTTTGAAGAGTATATTAAAGCAGGTTGGTTTAAAAGCACTTTCCTGATCTATATTTCTCTCCAAAATGAGTATTTTTTTGTGTTTCCCTTTAGATTATATTAAAGCAGGTTAGTTTAAAGGCACTTGCCTGATCTAGATTTCTCTTTGTGATTATCATATGTGTTTTCCTCTAGAATATGCTGAAAGAAGTATATTTTAGAAGCACTTACCTGATCTTAAGTTGTTCGAACTTTTTTTAAATGTTTTCTAACTGAAAGTACTTCAATGCAGGCTAGTTTAAAAGTACTTACCTGATCTCAGAATACTTCATTGTTTTTCCTTAAGCACATGCCGAAGAAAGATAGTTTGAAAATACTTACTTTATCTTAGGTTGTTCATTGTTCTTCATTTGTTTTGCTCTCTATTTCCTATCTGTTTCATTCCATAAAATTAACTTAAGAGACCCTTTGACATAAGTGACTTGCCCCATTGATCCTTCTTGAAACTTGCTGTTCAATTAAAATCCTCCTATGACTCCATAGCCCAATGGGTTATAACTATCTTTGCCTTTTCTGTTAGCCAAATCATTTCGTCACTTGCAGAAATCTTCACCCTTTACTTTGAACTTCCCTTACCTTCATCATGTCTTTGTCCAACCAAAAACAAACAAACAAAACCCATGCTCTTCATAACTAGCCTAAAATCATCTTTCAGGCTTTAAAGATCACATCTTTAAACTCATTCATAGAGAGATCCCTCTCTAGATTCAGGAGGGCTAGATCCTTGAATCCCAAAGTGGTTTGATGTTGTCTTATCTTTTCATTTTTTTCAATGGCCAAAACATAGGAACCCCAACAGACCCCAAATTTCCCCCTTGGAATGAGTCATAACTCTACTTTTGCGATGTGTGACACTTCCCATGCCAAAATATGACACTTGATTTTTCTTTACAAAGGGACTAGAAAACTTATAGAATATGCATAGGATGACTCTTACTACCAGAAATGAAAACTTGCAAGGTCAAAGTAGGCTAAAAAATTTGAATGTAAGAAATTTTTTTGAAGGGTTTTGTAGCAGTGATAACACTTAGCGGCACACTGGTATAACTCCAACTTCTCTGCCTTGGTATAATCGTCTATGAGGGGTCTATTTCTTTAGGAAGTATTTATTCAAGGTGTGGATTACTCTATTTTTTCCACTTAACATGGTTATATATATATATAGTCCCTTTCATTTCTTTCTCGATTGAACACATTCATGAGGCTAACCATATCACAATTGTTTTGATTTAGGACAAGGGGAATATGTTGCGAGATTTAAGATATTCAGGGTATTAGTCTTCATATCTAGTGTTTCTTCGCTGCTAGCAGGCTCGGATAGTACCCCAACAGAGTCACTATAGGAAAAAAATCATTTCTTTAATGTCATCGAGCCTAAACAACACCCCAACAAAGTGTCTCTCTTCACCTCTCTTCATAGGAAGCCTTTTCCTTATTTCACACTATTAACTTTATTTATAGAACTATGCTTAAACACTTGGATGGAAGAGGGATCCTAAGATATTCAGAGCAGAAGAGGTTTTTCAGCTGGATATATATATATATATATATATATATATATATATATATATATATATATATATATATATATATATATATATATATATATATTAGCATGCTTGTTATGTATTTCCCATTTTCCTTCTATGTTTCATTGGATTAGCATGAAAAAAATCAAAACATAAAGAACCAAGCATAGGGACGAGGTTCCTAAAATAGATACGGGTATCATGATTCTACATAGAGCTATTCTTATGCAAGGATCATAATTTTCATCAAACATCATCAACCAAAAGCTGTGGACCAAGATGAAGAAGAAAGACTAAAGTTTAGCCAAATATTGTAGTGTCAGAAAACCCTTTTCAATTTTATTACATGGATAGGAACCAAAAAAAACACTTTCACGCAAGGTTTACTCACAAGAACTAAAACACGATAAATATTCAACACGATAAAAAAACAAAGAAACATGAGATATGGAAATAAATACGTACAAAGGGTAGCACAATAGCCCTTGGATGCTATTGAAAATATTGTTTCAAATATTTTCCATTGATAGGAAGAGAGTCCATGTTCGCATCCAAATATTGGAGGTTAGAAGTGTGGTGCCGGGTGTTTTGATGAACTAGATAAGGTTTGATCAAAATGGATTGGGATTTAGTGTTTTTCCTCCTTTCTTCATGGTCTTTATCCCACTTCAATACGAGGTCTCCAATATTGAATTCATTTTTTCCCATAGACTTATTGTCAAGCCATCTCTTGATATGGTTTTGATGAAATATCATTTTTCTTTTTATTTCTACCTTTCTTCATGTAACTTCAAGAGAGTGTTGATGGTGTTGGAAGGTGCCAACATGCAAGAGGTTCTGCCCAATAAAATGTCCCAATTATACTACACACCATTTGGTATATGAGCCCTTCCAAAAATATAGATTGGTTGACATTTTCTTAGAGATTTTCCTTGGTTGCGATCGTTAGCATGAGAGATTAATTTACATGTAATTTTGAATTAACAAGTGAGTATGCCTTGAGAAATGTTAAATTGTAGAATGTATCAAGGTTCTTTCAGTGAAGGGAGACTAAGGTGAGCCTTTAAGAGAAGAGTAACATTAATAATCTAGTATATATATATAAGAATCGTTAATAAACTATAAATATAGTTCACATAATAGTAACAATCATTAAAACAATACAAAACACATTCAACAAGATAAGCACCAAATCCACTTAAATAATTCAATTTCTTTAGTACAAATGAAAACAAAATATATCAAAAACATTTAAAGAATAATCTTACAACATTTAAAACATACCCATGAATGTGTGTTGGCTCAATGATATTCAAATATTAAGTGAAATTCGCAAGATACATCGATATAATGAAAACCACTAGCTCCAATAGTGGAGTGTTAGAGCTACTACTTGCTCCTCAGAAGAATTGTCTTCCTCTCTAATGCCTGGTTAGAGGAGCCAAGGTGAAAAAGTCCTTTTCTTGAGATATGAGGGTGTATATATAACAAAATTAGGTGACTCACCACTTCCCATGTGACCCTACAACTATTTTCATGACTCTTGAGGTTCCATCCAAATTTTCAAATTTGCATGAGACTCTTTGACTTCTACTTGATTTTTCACATTCTATAGGTGACCCTTGGAGTTCCACTTTATATTAAATTTATATTATTGAAAATTACATAATTACATCCACGAATGATGTGGAAAATGATGGCTCATTTGACACCTTGACAAGACATGACATAAAATTCATGGCATTGAATTAATTATCATATGGCAATGCCAGGCCACTATTTCTACTGCTATCTTTGTGTCTTCTTGAAAGATGGTACATGCTCTTCCTCTTCATCCTCCAAAAGGCTTGAAGGTAGGGATTCTTCACTATGATATTTATATTTGGATGTTGTCACAATCTGTTGCCCCTTCATCTTCTCATTCAATGATCAAGTTGTGCTTAAAAATTCATAAGTTTCCTCTAGTATAGTCTCTTTCCCCTAGATAATCATCCTTTCATGTAAAAATTTAGTACCTACAATTGGAAATCACTCATTGACAAGATGAAATCAACCCAAAAAACTCATAGTCGAACATGCTTCATGAAAATCACTTATGGGGCTAGAATTGGGTGCTATATTGGAAGAAAGGCTTAGGGATTGCACAGTGCATAGTTCCTGAGGCCAGGAGTGGAGGATTGGGGCTTGTGAATGTGCAATGAACAGTTCATGATGCCTAGGAAGGAAGACTACATAGTTGAGAAGCTTAGTGAGGCATGATTGAGCATTGTGACTGTGCAATGTGTAGTCCTTGGAGGTAGGAACTGTGTATTGTGAAGTTGTAGGAGGAAAGGGATTCATTTGAGCCTTTCTACTATGAAATGCACAATTGAAGGAGGTTGAGTTAGGTCAAGTTGGTCATGAAGGAATTTTTTCAGAATTTGGCTAAGTGTGGGATCGATGATGTAGATATGAAACCAAGGTTGGACTTGAACATGATCACAGAATCATAACAAAAAATGATACAACATCAAGAAATAAATACTTAGGAACAACACGGCCCATTTAGTGTGACAACAAAACAAAATACTTCTCCAAGTGCAACACTAATGATACACTTTGTGATGAAAATGAAGACATTTGTGCTACAGTGCATGAAAATTTGGGAATACGTATAACAAATGTCTATATGACAAATGAGACCTATTGACACCAATGTTTCCCCTTGAAATGAATCATAACTCTATTTTTTGTGATGTGTGACACTTCCCATGCCAAAAGATGACACTTTATTTTATTCACAAAGGGACTAGAAAACTTGGAGAATATACATAGGATTACTCTTATTACTAGAAAAAACAACTTGGAATCTCAAGTAGGCTCAAAAATTTGAATGCAAGCCAAAAATTTTGAGGGTGTTGTAGTAGTGAAAACACCAAGGTAATTATTGTTATATCATTATTTATCACCTTTATATACTTGATGAATTACGTATTTGCCTTCAGCAGCCTTTTCCTTTCAGACTTGGTCAACCCTTAAAAAACGTTATTTTGAATTCCATACGTGACTATGCCCATACTTTTACACGTGCAGACACAGGTTTGTTCATATCTGACCCACGTATATAATTTAAAATATTAAAAATATATAAACTCCCTATTAATTTAGTGGGGTTTACGAGTTTTACCTGAAGACCACCTACACCAACCCATGGCCAAACGGTTTCCCAACTGAAAAATTGATTTGAGGAAGTATAAATACACCTCATTGGGAAGGCCTTAGGGGAGAGAATGTTGTTGATACTATAGCATGTTATAGCTCAGATCAAGTCTGATTATCCCTGTGCCTCCTACAATTCCCAGCATTAGGAAACACTTGTTTCCTTGTGATGATCACCGCCTTTATGTGACATCCTTTGTGCACCTCTTATGGAAGAAGATTGTTGAGGCTTGGGCTATATGGATCAGGAGGATGGTTTTTCTTGGAGTCATGGTTGATTTTAGGTGATATATCCACTTTCTTTTTACATACATCAATAAAAGTAGCTTTATCTCATTCTTGATTTCATGTTCTTATATGTTTCATATACATGTTAATGATCTTCTAATCGTTATTTCATGATTATTTTATGAGTTTATATGATCTAACATACTGACATTTAGGATATATATGATGTACAACTAGTCTATGTGCTTTGTCTTGAGTGAGTTGAGGGTTTTGAAACATGAAGAGTAGCTGAAGGTTTGTACCCTATGGGATCAACCTCAAACATAGGACATACAGGTAAGGTCGCCTATCCTTAGTTTTCTAGTTTAAGCATTAGGACTTGTAATTTGAATCCTTCTTGTGATTGTATGCCTTCTGATCTGTTAGGTCCCTCAGCCTAGACCTTAGGGTAGATTTTCCCACAACAGAATTTGCGACTACACTAGGGATTACAATAGTGTAACTCCTAATTTGGTTTTTTTTCTCTGGATTTTGGGTTCCCTCACTAATCTAATCACTTTCCCAGTCTTGTTGGTTCTTTTTCCATCTAGGAAAAAGTCCTGATATTCTAGATCAGGCTTCGATTTTTTGTTTTTCTTTGCTGTCATTTCTATACGCTACTTTTTTTGTACACAGTCGCATATACATCTATTTTTTTCCAAAGGAACCCGCATATACGTGAGTTGCTTCAGACACAGACGCGCATACACGCATGTTGCACACTGTGGATCCACATATGGCCAGTTAAATTTGAAAAATTTATTTATGAGATCCTATAAGTATTTCCTTTCTACTTTTTTTCACTCTTGTAGAACCTCTTGTATTTCTGGATAGTGTTTCTCCTTGTTTTGTATTAGTTTCTCTTTCTTGCTTGAAAACCTAGTCAACCTAGGATTTTCCCTTTCCGGTGAAGCTTCAGTTGTGGTTGTTGCACCGAGACTCCTTTATGAGGTTCTTGGTTGTTCTGACATTTCAAAACAATGAGTCTATGTTGGTTTTCTCATGCTTGCCATGGTCATTGCTTCACTTTTTGGTTTTTGGCCTGTTGGCTTTCTTGGTTTGCTTGTTTCTTGAGATCAACGTTTTTGGTGAATCTTGAAGTTGTCTTTCTTGATTTATTCAAGTTTTTGGTTGTTGGAAGTTCTATGCTATTGTTTTAAGTCATTTTATTGAGTTAAATGCTTCATTCCTCTTATTGTGTCCTGTCATGAAAGTGGCATAGTTGGCTTATGGAATTTTAAGTTCCTTGTTGGATCATTTTATTGATTTTAGGCCTTTGGTAGTTTTTTACTTTTCTCAAAAAAAAAAAAAATCCCCTTAAAAATTTAAAGGCTCAAAAAATAATTTTGTTTTCCATTGCTTTTTCTTTTGGTGTTCATTTCATGGTTTCATCTCTTTTGGAGCAATTTCCTAGTTTCTCATTTTGGTTCAGTTGGTTGGTTTTGAGAGAAGCTTTGTAGTGGGTTTGTCTCTTTCACATCAAGTTGTTTTGGATTTTTTTGTGCAAAGAAGTTCTTCTTTACGTCTGCCTTTGTTTTTTGTTAAAATGATCAGATTGAATTATTGAAAAAATCAGTTTCTTCCCTTTATGAGGAGTCCTAGAATTTGCATTTGCATTGGTAGTTTTTTCATTAGTTTCACTGTTAAGCATTGTAGTATTTTTTATATATTTTGAGTGTGTGAGAATGATCTTGAAAAGAAAAAAAAATTTATTGTTTTTTCGTTGTTTCATAGAACCCAAGTTGAAATCTCTTTCATCGAAGAAAAATTTCCATATCATGTAGCAGGTTTCTATTGATTTCTCTTTTGCAACAAAAATATCACAAGTTGCATTCTCCATCTACCCTTGAATTAAAAAGAAAAGCCATTAAAATCAAGTTCTTATTCTAAAATGGACTAGAATTTTTTGAGTTGTCATTAATATAAACCAACTAGTCTAGGTCATAGGGCCTTGGAATAGGTGAGTGGAGAGTTAAGTCTCCATGGCTACTCAAAATTTCAAACATAGATGTTGACTAATGAGTGAAATCTAGCTTCATTAAGTGGATCGGGAAAGCTCTACCTCCAGAGAGTTAAGCGTGAGGGCTAGTGAAGGAAAGAAGAGATATACCCCTTCTCCTATTTGTTGGATCCTAACGTAAGACCATTCTGTCCAACTACAGATTCTAACTGGTGTCCATAGTTTCTATTCCTAGGTATCAGATAGGTGACTGTGGGGGGAATATCTGTTGAGCCTCAAGATTGTGCTTTCTTTCATCTTACTTTACCTCATTTTCCTTTTCCCATTGTTATCCCAGACCCAATTGATCAATGAAATTAGTTAAAATTACTTTTAGAATGATTAACATGGCTAACTTGCTAAGTTTTGTGATTTTGTCATTGTAATGCATTTTGACCGGAACTAGCTGCAGAATGCAGACATTCCGTAGCTAACCGGAAATTCTGCAGCTGTCTTCACGTTCAGGCATGTTCCAGGTGGCCTCTCAAGAAAAACCACATATGGGTATATTCCATGTCATGTCTACATTGTTCGTTGCTCACCATGAAGGAAAAACCGAATTCTGGATATGGTTTTGATACGTGGGAACTCATTTAAGGAAGCAGATTTCTAATAGGACTGTCTTAGTCCAGATGTCCTTTTCCTTTTTACGCTGCCACTTTAAGAGTCCTAGTATGATTTCGATAAGGAAAGACAATGATCCCCGAATTGTTGCAAGTCTTGTTATGTAAATTTGTTATAAAAACACTTGGGAAATCGAGAGATTGGCTAGATTTTGCTCCGGATTTTGCTTAGATTTCATGCTATATTTCTGAAGACGTAGACTACTCTGTTCAAGTTATTTTTCCTTTAATGAAGAAGACAATATTTCTTTGAAAGCGTTGATTTGATTTGGAGTTAGATTCCGTCTGGTGGTAGAGGGCCCCTGCCTCCTGCACGGCTTTACTTTCGTAATTTAGATAAGTATCTTAGTTGTTTTTACATTTTTGAAGTTTGAGTTCATAGTTAATTTCATTAGCCACTATATTTATACTTGTTCTAAGAACTCTTCCAAAAGATCATGATAATGAATGAGAAATGGCTATAGTGTTGTAGGATTTAATTGTAATTTCTTTTGTTCACTATCACAGTTGAACTTATACTAAGCAAACTCTTCCAAAAAATCCTTATGATGTCTAAGGCATGACTGTGATATTGAATGTTTCAGTTGTTTGTTTTCACTAAGTAACATGGTTGATCTTGCTCTTAAAACGCTCTTCCAAAATATCATAATGATGGGTAGGAGATAGTTGTGACATCTTAGTTTTTAAATTGCTTTCAGTCTTTATGTTTGCATTTGCACCGAATTGTACAGTCAGGATTTTTCTAAGAAGCTCTTCCAAAATACCAATCATGATGGACAAAACAGACTATATAATCCCATAGATTAATGCATGATAACCTAGCTAGGATACTCCGGAGTCAAATTGCATTTAACTCATGCTCTGTTATTTTGTTTTAAGTTTGATAATGGCTTGTTAGTTCAGCACTGTTTTATACTAGTGACATCTTAAGTTCAGTTTTAGCTTAACTCATTTCATTTTCACTCCACATTCAGTTGTCATCCATTGCATATTAGATTACATTAGTTGTTAAACTTAAACAACGCGGCCTTCATTATTTACAAAACCTTCTTTTGTTCCAAATCTATAATTGACTCATAACTATCTGGACAGAAGACAGTATCATCCCAAGGCCTGAAGTACTTTTGCAACTTCCTTTATCATCTCACAACAAACCTTTCCTCAAAATACTATTCTAAAAATATATAACCTTTGAGTGAAGTGTAGTGGTGTCAAACTAAGTTGCAGAATAGAGTTAGGAACTAGTCTTAGAGTAGAGATCTTATGATGGTACCAATGTTTTCCTCCAAATATGTTTCAACAAATCTTTAATCATGGATAAAATGTTGCATCATTAAAAGCTGGTTGTTTAATTGTTTAGTTAGGAGAATTTTTATACTTAGCTGACCATTTCTCAAGCTCTCCCAAAATACCTTCAATGAAAGAATTGGACAAGTTAAGTTTATGTTTTGATTCATTTCCTTAAAGTCATTATCAAGCTTGGTATTCTGCTTAGTCATAGTTTAGGTTTGATTCTGTTTCAGTATTTACCTTTGCATTTGTCATTTGTCATCATCCAATTAGGCTTCACTCTGTTTTTAATCAGTAGCTTCTTTCCACTAGCTTTCTAGTCATTTTCCTTGTGAACATAAAACCACCAAAAGACCAAAAACATCATAAAACACTAAACACAACGCATTAAGAGACAAACACCTAGGCACATACAGTGCACTTCACTTCAGCAGTTTACCAACCCTGGCTGACAATTAAATGAACTCAATTTAGGAGACTAGGTTGAGACCAAACATTTTGGCGCCGTTGCCGGGGAAGTGAAAACTAGGTAACCTTTGTTTCTTAACTCCCAAAAACAATTATATGCATAGAGAGAGAGATTCAAGGGGTAGATTTATAAGCAGCAGAAGCAGAAATTTGATTCCTAGAACACCACTTGTTTCACCTAGACCAAGAGCTAGTACACCTTCAACTCAGACCCATATTCCATCCTTTACTGATCTTGGACTTCTAGAAGATCTAAGGTCAGATATTCCATTAGAAAGACCTTCCACTTCATCCACTGAATCTGTCTTAGAAGAAAAGCCAAGGACTCCTGTTAGGGACACAAACTTTCCTACTACTACAGAAGAACTAACCATGGCAGAAGAAGGAGGAGGAGGAGTCTTTAAGGGAGAACACACATTATTTGGAGGGGGTAGAGGTAGAGGTAGAGGAGAAGGAGGTAGAGGTGCAGATGGAGGAAGAGGTAGAAGAGAAATAGGAAACTCTTTTGGGTTCCCTATAATTGATGAAGAAACCAATACAACCATGAAAAACATTTCACCCTCTGTCCTTCCAAACTTCTATGGACTTAAAACTGAAGATCCCGAAACCTTCCTATTTGAATTTGAAATCTTGTGTAGAACTTATGACTACTTACAAGATGCTCAAAAACTTAAACTATTTCCTTCAACATTGAAAGGAGCAGCATTGAAGTGGTTTATGAGTTTGATCAACAGTTCTATTAGGACATGGGAAGACATGAAACAAGCATTTCTAGAGAGGTATCTAGATTATTGTATGCTGGTCAATCATAAGGAAGAAGTGTTTAAGATGTTACAAAAAGAAGATGAAAACTTGGAAGATTTGTTGGAGAGATTTCATTACAACATCAAAAGAGCAAAAATGGAAAACCTAGATCAAGACACCTTGAAAGCTCTTTTGTTGAAAACAATTAGGGATGAATGGTTGGATATCCTTAACATGATGGGAAAATGGGATATATCACAGCTCACATTACCTGAAATATCTGAGTTATGTATCAACCTTTCAAAAGGGAAGTCTAAAACTATAAAAGGTCCAAGAGATCCTGCTCTTGCAAGGGCAAGTAAGACTGCTTCTGGGACAGTAAGTAGATCGGAAATAGGACACATTCTTGATGATTTTAAATCTGACATCTTAGGGAGTCTTAGTGAACAAATAGACACCCTTAAGATACAAAACAAGCAAAAAGATGAATCTGATGCCTTGGCAATATTTTGTCCCAAATGTAGAAAGAAACATGCCTTGAGAGAGTGTCCATTGGATGTAAAAATTGTAGAGACCCGTGTCATTTGTTCTAAAAAACATGAGACCAAGAATTTTCCTTCTCTTCCTGGTCTCAAAGCTGTCTTTCAAAAGGAAACTCCTACAGATTCCACAGAGTCTCTCAATTTTGTATCTAGAAGGCCTTGGCAGGGACCTCAAACCCAAGGATTCCATGATCAAATGTATAACCAACCTCCACCTTGGAATTCTTGGCAGCAACCTTGGCCTCAATTTCAAAATCAATCTCCAGCTTGGGCACAAGGATCACAAAGTCCCTATGGAAGATACTCCCCATATTATTAGTATCCACCATCCTATCCACCATACCCACATTTTTATCCTCAAAATCCTCAACAAAATTTTCCTCAAAATCTTCAACAAAATTTTCAACAAAATCCTCAACAACATCATCAGAACCAACCACATCAAAATCAACCACTTTCATTACCATTCCCTAAAAAATCAAATCAATTGCCTGCTCAACCCATACCAAACCCCAATAATAAAAATCCTCAGAACACATACATGATAGAAGGCCAACAGTTTCCAACTTATTTAATTACTCCTTTAGACCTTAGTAATGTTCAACTTAGGTCTGGAAGAATACTTGAAAAGAGGAAACCTTCTGTGATCATACAAGAACAAGATAACTCTGAGGAAGACTCTCTACGGGTGAATAAAAGTCTTAAGGAAGACACATCTTTTCAAGACCCAAACACTGAAAAATTAAAGCAAAAGGATCCAATAATTTCAACTCTTGTATTAGAGCAACCATCCACATCTACTTCTATACCTCCCTTTCCAGAAAGATTACAAATTGATAGAGGTGTAGAAAAACAAATTATGGTGCCTAGTTATGATTTCCTAGATGAGCTGAGAAATGTTTGCATTAAAATTCCATTATTACAAGCCATCAAGGAAATTCCAATTTTAGCCAAAACAATAAAGGAGTTGAGTATGAAGAAAACAAGAAAAAGAATAAGAGAAACAAAGAAAATTCAACTAGAAGGAAAAATAGAAGACATTATGATGGGCAAGATTGCTATTCCAAAGTATCTTGACCCAGGAAATCCAGTTGTTAAAATTCACATCAATGGAATTGAAATCCAAAACACACTCATTGATTTAGGAGCAGCAATCAATATCATGAGTAGACAAATCATGGATAAACTAAAACTTCCTAATCTTCTCTTTACACCCACACTATTACAATTAGCAGACAGATTTGTGATCAAACCAGATGGGGTAATAGAAGACATTCCAGTGTCCCTAGATTCTTGGGAGTACCCTGTGGATTTCATGATCCTAACTCCTAAGAATAATCTAGGAGGACATCCTGTTATATTAGGAAGACCTTGGTTGGCTACAGCTGATGCTTTTATTAGTTGTAGATCCGGTGATATGTACATCTCTGAAGGTAGTTCAACTAAGAAATTCACTTTATATCCTCCAACTAGGACAATTACAGATCTAGATGACACTCAATGGATAGAGGATGAAGAAGATTTACAACCTCTCTTCACAATTTTAGAAATTAGTGAAGATAATCAAATTCTGAATACTCTAGAAAACTTTGAATCCTCTCCAGAACACAAATATGAATCATTTCAAGAGGGATCCAATATTGAGTTTTTGTCATCAAGACAGATGTCTCTTCATTCTATGGATAGATTTGGCAGCTCTACAAGTGAGATCTTTCCAGGCAAAACTTTGAACATAAATAAGAACCTAGAGAAATCTCAACAAGAAAAGTTAGTCAAAGTATTACAGAGACACTCTTCTGCATATGCATGGGAGTAAACTGACATGAAAGGGATAAGCCCCAAGACTTGCACTCATCACATCTATATAGAGGAAAATTGCAAACCAATCAGACAACCTCAAAGACGGATGAATCCAAATCTTAGGGAGATTGTTAAAGAAGAATTGCAAAAATTGTTAAATGTCAACTTCATCTATCCCATTTCATATAGTCAGTGGGTTTCTCCTTTGGTAATTGTGCCAAAGAAAAATGGTAAATGGAGGGTAGGTGTTGACTACCGGGAACTAAACAAAGCTACTCTTAAAGACCATTTTCCCTTACCTTTCATAGATCAAGTGTTAGATACATTAGCTAGAAAAAAGTACTTCTCATTCCTATATGGGTTTAGTGGTTACAATCAAATCCAAGTAGCACTTGAAGATCAAGACAAAACCACATTTACTTGTCCTTGGGGTACCTATGCTTACCGAGTATTGCCATTTGGATTATGCAATGCACCTGCAACATTCCAAAGGGTAGTATTAGGAATTTTTTCAGATCTAATACATGATTGTGTAGAGGTATACATGGATGATTTCACAGTTTATGGAAACACATTTGAAGAAGCTTTAGAAAACTTGGAAAAATTCTTAAAGAGATGTCAAGAAGCAAACATTTCACTTATTCATGAAAAATGTTTTATGATGTTTACTGAAGGTATTGTTTTAGGGCATCACATTTCAGGGGATGGGATTAGAGTTGATGAGTCAAAAGTTGAATTCATCTCTAACTTATCTATTCCAAGTTGTCAAAGAGATGTTAGGATTTTTCTAGGATTTACAGGATATTATCGGAGATTTATAGAAAACTTCACCAAGATAGCATCTCCACTCTTCAAATTACTTACCAAAGATTGTGAATTCAAATGGACTTTTGATTGCCAGTTAGCCTTTGAAACCCTAAAAACCAAAATTTCTGAAGCACCTATATTAAGGGGACCTAACTGGAAGTTACCTTTTCATATCTCAACAGATGCTTCCGATACAGCTCTAGGAGCAGTATTGGGACAAAAATATTTGATTCCTTATGCCATCTATTATACCAGTAAAAATTTGACTCCTGTAGAGTTAAACTATACTGTAACTGAAAAAGAGTTTTTAGCTGTTGTTCATGCCATAAACAAATTCAGACACTATATAACAAGCTATGAAACTTTTGTTCACACTGATCATTCTGCAATTAGATACTTAATGAACAAATCAATTACTAATGGAAGAGTCATAAGATGGTTATTGCTCTTACAAGAATTCAACATTACCATTCTAGATAGGCCTGGAAAACAAAACACAGTAGCTGATTTCCTATCTAGACTCCAAAATATCAAAGATGACACTCCAGTTGAAGATCAATTTCCCGATGAATATCTTTTTGCAATTTCTACTCAAACTCCATGGTTTGCTGATATTGCTAATTATTTAGTTTCAGGGAAATTTCCTTCAATAATGAATGCAAGAGATAAAAGAAAAATCATTTATGACAGTGCAAAATATTCATGGGTTGCTAATGATTTGTACAAGACAGGTCCAGATTTGATCATTAGGAGATGTGTTCGTGAAGATGAGATGCCTGAGATTCTCAAAGCATGTCATGATGAACCTTGTGGCGGACACTTTGCTGATAAGAGGACAGCCTATAAGATCCTTAATTTAGGATATTATTGGCCATCCTTGTTTAAAGATGCTAAAGAGTATGTCAAAAGGTGTGACAATTGCCAAAGGGTAGGGAAACCTTCTCCTTCAGGTGAGATTCCATTACAACCTCAGGTACATATTGAACCTTTTGAAAAATGGGCTTTGGATTTTGTAGGACCTATTAGTCCTCCATCAAGACAGAAGAGATATATATTAGTTTGCACTGATTATGTTACTAAATGAGTAGAAGCCAAGCCATTACTTATTGCTAATGAAGCATCTGTAGTTACTTTTCTTTTTGAGGATATTTTTACTCGTTTTGGTGTCCCAAGAGAAATTGTTATAGATCAAGGAGCTCAATTTACATCAAGGCTAGTGGAGCAAATGATGGAGAGGTACCAGATCAGGCATAGAAAATCTACTCCTTATCATTCACAAGCAAATGGTCAAGTGGAATCTACTAATAAGGTCATTGAAGGAATCCTAACAAAGAATGTTTATTTACATAGAAGAGATTGGGTAGATAGGCTTCCTGAAGCCTTGTGGGCCTATAGAACTACATGGAGGAACACAACAGGCCATACTCCTTATGAACTTGTTTATGGGAAGCAAGTTTTGTTCCCCATAGAGTTCCAGATTCAAACTTTCAAAATGGCAGTTCAGCTAGGACTTGATTTAACGGAGGCACAAAAGCATAGACTGGAGCAGATTAATGAATTGGATGAGATCAGACAAGATGCAGTTCAGAAAACAAGTCTAGTCCAACAGAAAAGGACTAGATGGCATGACAAGTACATCAAAGAGAAGAAATTCAAAGAAGGTGATTGGGCTCTCTTGTTTGATTCAAAATTCAAGGATTTTCAAGGTAAATTTCAAACACATTGGCTTGGGCCATATGAAATTGTTGAAATTTTTGACAATGGAGCAGTAAAAATCAGGACAATAGATGAAGAAGAGGTCACTTTCCTTGTGAATGGTCATAGATTGAAGCTGTATCACAAACCACTCTCAAGAGAAGAATTTGTCAAGAAGTTCCAAGAAAGCAGTGATGTGAAGTTAATGAAGAATAATCTTTCTTCTTCATCAACTTGATTGAATTTTCTGAAGCATTTCTTTTGAAAAAAAAAATAATAATAATAATAATAAAATATTAATAATAATAAAGTATAAACATGAAAACCAATCATTGATTGGCATGTTTATACAGAAAAGATAGGGTGAAAATCAGAGTCTTTCTGACACTAACTTTTCCCATTTTGTTTTTTGCAAGCAGTTGTTACAAAATCATAAGTTCAGATCCATTGTACTTATGATCCATCTCATTTCATTTCATTCCATTCACTTATCCATCCATACTCCATTTCATTCATTCATTCATACTCTACTTCATTCCATATTTCATTCATCTCATTCCATACTCCATCCACCTCATTTCCATGTCAAATTTTAAAGTTTGATGTCTTGCTGCAAATGAATAACACATGTCATGGATTGCAGGGCAGTTCTTATGTTCTTCCACTCCATTTCATAAATTGAATCCATTCCATTTCATCATCCACTTCATACATATCATGTCTCATCATCCATCTTCATTCATGTCATATAACATTTCACTTATATTCCAAACCACTCCATTCCATGATTAAAATGCTCTACAGGTACATTCTGCAGCTAAACAGACATTCTACAGCTTATCAGACTTTCCGCAGCCAGACAGTCATTCCGCAGCTACAAATCCTGAAGGCACTAATCAGCAGACATTTGAATTGCAACAAGATGATCCAGTGTATCCATGAATAAGAAGAATCAAGAAGGATTATGAAGACTCTTCCAAAGGAGAACAAAGAAGACAAAGACCACAAAAAGAAAATGAAAAGCAAAGGTAACAAGTTTTGATTATAATGGCATATCATAAACTTTAGCATAGTTTTAGTTATGAATCATTCGAAAAAGTTGTTTTGATTATTTTTATTGATCATGTCCAATATACCCTCCACAAACTTTGGATAAAAATCTCTCATTTCAAATTCTATACCCGACCATCATTTAAGCGGTTAAAAAGGCTGAAGTGTTTGATTTCCTCACATCACCCAACCAAATCATTTAATGATGATTTTCTTTTCCGTTGTAAAAAAAATCTCCGCAGTCTTTTCACTCATTAATTTGTTTTCTTCACCTCACTTCATTAACTCATTCAGTAACTACCTCCATCACTCCATTCCGTAGCCAGCCCTTCATCATTTCATTCCGTGAGTAGAGATTGAAGCATTATCACCGTGAGCAGAGACTGAAGCACTGTCACCGTGAGCAGAGACTGAGGCATTATCACCGTAAACGCAGAGATATATCAGTGTAGAATTTGAAGCCATTGTCACCGAGAAACAGAGGTATATCAGTGTGGAATTTGAAGCTATTTTCACTGTCAACTAGAGGTATATCAGTTTGAATATTGAAGCCATTGTCACTATGAACCAGAAGTATATCAGTTTGAAGGTTGAAGTTATTTTTTCCGTGGGCAGAAAGAGTATTAATCTGAATATTGAAGAAAGAATTATGGGCCTCATTGTAAGAACTGAACCAGTGGGTACAAAATACCTGGAAGGCTACCCTCAAAGTAGAGAAATGTTGCAACAGGTAGGATGGCTACAATTTCTTGAGAAATTTAATGGCTTCCACAAAGAAGTCACTAAAACATTTGCAAGGTCATTTAAAGGAGCTGAGGTTGAAGTGGGAGATTTTAAATTCACTGTCACTGAGGTTTTCATTGCAGAAGCAACATGATTGCTTAGAAATGGAGAGAGATGGTTCAAAAACAGAGAATTCCATAATGAATCATGGAAGCAAATACTAAAATCACCAGGTATGGATGTCACTGTGTTTAAGAAGGGAATTCCAAGTTCTGCATTGAAAAATAAATGGAGAAATATATTGCTTATTCTGCAAAAATTTATCACATGTGAAGGTAGATATGGCACATTTATGTTTACCATATTAGACTGATAATGCATTTTCTGGAGGAAGAGTTAAATTTTCCCTATTTCTTGCTTCAAAGTTTGAAAAAGATGGATTCTTGTGTTCAAAGAAGGGTTCAATTCTTAGAGACAACTCTATACCATCATGGCTTGGTTAAGATTTTAATTGAACACCATTTAGCCAAAACAAATGATACTTGGGATAATTTCTTGATAAGAAATCATTTTGAAGAGCCAAAAGAGCCCTCACCTGAACAACAGCCTACAAGGAGAAGCAAAAAATGGAGAGCTTCTAAAATTGAAATTGAAAAAACAATCCAGGAAAGTAGTGAGGAAATAATCTCAGAGAAGTTGACTCAAATTAAGAGACAACTTAAAAAAGAGAGGGTAATCAGAAAATCTGCCACAGAAAAAGGAGAGGGGTCATCCCAGCCAAGAAGAAGCCATAGACTCAGGGGGAAACTAAGGAAAACTCAGATCAAACAAACAGGGGTAATAAATATAGAAGATGAGGAAAAATCTATTGAAGAAGACGTTGAAGAGGATTTTAACGAAGAAACCCCTGAAATTGACCCTGCTCAGCAAGAAGTTTATGACTATGTTGAAACATTGGAAAGGAAAGCTTCAGAGAGTAGAGATAGAACCCCTAGTCCTCCACTGTCCGAAATAGATGTGTTAAGAAGGGATAGGTATGAGTTGGAAATACTTAATAGACACATCAAAAATGAGAATGATATTCTAAAGGAACAAGTCAAACTCAAAACCAATATGAACTCAACCTTATCTCTACAAATGGACAAAGTGGAAAAGGCTAGTGAAAAGTTGAAAAAGAGGAACAAGAAGCTAATTAGGGCACTTATCAACTTAAGGTTCAAGTTAGCCATCAGAAAACCCAAAAGACCTTTAATTTCCAGGCAAAGAAAAATTAGAGGATTAGATGTTCTTGCAGAAGCCTCTAAGTTTATGGAATAAGTTGCATGAGGACATGCAAGAAGTCAGCAGTGGGGGTATGTTGAGCCTCAAGATTGTGATTTATTTCATCTTACTTTACCTCATTTTCCTTTGTCCATTGTTATCCCAGACCCAATTGATCAATGAAATTAGTTAAAATTACTTTTAGAATGATTAACATGGCTAGCTTGCTAAGTTTTGTGATTTTTGTCATTATAATGCAAACTGGCTACAGAATGCAGACATTCCGTAGCTAACCGGCAATTCTGCAGCTGTCTTCACGTTCAGGCATGTTCCAGGTGTCCTCTCAAGAAAAACCACATATGGGTATATTCCACGTCATGTCCACATCGTTCGTTGCTCACCATGAAGGAAGAACCGAATTCTGGACGTGGTTTTGATACCTGGGAACTCATTTAAAGAGGCATACTTCTAATGGGACTGTCCTAGTCCAGATGTCCTTTTTCTCTTTACGCTGCCACTTTAAGAGTCCTAGTATGATTTCGATAAGGAAAGACAATGATCCCCGAATTGTTGCAAGTTCTGTTATGTAAATTTGTTATAAAAACACTTGGGAAACCGAGAGATAGGCTAGATTTTGCTTAGATTTCATGTTATATTTCTGAAGAAGCAAACTACTCTGTTCAAGTTATTTTTCCTTTAATGAAGAAGACAACATTTATTTGAAAGCGTTGATTTGATTTGGAGTTAGATTCTGTCTGGTGGTAGAGGGCCCCTGCCTCCTGCACGGCTTTACTTTCGTAATTTAGATAAGTATCTTAGTTGTTTTTACGTTTTTGAAGTTTGAGTTCATAGTTAATTTCATTAGCCACTATAGTTATACTTGTTCTAAGAACTCTTCCAAAAGAAGAAACTCTTCCAAAAGATCATGATAATGAATGAGAAATGGCTATAGTGTTGTAGGATTTAATTGTAATTTCTTTTGTTCACTATCACAATTGAACTTAGACTAAGAAAACTCTTCCAAAAAATCCTTATGATGTCTAAGACATGTCTGTGATACTGAATGTTTCAGTTGTTTGTTTTCACTAAGTAACATGGCTGATCTTGCTCTTAAAACACTTTTCCAAAATATCATAATGATGGGTAGGAGATAGCTGTGACATCTTAGTTTTTAAATTGCTTTCAGTCTTTATGTTTGCATTTGCACTGAATTGTACAGTCAGGATTGTTCTAAGAAGCTCTTCCAAAATACCAATCATGATGGACAAAATAGACTGTATAATCTCATAGCTTAATGCATGATGACCTAGTTAGGATACTTCGGAGTCATATTTCATTTAACTCATGCTCTGTTATTTTGTTTTAAGTTTGATAATGGATTGTTAGTTCAGCACTGTTTTAGACTAGTGACATCTTAAGTTCAGTTTTAGCTTAACTCATTTCATTTTCACTCCACATTCAGTTGTCATCCATTTCATATTATATTACATTAGTTGTTAAACTTAAACAACGCGGCCTTCATTATTTACAAAACCTTCTTTTGTTCCAAATCTATAATTGACTCATAACTATCTGGACAGAAGACAGTATCATCCCAAGGCCTGAAGTACTTTTGCAACTTCCTTTATCATCTCACAAACAAACCTTTCCTCAAAAGACTATTCTAAAAATCTATAACCTTTGACTGAAGTGTAGTGGTGTCAAACTAAGTTGCAGAATAGAGTTAGGAGCTAGTCTTAGAGTAGAGATCTTATGATGTTAACAATATTTTTATCCAAATATGTTTCCACAAATCTTTAATCATGGATAAAATGTTGTCTCATTATAAGCTGATTGTTTAATTGTTTAGTTAGGAGAATTTGTATACTTAGCTGACCATTTCTCAAGCTCTCCCAAAATACCTTTGATGAAAGAATTGGACAAGTTAAGTTTATGTTTTGATTCATTTCCTTAAAGTCATTATCAAGCTTGGTATTCTGCTTAGTCATAGTTTAGGTTTGATTATGTTTCAGTATTTACCTTTGCATTTGTCATTTTTCATCATCCAATTAGGCTTCACTCTGTTTTTAATCAGTAGCTTCTTTCCACTAGCTTTCTAGTCATTTTCCTTGTGAACATAAAACCACCAAAAGACCAAAAACATCATAAATCATCACAAAAGACCAAAAACATCATAAAACACTAAATACAATGCATTAAGAAACAAACACCTAGGCACATACAGTGCACTTCACTTCAGCAGTTTACCAACCCTGGTTGACAATTAAATGAACTCAATTTAGGAGACTAGGTTGAGACCAAACATTTTGGCGCCGTTGCCGGGGAAGTGAAAACTAGGTAACCTTTGTTTCTTAACTCCCAAAAAAAATTATATGCGTAGAGAGAGAGATTCAAGGGGTAGATTTATAAGCAGCAGAAGCAGAAGTTTGATTCCTAGAACACCACTTGTTTCACCTAGACCCAGAGCTAGTACACCTTCAACTCAGACCCACATTCCATCCATTACTGATCCTGGACTTCTAGAGGACCTAAGATCAGATATTCCATTAGAGAAACCTTCCACTTCATCAATTGAAACTGCCTTAGAAGAAGATTCAAAGATTCCTGTTAGGGACACAAAATTTTCTACTACTACAGAGGAACTAACCATGGTAGAAGAAGGAGGAGGAGGAGTCTTTAATGGAGAACACACATTATTTGGAGGGGGTAGAGGTAGAGGTAGAGGAGAAGGAGGTAGAGGTGCAGATGGAGGAAGAGGTAGAAGAGAAATAGGAAGCTCTTTTGGGTTCCCTATAATTGATGAAGAAACCAATACAACCATGAAAAACATTTCACCCTCTATCCTTCCAAACTTCTATGGACTTAAAACTGAAGATCCTGAAACCTTCCTATTTGAATTTGAAGTTCTGTGTAGAACTTATGACTACTTACAAGATGCTCAAAAACTGAAATTATTCCCTTCAACCTTGAAAGGAGCAACATTGAAGTGGTTTATGAGTTTGATCAACAGTTCTATTAGGACATGGGAAGACATGAAACAAGCATTTCTAGAGAGGTATCTGGATTATTGTATGCCGGTCAATCATAAGGAAGAAGTTTTTAAGATGTTACAAAAAGAAGATGAAAACTTGGAAGATTTGTTGGAGAGATTTCATTACAACATCAAAAGAGAAAAAATGGAAAACTTAGATCAAGACACCTTAAAAGCTCTTTTGTTGAAAACAATTAAGGATGAATGGTTGGATATCCTTAACATGATGGGAAAAGGGGATATATCACAGCTCACATTACCTGAAATATCTGAGTTATGTATCAACCTTTCAAGAGGGAAGTCTAAAACTATAAAAGGTCCAAGAGATCCTGCTCTTGCAAGGGCAAGTAAGACTGCTTCTGGCACAGTAAGTAGATCGGAAATAGAACACATTCTTAATGATTTTAAATCTGACATCTTAGGGAGTCTTAGTGAACAAATAGACACCCTTAAGATACAAAACAAGCAAAAATCTGAATCTGACGCCTTGGCAATATTTTGTCCCAAATGTAGAAAGAAACATGCCTTGAGAGAGTGTCCATTGGATGTAAAAATTGTAGAGACCTGTGTCATTTGTTCTGAAAAACATGAGACCAAGAATTGTCCTTCTCTTCCTGGTCTCAAAGTTGTCTTTCAAAAGGAAAATCCTAAAGATTCCACAGAGTCTCTCAATTTTTTATCTAGAAGGCCTTGGCAGGGACCTCAAACCCAAGGATTCCATGATCAAATGTATAACCAACCTCCACCTTGGAATTCTTGGCAGCAACCTTGGCCTCAATTTCAAAATCAATCTCCAGTTTGGGCACAAGGATCACAAAGTCCCTATGGAAGATACTCCCCATACTATCAGTATCCTCCATCCTATCCACCATACCCACATTTTTATCCTCAAAATCCTCAACAAAAGTTTCCTCAAAATACTCAACAAAATCCTCAACAACATCATCGGAACCAACCACATCAAAATCAACCACTTTCATTACCATTCCCTCAAAAATCAAATCAATTGCCTGCTCAACCCATACCAAACCCCAATAATAAAAATACTCAGAACACATACATGATAGAAGGCCAACAGTTTCCAACTTATTTAATTACTCCTTTAGACCTTGGTGATGTTCAACTTAGGTCTGGAAGAATACTTGAAAAGAAGAAACCTTCTGTGATCATACAAGAACAAGATAACTCTGAGGAAGACTCTCTGCGGGTGAATAAAAGTCTTGAGGGAGACACATCCTTTCAAGACCCAAATACTGAAAAATTAAAGGAAAAGGATCCAATAATTTCAACTCCTATATCAGAGCAACCATCCACATATACTTCTATACCTCCCTTTCCAGAAAGATTACAAATTGATAGAGGTGTAGAAAAACAAATTGTGGTGCCTAATTATGATTTCCTAGATGAGCTGAGAAATGTTTGCATTAAAATTCCATTATTACAAGCCATCAAGGAAATTCCAATTTTAGCCAAAACAATAAAGGAGTTGAGTATGAAGAAAACAAGGAAAAGAATAAGAGAAACAAAGAAAATTCAACTAGAAGGAAAAATAGCAGACATTATGATGGACAAGATTGCTATTCCAAAGTATCTTGACCCAGGAAATCCAATTGTTAAAATTCACATCAATGGAATTGAAATCCAAAACACACTCATTGATTTAGGAGCAGCAATCAATATCATGAGTAGACAAATCATGGATAAACTGAAACTTCCTAATCTTCTCTTTACACCCACACTATTACAATTAGCAGACAGATCCGTGATCAAACCAGATGGGGTAATAGAAGACATTCCAGTGTCCCTAGATTCTTGGGAGTACCCTGTGGATTTCATGATCCTAACTCCTAAGAATAATCTAGGAGGCCATCCTGTTATATTAGGAAGACCTTGGTTGGCTACAGCTGATGCTTTTATTAGTTGTAGATCCGGTGATATGTATATCTCCGATGGTAGTTCAACTAAGAAATTCACTTTATATCCTCCAGCTAGGACAATTACAGATCTAGATGACACTCAATGGATAGAGGATGAAGAAGATTTACAACCTCTCTTCACAATTTCAGAAATTAGTGAAGATAATCAAATTCTGAATACTCTAGAAAACTTTGAATCCTCTCCAGAACACAAATATGAATCATTTCAAGAGGGATCCAATATTGAGTTTTTGTCATCAAGACAGATTTCTCTTCATTCTATGGATAGATTTGGCAGCTCTACAAGTTACAAGTTGTCATCCATTGCATATTAGATTACATTAGTTGTTAAACTTAAACAACGCGGCCTTCATTATTTACAAAACCTTCTTTTGTTCCAAATCTATAATTGACTCATAACTATCTGGACAGAAGACAGTATCATCCCAAGGCCTGAAGTACTTTTGCAACTTTCTTTATCATCTCACAACAAACCTTTACTCAAAAGACTATTCTAAAAATCTATAACCTTTGAGTGAAGTGTAGTGGTGTCAAACTAAGTTGCAGAATAGAGTTAGGAACTAGTCTTAGAGTAGAGATCTTATGATGGTACCAATGTTTTCCTCCAAATATGTTTCAACAAATCTTTAATCATGGATAAAATTTTGCATCATTATAAGCTGGTTGTTTAATTGTTTAGTTAGGAGAATTTTTATACTTAGCTGACCATTTCTCAAGCTCTCCCAAAATACCTTCAATGAAAGAATTAGACAAGTTAAGTTTATGTTTTGATTCATTTCCTTAAATTCATTATCAAGCTTGGTATTCTGCTTAGTCATAGTTTAGGTTTGATTCTGTTTCAGTATTTACCTTTGCATTTGTCATTTGTCATCATCCAATTAGGCTTCACTCTGTTTTTAATCAGTAGCTTCTTTCCACTAGCTTTCTAGTCATTTTCCTTGTGAACATAAAACCACCAAAAGACCAAAAACATCATAAATCATCACAAAAGACCAAAAACATCAGAAAACACTAAATACAACGCATTAGGAAACAAACACCTAGGCACATACAGTGCACTTCACTTCAGCAGTTTACCAACCCTGGTTGACAATTAAATGAACTCAATTTAGGAGACTAGGTTGAGACCAAACAATATCCATGGTACCTGAGGAACACATTGCATCACTCTCATTAGTACTTCTGGAGGGTGCCCTTGTGAAGCTCGGGTACTTGCACTAGCAGAGGCTTTTGTTAGGAGGTTAGCGTAACTGTTTATGTTACCTTCTCTAGTATACCTAGCGCGTAATTACCCCAGACTATTATCAGAATGTCCTCTTATTCACTTTATTGTATTTTTGTGTCTGGTCCTAATAACCCGGAGCAGAAATACCTGAAGGCCACTTGATTTTTGTATCATAGGGAAATTTTTGTAGAGAGTGCTCTTTGCTCCTAGATTTCCATAGCTTCATATTTTTTTGATTCTATCTTAAAATCTCATAATTATTAAAAGTGGTTGACTGATCGATTCATTAATTGAGGAGGCTTCATGGGATTTCTCTTGCAAGTGTCGAGCCTCCTTCAAGAAGGTGTAGGAGAAATTATACTGGTGATTTTCATCCAGTAGTTGCAAACGCATCGGAGAGTTATCCTCTGCTTGGGGCTATTGTTTCTGTGGGTGGTCCTAGTACTAGTAGGTATATAGAGAGGAGTACTCCACTCATCTCTCTAGTCCTTTTTTCGACAGTATAAGTTGAGGTGGAGGAGATTATTGAACCTCCAGGTACTCCTTCCCCTCCTCTTCTTGCTAGTTTTCTAGACATTCTTTTATACATTGGGCCTCTGTCTCAAAGACCAACTAGCCCCCATATCTTTCCTTTTCTTTCGATGGCCACATCTGGGAACAAAACTTTGACTATGAGCACTTCGAGTATGCATACTCCTATTTAGGTTGAAGGAGGAGGTACCATTGTTATTTCTACTATCACTCCGATGGAAAATTTTGGCTCTACCTCCATTCCATCTACGAGTGGGGGCACCCAAGAATTTTCTTCCCATTCTAGTCCCTTTTCTTTTGAAATTCCATCTAGTGTAATTGCTTTTGTTCCCTTCACTATTGCTTCTGCTGTCTCCACACCCATGTCTTCTACGGCTATTGGGTTAGCTTATTTTCAGGTTTTTCCCTTCGGAAGTGGTCATATCCCTCATCTGAGCCCTTCCTTAGGACCTTTGCCTTTCTCTGTTCAAGGTCAAGGTTTCAATCCCTTTCTCGGACGCCAAAGCTCTAATGCTTTTCAAGGCTAGCACCCTGCTTTTATAGGGTTGGGAATTGGGAATCATTTTTTCTATGTTCATCAAGGGAACGTACCTTTATCCTTCGTAGGTGCTTCTTAGGGTTTCTATCCATTCTCCAATGCTTGGAACCCTTACCAAGGGGTTTCATATTCATTCAAAACTTCAATTGGGGGAAATATCCCTATTTATGGTAATCCTACGATGGGAGGGGGTCATACTCCAAATGCTTCTAGGCCACAAGGATTCTCTTATGGCTCAACTTTTTCTCCGAACAATCCATGGCAACCTTTTGCCTTAGAAAATCCAGGGTATTCTTTTCAGAATGTTGGGAATCATTCCATTGGTGAATAGAATTCTCAAGACCCTCTACGCTTACCATTCCTGGCAACTTTGAATTTTCTAGATTTATCAAAATTGACAAATTATCCAATTCTATATAGCCAGGGTTGGCCTCCGGTCCCTACTAAACTTCCCTCGTATATTCCAAAATTTGAAGGGAAGACTATTGAGGATCCAACCGACCATGTTACCACTTTCCATTTATGGTTCTCCTCGAACTCCCTCATCAATGATTCGATTAGGTTGAGACTATTTCATCGCACCCTAACTGGAAACAGTGAAAAATGGTACATTGAACTTACCAAGGGAAGTTTTGCTACATTTGGCAAGTTGGCTACCATGTTTCTGAACTATTTCCAGCTGCTTGTTCATTATGATGCTAGAACTGATATCCTGGTCAATTTCTAGTAGGATAAGGCAATGCACATTTCTGATCATATTCAGGAATGGAGTAGAAGTAAGAGGCTCATCAAATCCCAAATTCCCAATGAATTCCTTCTCGAGTGGTTTAGTAAATCCTTACAGCCAAAAATATCGAAGGGTGTATCTCTTTCTGGGGTATTCTCTGAGGAACAGGCTATCTTTAGGGCCCAGCAGTAAGAACTGATATTTTCTCAGTCTTGGTTCCTTAATAAGATTTTTCTAGATGCTCCTCATTCCAAGGAAGATTTAGCCACATCAAAGCCAGTTCCTCATGGTGACAGGCTTGTCAGTTCGATTGATAGTATCATAACTAACCTTTTGAATCAATTACAACAATATTCTTTACAATCTTCTCCTTTTATTTAGGCTATGCCATCAATGTCTACTCCTTCCCAACCCTTCACTATTAATGTTGTTCAAGCTTCTAACCCCAAAGGAAATCAACAATCCAATCGGAAGAAGATGAGATGGAATAATAAGAAGAAAGATAAGGATGGGAATGGTAATGCAAACACATTCAATGATAATGTTGGAGAGGGTAAGAGAGAGGCAAAGAAGAAATTTAAGTTTCCATGCGAGTTATGCACTGAAGACCATATTACTCATCTCTACCCTAAAATTCAGGATTCTTATCTCTTGTTAGCTCAGCAGGGTTCCTCTAGCTCTTAGGCTATCCTGAAAAACCCTTTTCACCAAGGTTAGCAGCTACTTGCTGGCACGAATGCTAATACTGGAGCTCCCACTGGGGGCAACTAGGAAGGGGAAAATTCCTCAAATGTATATATGATGAGTTCTCACGCCGATATCTCTATGAGATATCATGATTATGGTGAAGTTGAGTCTTCAAAAGCTAAGGGTTCTCATAGTAATTATGAGCCACTTCATATAGAGAGAGCCTATACCTCGAATAACGTAAGGTTCTACTAGGCATACGACAATCAACCCTAATGCCAAGGCAGCCCATAACTACTCCATTATAGAATAGCTGGCTCAGAGTCCTTATGTTGTGTCTGCATTAGAGGTACTTTAGTCATGCCCAACACAAAGGAGTGCATTGCTCGCTTCGATCGGGGTAGTTGATCCAAATAAATCTCTTATGATGACATTTGATATGTCAAATCTTAAGAAGAGACTTCCTCATCACATGGATTTTTAGATTAAGTCTACATATAAAAATATTAATATTCTTCGAACAATAGTCGATGAGGGTGCTTCCACATGTGTCATGTCTATCTCATGTTGGAAATCCATTGGATCCCCTTCAGATGTGCCTTCACCTACTCTTCTCACTACATTTGATGGTCATTCTCATAGGTCACATGGCATTGTTCCGGATTTTCCCATTTTTGTTGGGCGTAAAATTTTCAATATTGAAGTCAAGATAGTTGATGCCAATTTGGACTACAATATTCTATTGGGGTGGAATTAAATAGATGATATTTCTTCATATTTATTTCGCATATTGCGCTTTCCCCATGAAGGGACGATTGTCATTGTCGATCATATGGAATATTCTCTGATATATCAAAATGCATCTTCTGACTCGACTATTCTCTTGGTGAATGATGCCAAGAAACTTGTGGAGAATTTAGGGGTTGGAATGTATACCTAATTGATGAGTACCTTTGATCTTCTGCCTCCTTCTGCTCATATTAATGCTATCTCATCCTCCAGGGTTCCTACTCGAAAAGAGCTATTTCAAACTCATTATTTTTTGGATCCTTGGACCTTACCTTCTCCTAATTCTACATTAGAGGAAGGTTAAGTGGGTGGAATGGCATTCCCTATGTCTACAACAGAGATTTCCTAAAATCAATCTATCGTTGACTCTGTAAATTTAACTCTAGTTTCTCTTTCACTTGAGGATTTGGATGGAGATGTGGCCCTGACTTGGACACTCAGTTAATCTTCTGCTCAAGACTTCCTTGATACTGTTCTACCATCTGAAGAGGTTATCCTTGAAGCAATGACTGGTGTGGAGAGATTATGGGATGATTTTCATCATCGGTCCTATTTTCTACCAGATTTGCAAGAATCTAAATTGATATTGTCTAGCCCTATTTCTTTTGGTCCCGTTCACCCAGCCTTGAACCCTATAGCTCCAACATAGGTTTTTGATGAAGGGAACATGGTTTTAATTTCTGAGACTATCCCGATAAACATTTCCAGAGATCCCAACATTATTGAGAATTTCTTCATCAGAGTTGAATGTTCCCATTAAGAGATTCAAACTTATATCGATACCTTTAGAGAGTTTCGTGATATGTTCACTTGGTCTTATGAGGAAATGCCCGGAATTGATCCATCTATTGTGCAACATGAGATCAAGAATTATAAAAATTCTAAGCCTATATGCTAGAAGCTTCATTGGGTCAACCCTAGGAAAGCCCCAGCTATCAAGGCCGAGTTTGAGAAGCTTCTCAAGGTGGGTTTCATATACCCTATTCATTTAACTGAGTGGATTTCAAATCGAGTGCCATGGACAAGAAACAAGGAATGATCCATGTTTTCATTGATTTTAGGGATTTCAATAAGGCATGTCCGAAGGATAATTACCCCACACCATTTTGACCAGATTATTGATGAGTGTGTGGGAAATGAGATTTTATCCTTCATGGATTGAAAATCCCAAAATAGGGAAAATCTATAACAATGGGAATATCTTAAGATATTCCAAAATTGGAGATCCAACAATACATGAACACAAATTGGAAATAGCAGTGAATAACATCATACCAAAATGTATGGAAACTATGGAGCCATTTTATTATGTAAATTAGTAGAAAACATGTACAATACAATTCAAATGATCAAGGCCAACAAGCCTTCCATGAATACATATGCAAAAAATGGAATGATGCTCTATTGCAGAGTGATTATGAACATGTCCAGCGCAGTCATAGATGGTACAATGCTACATGTAAATGTGAAATAACTTAGATCTGCATATAGATGGCTCATACAACATTTGGAGTGAATATCTAAGCTCCCAAACACAATCTCAAGACAATCCTGGAAGGATTGGCTGAAATATGCAAAACTGCAAAATGCCGGAGTTACAGTCTCAAGACTGAGTAGCAGCTGCAACTCAAGAACTGGATGGATATGGCTGAAGATGATGCATAAGCTAAACAATTATACCTCCTCCAATGGATCTTCCAAGTGAAAGGATAATCCTATCACTGAAGATCTCACCCTCCAATAATCCTGCAGACCCTTACTACAATTGCACACTGAAAATAACGCAGTCTAGGAAAGGGACTGCGCTATAGGAGAAAGGAAATGTGTTGGCCAAGTGCCAAGATCTGCAATAAGCTCCAAAATCTTCCTCACTAGTGTTCCAAAGGAAAGGAAGCTTTCTCCTTTGAAAAACAACCCCCGGAAGTGGTGTTGTCAACCCTCCACTGCAACACCCTGCAACACAACCCAGCTCTCAACAAAAACTATGTTGTAGCTGAAGGAGGTAGCTTGGCCTCAAGCCTGGATGTGGAGAAATGAAGTGAAAGCTCCTTCAAGAGGCCTTTATTAAAAGTATAAGGAATTCCTAAACAGGAAATCTTTGTGCTAAGCAGCACTACAACTTTGCTAAACAGCAAGAGAATGCCAAATAGTCTTCTAGGCCATAAAATCAATAATACATAACATGAATCACAATGGCTGCCTTGCCCTCCTTTAAAACAAGTGAAATCCCTCTCACCATGGGTCCCACTCATTAGGGTTTCCTTCACAAAATAATCCTCCTCCCATTCATACTGCCCTGTCTCTCAATGTGTTCTCCACCTCCTATCCCAGCGCTGTTGACTTGGTCAAACTTGACCTTGTCTACCTGAAAATGCCCTCTTTCACACATGAGGGTGCTAAATCCAGCTCTTATGACTATCCCATTTCACATTATGAGGGATTTTATTCATATTTCTAATATGCATGGGATTCCTTACCCATTTATTCAGCTGCTAGGTGATAAAAACAAAATTCAATATTCCAATTAGTTGTATGCTAATTTTGGAATATTATAGTCCTCCCCTCCCAAATGTTGCTTGTCCTCAGGCAACCGCAAGGATAGAACTGAGAATTTTCCTCTTCTTCCCCTGTAGCATCCTCATATGATAAAATAATCCAAGGATCAAGATGTTGTCTCATCAAGATATCTCCAAGTTGTCCCTCCCAAGTATGCAAGATAGCTTTTGGTGTGTAGCCCAAATAGCTATCATCATGTAAAAAATCCATGGAGGAAAAAATGGGTGGTCTAAAGGCCTTATTGAGGCATGATATATGATATACATTGGGATCTACCATCCCCATATGAATCTCCCATCCCCAAGCTATCAACCATACAAAATGAGCCACCCTCCAAAATGGTAACTCATGCAAATCAACCTCCACCTTGAGCTCCGGCAATGTATGTGGGTTGAAAATCTGAACATGATAGAAAAAATAGCCTACCCCACGTTGTCTGCCTCTCCAATTATGATAAGTGTAGAGTTTTTTTTTTATCTTGGGCTGCAATAATGGTGCCTTTAAGAGGCAATATGAAGACTAGATCTTCAAATATCTCTCCTCCAACGCTGTGAATCAAGCTGGCCCAAACCACCTCATATATGATGAATAGGACATGTTCATCATATAGCATCCAAATGAGAAGATTACTGAAGGTTCCATATATGGATGGAAGGTACCAATAGTATCCCAAGTGGTTACAATGAAGTTTTTCTAACTGTTGCTTCAAAAAATAACATGGCAAGATATTTCTTAAAAAATAGCTAGTTGTATATGTCAACACCTCTACTAGTGAATAGTAAATGGCTGGGTGAATCAACTGAGCATACATAAAAGAATGATGAAACATTTTCCCAAGGCTACATAAGAGATGGCTATCTCCATCACAATAGTTGGCCAAAAGATGACCATGGAGCCCAAAGAGAAGTTTTCTCTCTTGTGGAGCAATGCACTGAATAGAAATGGTAAGAGCATACAAATACTATGTTAGATAATCCATGTATGTAAAAGAAAATTTATTACCATGTGCTAGAAGTAAGATGATATATAGATCCATGAATACGTTTTCCATAGTGGTAGGACATACTCCTATGAAGAGGAATTTACCATGTGCTGTATGAAGGTCCTCCTTCTTATGCTTGGAAGCCCAAGTTGAGAAGATCACACCTTGGTAATAGATGTTCCCATCCACTACTCCATCACTCTCATATCCTCCTTGTCCACCAAGTGCATCATATGTGAAGTGATCCTAGGAACACTCCATCAATAAACCCCAGCTCCAAAGTGATAGCATTGTTGGCCTATGTAAATAGGCTCCTGCCATCCCATTACTGCATTCTTTGACATGCCCATTGTCAAAGACATCTCCCACAATGCTGCCATATATAGGAATCTCCTTCCAAGGTGGCAGCACCTTTTGATCATCTAAGGCTAAGGAGTATCCCCTTTGCACCATGATAGTGCCATCTCCTACTCCTACAACATCATGCAAAAGGTGAGAGAAAATCTTCCCTTGCTCTCCCAAGGTCCCCCAAAGCAACAAAAGTTTTTTCTGCCTCCTTATACCTTCACCATACAAACCATGTGGTGAAGACATCATTATCATATCATCATAATGCATCCACATTACTTGCTGCCCATTGATACAAGTATCCTGACAAGTTCCTTCCTCCCTCACACCCTTTGAAAGAGGATATGTCTCAAGATAGCCAAAATCTTTTAAGAGTAGCCAACGCAGCCATGCCTCGTGCTACCTAGTGTCATAAATTTGCAAGTCGCTTACCAGATTATTTCTTTCCATCCACCCCCATTCATCCCAATTTGGGTGTCTCCTATCATGCTCCACCTTGGTACCCTTCCAATGAAGACTACCATCCTCCCAAATCAAATTTCTGTCTTTTCATTTCATGGGATATTGAAATGCAATCTCCTCAATGACCAAGTTGATCCCATAAGGATCCAAATAGGTGGTAGGCAAAAACCTCCCATCATGATGTGTAGGGCTCAAGAAGTATCCAACAGAAACATGAGAGATGTTATCCATCCTAAGATGTCCTCCATCATCTATCTGCTTCCCCTTTGTTATTTATATGGGAATTTCATTGGAGTATCTCAACAATAGTTGGGTTCCCAACTCATCATCACTGCTAAATGACAACGTTGTTAATATTTTCAATGATGTACTTGTTGTCTCATGCTCCAACTCAAGGATGAACATATGGTTTTTTGTAAGTTTATTTGGAACAAGGTTCACCCTCTCCTCCAAGTTTTCAAACCCCAACCTCAAGTGTGGCATACAACTCATCAATGTTATATGAGGATGATGGTTCCTCCATTCCTTGAACAAGTCAAGGTGGCACAGCGTAGTGAAATTCTGTTGCTCTAAATAAGCAGCATGAAATGGTATACTACCCTCCATATAATTTGCTAAAACAATATGATATGAAAACTTAGGCATACCTTGGTAAAATTTGGAAGAATCTTGTATGGCTGCAAGAGTTTCTTCCTCTAATGTGTGGGCTCCCCCAACTACCGATGTGGAAGGTTGCTCCTCCAAGGTTGTGACAGCACTGCTACAAGTCTCCTCCAATGGTGGTGAGGGCTTATCCTCCTCTGATTTCCCTTTACCAAATTTCCTAATCAACCTTTGAGTAAAATTATAAAAAGTATGCACTCTTGCATGACCCAAATGGTTGAACCACCAAATATTTGCCTCACCGTCAAGGTGCAACGCTGCAATTTCTACAGCTTCTCTCTCTACCACTGGATGTAGTGGGAAGAATGAATCAAGTTTTCTTTCTCGAGCCCTTGCTATAGAGGACCCATCAAAGGTAGACAATAGAAAACTATTTCCCTTTATTCTTCTATTGTTGCATGGTCTCCTCTCTTCCTCCAATTGAATGAACTGAGGGAAAGCTAGAGTCTCCTTGAAGGCTCTAAGTTGAGATTTGTACTCAAAAAGGTTTTCACTTAGGATAATGTGATCGAAGTTTCCTTCATGTTTCTGCAATTCATCCTCTCTTTCAAAAGGAAAGGGTATAGTCCCACTGCTTCTTCTTTGCTTGACCTCCTTTATGAGGTCATTATTGCTTCTGAAAAGAGATGAGAGAAGGCTCATTCTCTCAAACATTCTGATTTTTTTCTTTTCTTATGATAGCATAATGGATGAAACCCACAGGCTAAGCCAATATTATGCTTTTATACCACTGTAATATCCCAAAATACGGAAAATCTATAACAATGGGAATATCTTAAGATATTCCAAAATTGGAGATCCAGCAATACATGAACACAAACTGGAAATAACAGTGAATAACATCATACCAAAATGTATGAAAACCATGGAGCCATTATATTATGTAAATCAGCAGCAAACATGTATAATACAACTCAAATGATCAAGGCCAAAAAGCCTTCCATGAATACATATGCAAAAAGTGGAATGATGCTCTATTACAGAGTGCTCATGAACATGTACAGTGCAGTCATACATGGTACACTGCTACATGGAAATGTGAAATAACATAGATCTACATATATATGTATCATAAAAAATTGGGAGTGAATATCTGAGCTCCCAAACATAATCTCAAGGCAATCCTGGAAGGATTCGCTGAAATATGCAAAACTGCAAAATGCTAGAGTTGTAGTCTCAAAACTGAGTAGCAGTTGCAAATCAAGAACTGGATGGATATGGTTGAAGATGATGCATAAGCTGAATTATTAGACCTCCTCCAATGGATCTTCCAAGTGAAAGGCTAATCCTATCACCGAATAACGCACCCTCCAATAATCCTGCACACCCTTACTGTAATTGTACACTAAAAGTAATGCAGTCTAGGAAAGGGACTGCACTGTAGGAGAAAGGAGATGTGCTGGCCAAGTGCCAAAATATGCAACAAGCTCTAGAATCTTCCTCACTAGTGTTCCAAAGGAAACGAATCTTTCTCCTTTGAAAAACAAGCCCCGGAAGTGGTGTTGTCAACGCTCCACTGCAACATCCTGCAACACAACCTAGCTCTCAACAGAAAATGCGTTGTCGCTGAAGGAGGTAGCTTGGCCTCAAGCTTGGATGTGGAGAAATGAAGTGAAAGTTCCTTCAATAGGCCTCTCTTGAAAGGAGAAGGAATTCCTAAATAGGAAATCCTTGTGCTAAGCAGCACTGCAACTCTGCTAAACAGCAAGAGAATGCCAAATAGTCTTCCAGACCATAAAATCAATAATACATCAAATGAATCACAATGGCTGCCTTGCCCTCCTTTTAAACAAGTGAAAGTCCTCTCACCATGGTTCCCACTCATTATGGTTTCCTTCACCAAATAATCCTCCTCCCATTCATACTGCGTTGTCTCTCAAAGTGTTCTCCACCTCCTATCCTAGTGCTGTTGACTTGGTCAAACTTGACCTTGTCTACATGCAAATGCCCTTTTTCACACATAAGTGTGTGTTACACTAAAAATTGTCACCTTGAAATTCTACTATGTGTATGAGCTCAGTATAACTCATACTTCTCCCTTTGCAAGTCTGACATATCAGTTCCTCATGTCAAGCATTGAAAATAAGAGAAAAGTTCCTAAAAATCTCCTAAATTTTGGTGTCGCACTTTCTCTCTATCTTGCATGCGGTCCCGCACCTAATGTTCATCTCTCTTGCGTACCTGAACACACTTTATCTATGTTAAAGGTGTAGACCCCTGTAAGATCAAAAAGGTGCAAGTAATTTCCAAAAATCTCAATAAAAGTAAATTCTGGAAGCTTCTAGAATGGATCTTGCGGTGGCTGAACCGCTCTTGTGAGGTGCATGAATCCCTTACCTTATGGAGCTAACCCCTTGATGTGAGGAGCTTATCCCTTTGAAGGAGGATTCTATCCCTTCATAGTTGGAACAGAAAACCTCCTCTTTTCCACTATAAAAAGAGGCATTGGGTAGCCTCAAAGGAAGGTCAAGCTTAAGAAGATTTGAGGTTAAGTGCTGTTGAGATTTAGACTCAGTTAACTAAGACTTTTGTGAGGAGAGATTACATACCTCTACTTGTCTTGGTTGGAGGAGTGCAGAGCTTATCAAAGTAAAGGAGACTCCTTCTTCGGACCCGGGGAAGGCCTTTCGAACATCAAGGCTCAGGTTGTAAGGTTTTCCTTCTTTTGAAATTAATACAAATATACTCATTTTTCTCAATAAGCTTTCAATCAATGGTTTATTTCATAGATTCCTTGATCACTATGATAAGCATGGTTTATGATGATTTCTATATAGGTGCTATGTAATATTTTTCTTGTTTGTGACTGCAGGTTTACGAGGAAAACTCCTTCAAGTGTGCGAAGGACAACAACGACTTCAAACAAGAAATGGACAAACGGTAAGTCCTTAACACCTCTATAGAGCTTTTCATGGATCATATATGCTTAGAGAAAGATTAGTTTATTTGGATTTTTGTTGCTAGATACTTTTAGTACTAGGGAGATCGGTCTTGTCTGCAAGACGGATTAATCCTCCAACAAATTGGCGACTCCACTGGGGAAAGAAACTTGTTGTTTTTGGTTCTCTTTTATTTTGATTTGAGGAAAAGTTTTTTCCTGGTTTTTGATTGATGGATATCTACCTGGGTAGCTTAGGTTTTCTCTGTTTTTGAAAATTTTTAAATCTTTTATGTTTTTCTTGAAATTTTCTGGGGACCTCACTTTGTTCTTTTGCATAGTGCGGGCAGTTTCGCACTTTCCTTAAGTAAACAATGTGGGACCGTACCTGTTACTTCTGGAAGCCTGCGGACCCTGTCAAAATTTTTGAAAAAACTCTAGATTTCTTCTTCCAATTTAGTTTAGATTTAATTTAGGATTATTAGCATCTACCCAGATCTGTATTTCTCTGTCAAAAAGCCTTGTTTATGAATTTCTTTCAGCAAATTCTTCATCTCATCAATCTCCATTAAGTTAATTGGGTTTTTTGAGTCTCTTTTTTGAGAAATTCTTAATTTGATTTCCTTTGGTCATTACCTGGAGGTTTGTCTCAGTCTTTTCACAATTTTGCATCTTTTTTCTTTTTTTTTTGCAAAAAAAATTCCCCCTCATTCGCCGGGGGGGGGCGCTAAATTGTGTATGAGTGTTGATCGCCTTTGAGTGTTTTTTGATCTTTGGAACTCTCACCCGATTTTCTTGACTTGCACTTGATTGGTTCTTAGATTACATTAGAATCATCTTTTGTTTGAGAATTCTCTTGCATAGATCACATTTGCATAATTAGAATTCTCATTTTCAGAATATGAATGAAAAATGTGCATAGATTACATTTGCATACTTTTCATGTGAATTGTGCATAGATTAAAATTGCATAGTTTACATTCTGAAAAATCAATCGTAGATTTAGATCAATTTTCTTTGATTTGAATTTAAATGTTTTTATGCTTGTTTTAAAAACACAAAAATATAAAAAAATTGTTTTGGGATTGATTTGCATTAGTTTTTCTTAATGAAATTAGTGCATTAGAGAAATTATTATATTTTCTCTTATTTATCAATCTTTGCATTGTTGGAAGTGGATGGAAACTCTCTCCTTTCTTTAGTTAGGATTCATCGAATTGAAAAGATTACATTATCATATTCGATTGCATTCAGTTTTGGGTCGGGTCATAACACCATTGGTTTCATATCCATTTACCCTTTTGAGTAATAACAACCTAAATAACACAGCGCTTAATTAGAATTCATCTAGTAATTTTTACATTTTAGGGCTCTTTCCACCAATCTAGATTAGGCTAGTATCTTGGAGTAGGGAGTAATTAACTCTCCAAGATAGTAAAAACAAACAAGTAGATAAATCTTGCAGCAGGAAATAAATCCAATTGTAATTGGTACAATTTGGGAATCTTCTCTTAAAGAAGTCAATCACGAGATCATGTCTGAACCTTTGAGACAATCAATTCTGTTTCATTGGGGAAGATAGAAGATTTTGCGCGCATTACAAACAGTAAACCTCGTATTAACCATTGTCGAGGAGCTTGGGGTCACTTTTCAGTAAACCTCGGATTGACCATGTCGAGGAGCCTTCAAGGGGATTGAGCTTTGTTACTGTGCCCTTGCGCGTGGAATCGGATCGTAGACTGTTCCCCCAGTTGTATTTGTTATTGTTGGTAACCTTAGTGGCCATAAGCTTAAGGTTATTTCCTAAGGTGACGGTGAAGGAAAGATCTCACTGTACCTAGAATAGACGTCGACTAGAATCACTTGGATTCTCTGGGGGGTTCTCTTCACTCGAGATGGTTTTGTGAAGAAACTTGTGCCAGTCTATTTCATTAAGCAGGTTGTCGGGGTAACTGTTCCAACCGCCCTTTCTGTATTAAATTCTACGATGTTGGATTTCATCACCAACTAGTATCTTAGTACGGGAAGTTACTGTTTGTGTGTGGTTTGACTCCTAGATTTGATAGCGCGTGTTAATTTTTTTGTTTTACTTTTAGAGACCATAGGTGTGGATTGTGAATTTTAATTGTTAGGTGTGAATTGTGAAGTGTTAATTTTAGTTTTAAATTTTTAATAAAATTCACTGAAGTTGAATATAATGGCAACTGTTCCGGAATTTACCAACCAAGGAACCCCTCTTAATGAGATTCCTAGTACTTTTCCTTTCTTTGGAAATGTTGGTCCTCCTTATATGGCTACTTTTTCATTACCTGGATTTACAATAGGTTTACTGATATGGTTATTTTCAACTTCGTTGGCCCCGAATACTCCAATTGTTCCACCTCAACCGAATGCTTCACCTCAACAGAGTTCACCATCTCAACATCACCAACCTTCTGTTGACCCTTTACCTTCTTCGCCTAATATTTATTCCTCCATTTCTTCCTCTTCGATTGGTAAAATCCTTGACACTAGTAACCAGGTGGTGAAGAAGAAGAAAGGGAAGAAGAAGAAGAAGAAGAAGCAAGATAAGAAAGAAGTCAACCAACCAACCATGGCTGTAAGTGTTAGTTGTGTTGAGGAAAACTCCAACATGCATCGTAAACCCAAATACCCTTGCAAGCTTTGTAAGGGTGACCACTTCCTTATCAATTGTCCTGGTATTCCAAAGGTCTTGGAAGTATGGTCAGAAAAATTTCATCAACTTTCCGTTGATCCATCAACCAGTGATATTCAAGTTCCTGGGAAAAAGGGTAAAGTTAGGTTTCCTTGTAATTTATGCAAAGGGATTCATCAAACTCACATTTTCCCTCACATGGATGAAGCCTCAAAATTGTTGGAAAAACTTACTGTTCCACAGCAAGAATTTCCAACTGGTTACCGTAAACTTTCTCCCAACCAACCGTCAATTGACAGAGTGATTGATCTAATTTCAAGTACAGTCGATCCCACTCTTCCATTGGAGAGTGAAACTCATATCACTCAGGTCGATGATCCATTAGTTGTTCAAGTGGTCGATTCGATTTCACATTCGGTCGATCCCATTCTCCCTATAGAGAGTGAACTTCATACTACTCAGGTTCTTCTTATTACATTAGATTCTTCTATGCCGGGGGGCATTTCACCTATTTCTACAGAACCCTCTCCAAATACTGAGGTATTTTCCTTTGATTGGAATAGACTGACAGAACCTCGTCTTCCTTCCTCCATCCCTTTCCAAATCATTGTGAAGTTTGGTGGTAGGGACATACACCGCACACAAGTAGATGAAGGTGCTTCTGTTAGTATTTTATCCTCAAATGTTTGGAAAGCTTTGGGTTCCCCTCAGCTTGTGCCTATTACGCAGAATCTGAAAGCTTTTAACAGAACCAATAGTGAACCTTTGGGGATCCTTCCTAATTTTTCTATTACTTTGGAAGGTAAAACTGTCTATATTGATCTTATGGTAGTTCGAGGCCCCTTGGATTTCAATTTACTCCTTGGGCGAGACTATGTTTATGCAATGAAAGTTGTCGTATCGACACTCTTTTGCGTGATGTCTTTCCCTCACAATGGAAATATTGTGACTGTAGACCAGCTTTCATTCCCTAGTCTTGTTTCGACTACCAATAATATGACACCCCTAAATGTTCCTGATTATAAAGTGGTATCTACCCCGCCGCGGGTTAATTATGTGGAAACTAGTCCCATGTTTTCAATTACCGATGTAAGCGAGCCTCTCACTGTTTGCTCGTCTTCCTTTGACTTAGATCCGGTAACTGACATGGAAAAATCTATGGGATTATTTGAACGTGATTTTCTTATCCCTTTTGAGTCCCTTGACATGTGTTCCTTTCAGAGAACTATTCTTCCTTCTGATGAAGACCTCTTGGAAGCCATGATCAAGGTGTGTCCATTGACATGTGTTTCTTCTAGTTGGAAGCCATGATCAACAGGTGTCTGTGAGGATAGTTCCTTTTACTGTGTCAACATCGTTAAAAAATGAATCCGTGAGTCTGAGGAAAGTTCCTTTTACTGTGTCAACCTCGTTAAAAAAAGAATCAGTGAGTGAGGATAGTTTCTTTTACTGTGTCAACCTCATTAAAAAATGAATCAGTAGGTAGATTGTAGAGTAGATTAATAGATTAGAAATAAGTAGTTTATGAGGATAGTTATTGTTACTGAGTCAACCTCATTAAAAAATGAATCAGGTATGAGGATGGTTCCTGTTACTAAGTCAACCTCATTAAAAAATGAATTAGGTATGAGGAAAGTTCTTTTCCTGTGTCAACCTCGTTAAAAAATGAATCAGTTGGTCAGAGGATAGTTCCTGTTACTAAGTCAACCTCGTTAACAAATGAATCAGGTATGAGGATAGTTCTTTTCCTGTGTCAACCTCATTAAAAAATGAATCAGTAGGTTATATAGGTAGATTTTAGAAAGTAGATACGAGGATAGTTTCTTTTACGGTGTCAACCTCGTTAAAAAATGAAACATGTAGGTGATGATAGTTCTTGTTACTGTGTCAACCTCGTTTAAAAAATGAAACACATTGCCATGAGCATAATTATTTTACTGTGTCAAGCTCGTTAAAAAATGAAACAAATCCTCCCCTAATTGAGTCGAGTCTTTGATTAGATCTCGTAAATGTTAAGTCATATATTTAGGTTAGTTTTTGCATAATTTTCTTACAGTTTTAGGTCGGGTCTTTCATATGATCTCGTAAATGAACCTTCATTCCATCTAGCTATTAATTACCAACAGTTTACTTAGTTGAATGAAATGAAGCTGGGGGGGCATGCGCTCTAGCAGTTATGCTTAGGGGGCATCAAGCACAGTTTCCTCTCTGTTTCAAGCTTGTGTAAAAATGAAACCACTCTGAAGCATAGTTTTTCTCTGTTTCAAGCTTTTGTAAAAATGAAACCTATCTTGAGTCAATTTCTATTATTTTCAAGACTCATTAAACTCATGAGAATCCCGAGATTATTTTGCTACATTTCATTCTCGTAAAACACATGAAAATGCCAAGTTCTTTCCGTATTTTCCTGCTCATAAATTAAATTGAAAGTCGGCCATAGGAGTACATTTTTATCCCTTTTTAGAACTCGTTAAAACTTACGAAAAAGTGAAAACAATGAGTACATTTTTATCCCTTTTTCGAACTTGTTAAAATTTACAGAAAAAGTGAAACTACTGAGTATACTTTTATCACTTTTTCAGACTCTTGAAAATTATGAAAAAGCGAAACATTGGAGTTCTCTTTTAAGCCCTTTTCAAACTCTCTAAATATGAAAAGATTGTCTAGTACTTGATTGTTCGAACTCGTTAAAGTAAATGAATGATCGTCCCTTTAGTATAAGTTTCCCCCTTTTACGGACTGAAATGGACTATTTACGAAAAAGGTATACGTTGACTAATTACGGTCAATAGAGTTCTCTCCCGCATTATTTTATCCTTTTTCGGGCTCGAGAGACTAAATTTATGAAAAAGTACACCCATGGAGATTTCTTATTTTTTTTATTCTGACTCCCTAAAATTGAAAAACACCGATTTTCTCCTATACTGGACTCGTTAAAACTTAACAGTAAAGGACCTGTTCAATTTTAAACAGGAACGAATCACTCCTTCTTAAGGTTCGAATCTTAAACTAAGTTGGACTCATCCGAAGGATGAGCCTATAAACAAGAAAATTTTATCCTTCTCAAGCTTGTCAAAAATAAAGAGGTACTTGCCAGCAATGGTGGGGGAAAAGAGAGAAAAATGGGTGTGTTTGTTGTATTTTGATTTTTTTGAAAATTCAGGCAACCACGCTTGAACACGACACTTTTTGTTCACCTGGGTTGGGAAATCCTTTGCCTAATAGTTAATCAAACCACATTCAAAGTCTTCAGCCGGTTTCTGGGTATTAGCTTTGGGTCAATTGTCACCAAGCCATATGCAGTGTCGTTATGTGTTCAAGAGGACAGTTCAAATAAACCATTCATCTGCAAAATATCTGTCATCCATTTTGACCATCCCTGAGTCAGTCCTTGCCAATACATTTCTTCAAAACTTGATCTATTATTTCGTGTTGTGGGTTTGCCTACGACGGATCACTTTCTATTGACGACAGCTCATTATCTAGGAAGTTGATCCAGAAATTGTCAGTACCTTGAAATCTGCATGCCTTAATGGCAGGTTTCTCACCTTCAACGACAGGTTGCATCATTGACCTTCGATCGAATGATTCCGTGACATGTTAGAATTCAGCTCATTCATTCACATTTCATGGATTGTACTGAGTACTTTGAGAGCCATTGACATTACTAGTGGTTTCTCTCACACTTGCTAACATTTTACATTATTGACTGGTAATCAAGTGGTTTCTACCATGTTCGACTTCGACACATTTATTCACATGGATAGAATCGTACTGGTTCGAGAAGCGGAAATCAAGACCCTGGATCTAGTTTCTAACATCCAGGCTGCGAGGAATTTTGCTATTCATTTATGCAGAAGAATATTCATTATAGATGGCTACGTCCATGCTATGTCTACACTATTGATGTAATATTGAAAATCATTCCTGTATCAGAACATTTTAGATTAGTTTCTAGTTAGTTTTGATCTGAGTATGGGAATGCCTACCTCAGCGATGATATTTTTACATATATATATTTTTCATTGCATGTTTTTACAGGTTCTGACTGGGGTGTCCACAGGATGATCCTTGAAATGATAAAGTACTGCACTCTTCATATATGACAGACTTCGGCATCATCTACTCCAGAATTTTCACTTTAGGGGGCAATCTGTTACACTAAAAATTGTCACCTTGACATTATACTATGTGTATGAGCTCATTATAACTCATACTTCTCCCTTTTCCAGTCTAACATATCAGTTCCTCATGTCAAGCCTTGAAAATCAGAGAAAAGTTCCTAAAAATCTCCTAAATTTTGGTGTCGCACTTTCTCTCTATCTTGCCTGCGGTCTCGCACCTAATTTTTAGCTCTCTTGCGTACCTTAACGCACTTTATCTATGTTAAAGGTGTGGACCCCTGTAAGATCAAAAAGGTGCAATTAATTTCCAAAAAGCTCAATAAAAGTAAATTCTGGAAGCTTCTAGAATGGATCTTGCGGTGGCAGAACCGCTCTTGTGAGGTGAGTGAATCCCTTACCTTATAAAGCTAACCCCTTGATGTGAGGAGCTTATCCCTTTGAAGGAGGATTCTATCCTTCATAGTTGGAATAGAAAACCTCCTCTTTTCCACTATAAAAAGAGGCATTGGGTAGCCTTAAAGGGAGGTCAAGCTTAAGAAGATTTGAGGTTAAGTGTTGTTGAGATTTAGACTCAGTTAACTAATACTTTTGTGAGGAGAGATTACATACCTCTATTTGTCTTGATTGGAGGAGTGCAGAGCTTATCAATGTAAAGGAGACTCCTGCTTCGGACCCCGGGAAGGCCTTTCGAACATCAAGGCTTAGGGTGTAAGGTTTTCCTTATTTTTAAATTAATACAAATATAGTCATTTTTCTCAATAAGCTTTCAATCAATGATTTATTTCATAGATTCCTTGATCACTATGATAAGCATGGTTTATGATGATTTCTATACAGGTGCTATGTAATATTTTGCTTGTTTGTGACAGCAGGTTTACGAGGAAAACTCCTTCAAGCGCGCGAAGGACAACAACGACTTCAAACAAGCACTGGACAAATGGTAAGTCCTTAACACATCTATAGAGCTTTTCATGGATCATATATGCTTAGAGAAAGATTAGTTTATTTGGCTGTTTGTTGCTAGATACTTTTAGTACTAGGGAGATCGGTCTTGTCCGCAAGACGAATTAATCCTCCAACAGTGTGCGAAATCCAGCTCTTATGACTATCCCCTTTCACATTATGAGGGATTTTATTCATATTTCTAATATGCATGGGCTTCCTTACCCATTTATTCAGTTGCTAGGTGATAAAAAAAAATCAATATTCCAATTAGTTGTATGCTAATTTTGGAATATTACATGGATGGTTTCTCAGGATACAATCAGATTACCATCCATCCTGAAGATTAGCACAAGACTGCTTTTATTTTCCCCTAGGGTACATTCGCATACAAAAAGATTCCTTTTGGTATTAAAAATGTTGGGGCTACTTTCCAACGGGCCATGTATTATGCTTTCCTTGACATCAAGTGTATCATCAAAGCTTATTTGGATGATTTAGCTGCTCTCTCTTGAAAGATAATTGATCATGCATCTCATTTTTGAGAGGTTTTTGAACGATGTCGTTATTATAAAATTTGGTTGAACCCTAATAAGTGTGTTTTCGTCATCACATCCAGTTGGTTGTGGGGATTCATCATATCTGCTGAAGGGATTCATGTAGATCCCTTCAAGGTTGAGGCAATACATCGGTTTCCTCCCCCATTTTCTATTTGTCAACTTTAGAGTCTACAAGAAAAATCAAATTTCTCAGGGAGATTTATCATTAATTATGCTGAGGTGATGAAAGGATTTATGAGATTATTGAAGAAAGGAGTTCCATTCATGTGGGATGACTTTTCTCAATGCTCTTTTGATGCCGTGAAAAAGGAATTCACCTCTGCTCCATTATTGAGTCCACCTAATTATAACAGAGACTTGATTTTGTATATCGCTGCGGAAGAATATATTATAGGTATGGTTATGATTCAGGAGGATGATGATCTTTGTGATCATGTTATTTATTACCTAAGTTGAGGCTTGGAAGTTCTTGAAAAATGATATTCTCCCATTGAGAAGTTAGCTTTGGCAGCTGTCCATGTTGTCCAGCAACTCAGACATTACATTCTCCTTTGCAAAAATTATGTTTTGGAAACAGTTAATCCATTTCAGTTTGCTCCTAGTAGGCGATTTATTGGGGGAAAATACGATTGATGGATTGTCATTTTTCAAGATTTTTATCTCGAATTTCTATCGGACAAATCCAAAAAAACTTTGGTATTTGCGGAGTTGATATCTAAGTTTCCATGTGGAGATGAGATTATTTATGAAGATTCATTTCCCGATGAACATATTTTCCTCATTTCTTCACAAGATTCTTGGTATGGAGATCTCATTGTTAATCTCCAGACTTCTAATTTTCCCTTAGCTTTTTCGTAATATGAGCATCGAAATTTGCGTCGCTTAGAAAAACGTTATTTGATTATCGGTGACACTCTATATCATTGTGGGGTCGATTTGATCCTTAGATTTTGCTTGAATCTCGAAGAAGCAGAGGTTGTGTTGAATGATTTCTAGAGTGGAGCTTGTGGTGGTCATTTCTCTGGGCTTGCTACAACCCAAAATATTTTGTGTGCAGGTTATTTTTTTCCCTCAATTTTCAAATCGTGTTGAGGTGGTCAAAAAATTTCATCCTTGTCAGGTTTATACTCAGAAGATGCATGCTCATAAAGCTCCGCTCTTTCCTGATGTCACTGTCGGTCGGTTTACTAACTGGGGTATTTATTTTACTACCAGTAACTCACCTTTGGAAAAGGATCACAAGTACATTATCATAGTACTGGACTACTTTACTAAGTGGGCCGAGGCTATGCGGACTTTTGCAAACGATGGTGAAACAACAACCATGTCTCTATTCAACCAAGTCCTTTCTCGCTTCGGTATTCCCAAAGTGATTTTTGCAGACCATGGAAATCATTTTCGGAACACTATGATGGTTGAATTGGATCTTAAGTTTGGTTTCCGACAGGAGCATTCATATCCATATTATCGTCAAGCCAATTGGTAGGTTGAAGTCGTGAACAAGTCCTGAAAGGTTATCCTTCAATGGATAATCAATAAAGCCAGGTCCAATTGGCATGTCATGTTGTATCCTTCACTTTGGGCATACCAGATGTATGTTAAGACTGCAAATGGGTTCACTCCTTTCCAAATCATTTATGGTCTAGAATCGATCCTTCCTGTTGAGTGTGAGATTCCTTAACTTAAGCTGGCTAATGAACTTCTTCCTGACAATTCAAGTATCCATGAACGCCTTGTTTTTCTAGAACATCTAGATGAGTAGTGCCAAGATGAAACTATCATGAATGAGGCTCATAAGAAACGAGTAAAGGTTCAATATGATAAAGCTGTCAAACTAAGGATTTTATCTGAAGGTGACCTTGTTTTATTTTATGCTAAGGAAAAGGATGCCTTGGGGGCAGGCAAATTCAAATCCATGCGGTATGGTCCTTTCATTGTTAAAAATTTCTTGAAGAAGGGAGCTTATGCCTTGGTTGATTTCAATGCAAATGAGTTGGCAAAGCCCAGAAATTGGCTCTATCTAAAGAAGTATTATGCCTAAACTATTTCCTAGCATTTTCTTTGTCTCTATGTATTGTATTCTTTATGAATATCTATCTATAAATTTTTTGGTGTGACTTTGATGATTTTGATCTACTTTGGTAGGTGTTTATGGATGAGATGAGTCATTTTGGATTTTTCGATGGTGCTAATCGACATACCCGGAATTTTTCTTCTACAGCTTCGGTAATTTACTATCCATCCGGTCAGTTTCTAGTCTTAAGGGGCATCTGCATTGGTCTTGCTTCGAATAATGTAGAAGAGTATAAAACTATGGTCAATCTACTTTCGGAGGCAATGTCTCTTGGTATTGATTCGTTAGTAGTGTACTTTGATTCACAGGTAGTGGTTTCACAATTGAACAACACTTATTATGTTACAGATCCACTTTTACATGATTGTTTTTTAGAGTGTGTTTGTTGCAACGTTCATTTCATTATGTTACATTCATTCACATTCCACGTTCAGAAATTTCATTTGCAGATTCATTAGCTAATCAAGAAATTGATTGGCATATTAATCATTCAATACATTAAATATCAAAAACATAAATCATTATTTTAAATATGAGGAAATAACATCATATAAATCATTGTGTGTGTGTGTGTGTGTGTGTGTGTCTATATATATATATATATCAGAGTTGTGTTAAAAATATACAAAAATCGGACAATCATGTCCTACAAAATTAGGGCTTATGCCTGATCATGTTCATCATAAAAAAATATTACAGTCATCTAATCATAATAAAAATCTATCCTTGTGGGCCCTACCCTGGGTAGGTGTTAAAGAAGAACACTATAAATGTCGCCACACTATGGAACATCCACACCCAATCAGATGGTACAACGACCACATGTCGTTTTACAGCCTCGGTAAGGTCCTCCACTACAACCATAGCGACTTGGCATCTCAAGCCCTTCAGGTTCCTCTATATGGCATGGAGTACTCTCCTTGAGTCTTCTATATCATCCTCAACTTCTCTTCCGCGACACCTATGCCTCGGGAAGCCCTTAGGTCTCACTGGTCCAATATCTGTAACAAGATCCATAAATTTGTAAGTTAGTTTTCTTAACAAAAAGATTTTATTCATTTTCATATCGTTATTGAATATATATATATATATATATATATATATATATAATAAAAAATCATTATGTGATCTTACCAATCACCCCCCATGATGCACCAGGTGGTAGGGGAAAATCTGGATCTCCTCTTAAATCCATGCCAACATAGGAATAATTTTCTACTACGATGACTTGTTCTCCCCACCATAGGAAGAACTCATCATCCCAGGTAGTCCTGGGGACCTCGCCACCCCCCAGCCTCTTCATCAGATCGGTGCATATAGCTATTAGTGGATATTGATGGCTGCTGATGGTAGAGATAATCTTGGGGCGAAGCCCCATAATCTTCTTGAAGAAGAATGTGCATAGAATGGTCCCATAACCAAAGTTTTTTGTTTTATTCTTCTGGATTGAGATCAACAATTTCTTCAAATTTGTTAATAAGGTTGTTCACCAATCATATAGTGTGGTCCTAAAATCCACTAACAAACTCATGTTTCCTCATGAATCTTGGTGCAAGGAATTCGATTCAGCTACTCTGACAATGGTGAAAAGAAGTATTTTCATGTGCAACCCTTGCACATCTGTGTTTGGGATATGTGTCCCAACCTTTTGAATACGATCAGCACAATACACTCAAATATAATCTTCGACATTTAGCCCTCTTATGGGCTTTCCTTGAAAATTTATTGATTCCTTTCTTCAAGAGAGTCCTGTTATGAAATAAATGTCTTCAATATCAGTCCTTAATGCCATTTGATCGATCATGAAATAGCCCTCCTCTCGGTCCCAATAACTTATGATCATTTTGAGTAACCCGGTGCTTGTTTTCATATTTGGCATTTTAAAAAACATAAGAAATCCGCATCCCTAGAGTATATCCAAGGATAATTGGTCCTTCATGACCTCATTGTCAATAGTGTTTTCTCCCTCTCTCTGCAGCTAATGGTCATCCTGGATCAACTCATTAAAAAATAATAATTTAATTTTAAAATTTCGCTTTGCGCATACACAAGTTGCTTCCTGCATAGTTGCATCTATATTCAAGTTCGAAATTATGAACCTGCGTATACGTAGAGGGTTTCATAAAAAACATAAATTCTATGGTAAAATTACTAAAAAATTGCTTGAATTGACAATGAAATTAATGACTAAGCTGATTGAGAAGATTACCTGGAAGATTTGGGCTGATTCGACTTATAATTGCTCCAGTTCCAAGTTGGGGATTTTTTGCTCCAAAGCTCTTTCAGAAATTCTTCAAGGCACAAATGACCAAATGTGAGTCCAAAAGGCCTATTTATGCCCAAAATTCAATTATTTTTCACAAATTACTTGTTTAAAGTTTTGTGTTTATTTTTTGAATTTGTTCACGACTTTATTACCTTTTGGCTTCTAAGTGATGGGATAGGTTTTTTTCAGGTCCATTTTGATGATTTCGAGACATTTCCATTACTGCTTCGGGTCCATGACCACTGACCTGCCATGGTAGGTATTTTGTTCAGAACTGACATATATGTTAGGGAATTCACTTTCCATTGCACTTATGCATACTAACCTTCATACTAAAATCTTGCCATAGGGTCGACCCCATCATGTTATGATTATTAAACCATTTTCAATCACCAACTTATAAATCATAATATGATGGTAGAGCCATCCTTTACATGGGATTATTAGTTAGATCCTCGCTAGCATATGTCGCCCATGCTGCGAATTTTGTAGGCTCGGGAGTCCTCTTTCGTCCCCCCATGACTTATGCGATAAAGATTCATTCTTCTTCTTCTTCGATATCTTTTCTGGCTTTATACCCTAGTGGCTCCCATTTTGTTGTTGAGTTGTTTTGCTGCAATGCATGTTGACAATTTGTATATCTTTTCCTTAAGCCGGCTTCACTTGGACTCATGTATAAGCCATCTTTTGACCCTCTCTTTCTGTAAAGTCATCGATGAAATCACTTAGCTTCTGCAACTCGACACCTTTGCCCATGGATGGAACATTCCTCTTGAGTGTCACTTACCAGTTTTGCCACCTTGCATTGAGCATAGGATTTTTCCTATCCTAGGAACTAGTGCATCTTTTTATCGACACTCGTTCTATCCATTGTACTGTAGGCATTCTTTTATTCTTTTTCAAGATTTTAATGTGAAAAATACAAAAAAATTAAATATCCCAAAAATAATGGGATCAAGACATTACTTCCACATTTGATGGTAGCTAAAGAGTGAGATGTGTCACCCTTGAACAAAGCACAAAAAGCTAAGTATTTTCTCCATTTCAGGATGGGTTTAGTTTGACTTAGTAGAAGCCATAACCTTGTTATCGAGTCAATACTCCCCCATTTGTTTATCTCTTCCAATCATATGGAGAGTTTGTTCACGCTCCTACATGAAAAAATTATCCAAATTTATCATATGTTGCTATAGTCAAAATGAGTTTGTTAAAGGGAAGTAAACCTAAGTCGGCCTTTCTGCAGTGTCTCTTGATTCATTTTTCAGTCGGCCATGCTTGGTCTATCAGAGTCTTGTTCTATATTTGGTCATTTTCTCATGCTGGTTCGAGAAGGTATCCATTGACTTATTTCTAGCGGGTTTGTATCTTATCAACTTCGACAAATTGCTCTAAGAGTAAACCTAGAGCCGCACCCTGGCCCTATTTACATCATTGATAGGTGACATTGTGCTCAACATCTGATCAACACCATGGGTCTTTAACTAAGTGGTTTCCCTTATGTTCAACTTCATCTTTCATTATCACACCTGATATTCGTGCAATCCCTTAGTTTCCATTTGAACCTATTAGTGGATTCCTTGACTCTTTGTCATCTTTCATTATTGGTTGGTTCAGAGGGTTTCTGTCGTGCACTAGCTACATTTTGTGCATGTCGAAAATGTGTTTCAGGTTGGTTACTTCACTTTTTTTTGTCTGATTCCTTATAAATTTTGGCCTGCAAGTTACACTCGCATTGGACTGATGTGGGATGCATTAATGCCTTCCTTCCAACAGATATTTTCCCATCAGCTATGACACATTTCTCTTGGAATAAGGTCTAGTGTAATGTTCCTTTTTTAGGAATTTGCTACAACAATGAGAATATTTCAAGATATTCTAAAGTTGGAGCTCCAGCAATAGGCAAGCATAATAATGGTGCAACAACAACACTCAACTCATAAAAAAATGAGAGAAATCCATAGCCATTTTATTAGATAATAGCCGCTACAAATGAATACAAGATCTTGAGGAAAATGATACTCAAGATGAGCAATGCTCAACCTCAAAGAACAAGTACATAAACCATGCCAAGACCACTGCTATATATGTATGTTAAAGCTATGACTATGCAATATATGAAGGGAAAATGCTGCATAAAGGTGTCAATACACAAATATATGGCCCAATACAATAATGGGAGTGAAGATATCAGCTCCCAAAGACTACCTCATGTCAATCCAGGAAGGATTGGCAATAAAATACAAAAACTGGAAAATGTCGGAGTTGCTGGGTAGCTGCAGCAACTTAGAAATAGAACTGGATAGAGATTGAAATATATGATGCCCAAACTTAATGTTCCTCCTCCAATGGATCTTTAGGATGAAAGGTTGATCCCTTCACCAAAGATCTCACCCTCCAACAAACTGCAAGAGCCCCACTGTAGATGCTCCTCTCAAAATAACGCAATCTCTGAATGGAACTGCGTTGTAGGGCTATGGAAAGAGTTGGCCTTGATTCCAAAGTCTGCAATATGCTCTGGAAAGCCTCCAAACTGATATCCCAAAGGAAAGAGGGACTCCTCCTCTGAAAAATAGCTGAAGGGAATGGTGTAGTGAACCCTCACTACAACACCCAACAACACAACATTAATTTGCTGCAAAAATAATGTTGTCCTGATGGAGGATGCTTGGCCTCAAGCCTGGATGTGAGGAAAATGAAGAACAATCCTACAAGAGACCTCTCAAGATGGAGAAGGAATCCTAAATAGGAATTCCTCCGGAAATTCTTGCTAAACAGCAAAGAATGCTCAATTGTCTCACTACACAATGAAATGAATAATCATAATCATGAGAAATAATGGTTGCCTTGTCCTCCTTTTAAACAAGTGAAAGCCCCTCTCCATGGGTCCCACTCCTATTAGGGTTTCCTCCACCAACTAACCCTTTCCTCATTCACACTATGCTGGCTTCCTAAGTAAGCCACTCCTCCTATGGCAGCGCTGTTGACTTGGTCAAACTTAACCAAGCCTCCTTGTAAATAACCTTGTTCACACATGAGGGTGTGAAAACCAGTTCCAAAGATTATCCCCTTTCATATTATGAGGGATTTTATTGAAAATAATATTATGTATGGGCCTCCTTACCCACTTATTCTCCTCCAAAGTGAAATCAGCAAAAATTAATGTTCCAAATTATTGTCGGAAAATTTTAGAACATTACAGTCCTCCCCTCCCAAATGTTGCTTGTCCTCAAGAAACTGCAAGGATAAAACTGGAAAGCCCTCTCTCAAGGCATGGAGTTTATAAAGTGTTTGAGGAATATCTTCCCCATGTGGATCCTCCATCTCCAAGCTATGAGCCATGCAAAATAAGTCACCTCCCAACTAGGAAACTCCTGAAAACTGTCCTCCACCTTTCGCTCAGACAGAGTAGGTGGGATGAAAATCTGCTCATGGTAGACAATGTAGCCTACCCCACACTCTCCATCTCTCCACTCATGATAAGTGTAGAGAGAATGTTGATCCTGGCCTATAAAATTCTTGCCCTCAAGTGGCAAAATGAGGTTTATACCTCCAAGGATCTCTCCCCCAACGTTGCAAATCAAGCTGACCCAAGTATCTCCATACATGATTAGTTGGAAGTCATCATCATATGGCATCTCCTCCATCATATGGCTCACCTCATAAAGAGATAAGTATGCTATCTAGGTGACCATATCATGTCTCATGTTCCCCTTAGAACATGTAGTGCAAATTATGTGGGAGTTTTCTCCCTCCAAGGACACATTCACCCAATGTGTCTCTCCTCCAATCATGCTCCCAAGGAAAGCTCCAGAAATATCAACCAAGGGAACCATAAGGAGAATCATGTTGGCTGCCATGTGAAGTAAATGAGAAGGAAAATGGTACCTCAAATGTAGCCAACACAGTTTGACTCTCCACTGCCATAGAAAATTAAATGATGGGTGGCCTCCCCACCATTTGCTTGCTGCCCCCTTCTCTCGAAGAAAGTGAATGATGTACTGTACAATGTATGTACGTTCTCCATGAGAAATTTCCTCCCCATATCCTCTTAGGGAGTGATCATCCATAATTTCCTTATGTAGACCATCAAATCTAGAAGGAAGAATATCCTTCCTTTGAGCAAATCCCTGCACATATATGGTTAAGAGATGCATATATATAGAAAAATCATTATGAAAATCAATAATACTCTCACCATATGTTTTTCTCATATAAATGGAGTGGCTCATAGATGAGTCTCCCCTCATACTCAAAGGGAAAAGAGTTGACTGTGCTAACTCCTCCAACTCCTTATGATCCATGGAGTGCCTCCTCAAAGTCCTCAAGTCGTTTTTCCCACAAGATGGAAAGAAATGTAATGTGGCCCTCATGGTTGGCCCATGGTTTCTCCTGAAATGTACAACATGTATAAGGAGAATCATGCTCCCAATGGGAATCCTCAATCTCAAGCCCACTCTCTCATAAAATCCTCCCATGAATATATACAAATCAACAATACATGGAAGCAAAACCCAATAGAAACAAGTTGTCGCAGGACAACCGGAAAGTGGATCAAGGTCCCACATAAGGACCCAGTGCAGTGCATGCCCTGCCTGCATCAAGTCAAAAAAAAACAAGTGCTCTTCCATCCACTTGTTTTCTACCACAATAATTCTACAAGATGTGAACATGAAAGTACAAAATGGTGTCAATGGTGCACACCAAAAATCATGTGGCTTTCCCCACAAACCACCAATGAGATAGCCAATATCAATGCTAAAAATGGCTTCAAGTACATCATGATACAATATTCAAGAAGGAATAATCCTTCTTGGTACAATATGATGCTCATAAAAAGACAAGAAGTACAAATCATAAGGTGAAATTGTACATTCTCCATCATGCACTAGAAGTCTTGAGCTGAAATGGCTCAACTGAAAATGCTCCCTTACTCCCAAAGAGTAGGAAGGTGGTTGTGATATCTTTTCCATCATCATCCAAGCTCTTCATCTCTCCATATGCTGATGTATGTCCTGCTAGATGCCCTCCCAAATGAACTCCTCTGTCAAGGCAAGATATGCATCAAAATGCATGGAAAATAAGTCCTCTTGTGCTACATGCAACAAGTTCTCCTTGAGACTAGAATCTCTAGTCAAGAAGACTCTGCCATGGGAATAGATGACTATATCATCCATCATATACTCATCATATCTACCCAGGTCATCTAGAATCATGCATGCATCAAGATCCTTAGAGTACTCAACTAAGAGATGAGATCTCTAGTAAGGATCAATCCTCCTAAGAGACAGCACTGGTGATCTGGCATGTGTAGCTCTCCTTCTACTATTGTCTGCTACTTTGACATCCCTCATGCCAAAGTTCTCCTCCAAAATATTCACCTCTCCAAAATCCAAGAGCGGTGAATCCAAAGACAAAATGTCTCTCATCAATGATAGATTAGGTGGCCTCCCTGGTGGAATGCCTCTATGCAGTGAGATATCTATGTCAAGAGGGGACTGCACATATGGTTGGGAAATATTTCCCTTGCTCTCATAGCGCAATAAAATCTGCCTCCTCTTTGCAATAGCTCTCTGAAATAGAGAAGGGTGTGTGCCTCTCATCACATGATGCTGCTCTTCCTCCCTTCCTCCTTCTTCCAGCTGCAGTGGTGCACAATCATGTTGCTCATTCATTGTGCTTGGACCTCCATGTATGAGATCCTGGGGACCTCCTTGAAAATATGCAAGAATCCCTCTAGTTGGAGCAAGAGCTTCTCCTTCCTCTACATGAGGTGCTAGATCAACTCTAGAAATGACAGCGTTGTTGGCCTCAGCCTCCTCAATATGAGTGGGAAACCCTCCAATGACTAGATCATCCTTTGAAAGAGATATATCTTTTCCTCTTTGTGCCAGAAATGAAGATCTTGCCTCCAATAAAGCATCATGCAAGATATCAGCCTCTTTCATGGTTTTCTGAAATGTTTTTGAGTCTATGGTGTCCTCCATCACATGCAAAGGTTTTGTTTGTTTGAATGTGTTTGTTTCCTTCACATGTGTTTTAGAATTACCAGATCTCTTCATCAAAGTTCGAATGAACATTGCATAGGAAGAGGTATTTAAATTTTTCAAAGTAAAAGACTCAAATAACCACCATGCATAGACCTTACCTCCCAAGTGCAGCGCTACTACTCTGATGGCTTCATATTCAGTTATCTGATGCTGCTGCAAAAAGGTGTCTAGCTCTTCTATCCAAGCCCTGGCTGAACAAGTAGGGGAACCATCAAAGATAGATAGAATAAATCTATCCTCGTCCTGTTGCTTGCTCCTCCTCACCATGATCTTTCAAAACTCCAGAAAAGTAACATGATCTCTAAACCTCTGGGTTTGAGATTCATACTCATGCAAGAAACCTCTAAGAGTTCCTCTCTTTGGAATTTCTTCTTCTTCTTCCTCTCTCATGGCAAGACTGGCCCATGTGACTGCGCTGTATATTATAGGGTGTAGCTGCATGCTCACATCCCCTACAAGAAAATCTAGAGTTTGACTTAATTTCAAACCCTCTTGGAGATTTTGTGCAAATCTCCCTCCTTATCTTCTCAAATTCTTCATGAATGCTTAGAAAGGATCTTGGCAGAAGCTTGATAAGCTTATCTTCCCTTTTCTCTCCATATAATGGAATATTCATCTTCTCTCTTTCTGATAGCACTGGAAATTTCCCATCTCAGGAATATCGAAATTCTATTCCAGAGATTGACTGCAGGGGCATTCACTAGATGTGTCACCTTTGAAAAAAGGATGAGATCCAGAGGCTACCTAGCCATCTGCAGACTCTTTCTATAGAGCTTGAAATATTCCCCCTTTAGGGATTTAGTACTTTGGCTTGAAGCCACAGGCTGAGCCAAAGATCATGCTCTGAAACCACTGTAATGTTCCTTTTTCAGGAATTTGCTACAACAATGAGAATATCTCAAGATATTCTAAAGTTGGAGCTCCAACAATAGGCAAGAATAATAATGGTGCAACAACAACACTCAACTCATAAAAACATGAGAGAAATCCATAGCCATTTTATTAGATAATAGCAGCTACAAATGAATACAGGATCTTGAGGAAAATGATACTCAAGATGAGCAATGCTCAGCCTCAAAGAACAAGTACATAAACCATGCCAAAACCACTGCTATATATGTATGCTCAAGCTATGACTATGTAGTATATGAATGGAAACTGCTGCATAAAGGTGTCAATACACAAATATATGGCCCAATACAACAATGGGAGTGGAGATATCAGCTCCCAAAGACTACCTCATGTCAATCCGAGAAGGATTGGCAATAAAATACAAAAACTAGAAAATGTCGGAGTTGTTGGGTAGCTGCAGCAACTCAGAAATAGAACTGGATGGAGATTGCAATAGATGATTCCAAAAATTAATGTGCCTCCTCCAATGGATCTTTAGGATGAAAGGCTGATCCCTTCACCAAAAATCTCCCCCTCCAACAAACTGCAAGAGCCCCACTGTAGATGCTCCTCTCAAAATAACACAGTCTCTGAATGGAACTTCGTTGTAGGGCTATGGAAAGAGTTTTCCTTGATGCTAAAGTCTGAAATATGCTCTGGAAAGCCTCCAAAATGATATCCCAAAGGAAAGAGGGACTCCTCCTCTGAAAAATAGTTGAAGGGGATGGTGTAGTGAACCCTCACTGCAGCACCCAACAACACAACATTAATTTGCTGCAGAAATAATGTTGTCCTGATGGAGGATGCTTGGCCTCAAGCCTGGATGTGAGGAAAATGAAGAAAAATCCCTTAAGAGACCTTGCAAGAAGGATAAGGAATCCTAAACAGGAATTCCTCTGGCAATTCTTGCTAAACAACAAAAAATGCTCAATTGTCTCACTAGACAATGAAATGAATAATCATAAGCATGAGAAACAATGGTTGCCTTGTCCTCCTTTTCAAAAAATGAAAGACCCTCTCCATGGGTCCCACTCCTATTAGGGTTTCCTCCACCAAATAACCCTTTCTTCATTCACACTGCACTGGCTTCCTAAGTAAGCCATTCTTCCTATGGCAGTGTTGTTGACTTGGTCAAACTTAACCAAGCCTCCTTGCAAATAACCTTGTTCACACATGAGGGTGTGCAAACCAGCTCCAAAGATGATCCCCTTTCATATTATGAGGGATTTTATTGAGAATAATATTATGTATGGGCCTCCATACCCACTTATTCTCCTCCTAAGTGAAATTAGCAAAAATTAATGTTCCAAATTATTGTCGGAAAATTTTGGAACATTACATCTAGAGTCCTTTTGTTAGTACCTTAGGGTTTGCAGCCATTAGTGGTAGATTCCTTCACTATTGACAGTGAGAATGCATCAATATCTCCTGATTGGTAGATTCTCTCAAGTGTTCGACATCAACTCATTCATTTGCACTTGTTAGATTTTACTAGGGTACCTTGACTCTCATCATCATTATCGATGAGTTGTCTCGCGTTTGTTAACAGTATACACCAATGACCAGTAATCAAATGATTTCTCACATGGTCAACTTCAGCTCATTTATTCCCATTGTGTATAATTTTACCATTATGATCGGTGAAGACCTCGGGTTTGCGTCACCATTATTTGGTTCACTTTGACATCTCCTTTAGTTTTCTACTAGTGACACCATCCACCCTTATATGTTGTAGTTCATCACATCAAAATTATATATGTTGGCACCATTTATTATTTGGTACTTGGAGATTTAGTTGTGACTTCAGTGATTAGATATATTTGCAACATCATTGATTAATATTCTATATGTGATACTTGGACATGATTTTGATATGTACTTTTTGGGCAGTGATCAAATGGTTCACTATGTACTTTACAATTTCTGCTATACTTGTATACATATTGGATCTACTCCATACTTGTTATCCGGACATGATTTTCTTTCACTAAGCATGGGTATGCCTGCCTTAGACATGAGATTTATTTCTAATATCTTTCACTGGTTTTTAGTAGGTTGAAATCTGGTGAAGTCCTGTCAAGTCTTCGCAAGATTCCTTCTTATGCACCTAATGCATTTCGGCCATCATATTGTATCCCTTATGATATCATATATTAGGGGGAATCTGTTATAGCATCATTTATCATATGTATATACTTGATTACTTATGTATTGGCCTTGGGCGACATTTTCCTTTCAGACTTGGTCAACTTCTTAAAAAACATTATTTTGAATTCCATACACGAATCTGCCCAGACTTTTACTTGTGCAGCTGCACATTTGCTCATATACGACCTCCATATACAATTTAAAATATTAAAAATATATAAAATCCCTATTAATTGGGTGGCGTTTACGGGTTTTACATAAGACCACCTACACCAGCCTGTGGCCAAACTATTTCCCAACTGAAAAACTGAATTGAGGAAGTATAAATACACCTCATTGGGAGGGCCTGAGGGGAGAGAATTTTATTGGTACTTTAGCCTATTATAGCCTATTGTTGGAATAGTGTCCCCTAGCTGCATTTTGATATGTTCCAAAGATGCGTTTTTTATATATTTTTGTAGTAATTGGTCTTGCGTAGGGGTTTTGGGGCGGGTCAAATCCCCCAATATGTTGTAATGGGTCAAAGGGTAGACCTAAAGTCTGCAAACCACGGTTTGTGGACCACAGGATAGCCCTGGCTATGATGATATAAATAGATGGGTAGTTTCATTCTAAGGGTAAGTAAGAAAGTAATATTGATGCTATGAAAAAACTGTTGAGATTTTTTTGGGGTATTTTTGGGTAAGGACTCCTGTTGGTTGTGTGCGCGGCGATCCTCAGTCCAGCTGTGTATGGACCCCGCTGGTTGTGTGTGCAGGCTGTGATTTGGGTTTGTAACTTGGTTTTGGATATTAATGAATGCTGAATCTATTGAAGTATCTTTATGCGAAGTGAACTAGTTGTGTTTACTACTAGAGTACCTCTATGTTATTTGAATAAGCTATGATTGTATCAGCGATATATGAAATAGCTGCGATTGTGATGTTCTGTGGTGTTAATTTCTTATGCGCATGTGGATGCGAATGTGTTGATCAGATCTGTTTCATAATAGTAGCTTTGTTTATGTTTACATGTTGATTATACTGTAAGGGCTCGGTAATAGGCTTTTTCCTGTGCGAATTTGATAGAACTCGACAAAATGTGCCTTAATTACCTAATCTCTCCCAGGGTGTGGAAGCCTGGTTCCAACACCCACCCATACTACTTTGAGTGAGACCTTGGCCTGCGAAAGTAGGTCATTTTCGAAAGGGCCAATAGTATAGGGTTTTTTTGGCAAACTTTAACTTCAAACCTAGGTCAGGACCCCCCAAGCCAACAAATGGTTCTGTTGCCAGGATTGAGAGCATTTTGAGAGAGAGATCAGGTAATGCCATGAGGTCGTTGGAGACCTGAGAAATTAGAGCTTGAAGACTGGTTCGAATGACAGATTCAGGAATTTCATGTAAAGGAGAATCACAACATGAAGCTAACAGCTAAGAAGTGGAAGAAAAAATAAGTTTTAACCGAAGTATATGAAATTTTATTTGTAACTTTTGCGCATGAACTCCAGGAGTGGCTAGCAAGGATAGTAGAATTACAGACGTGTTGGAAAGACGATCAGGTTACACAGTGGACTCGAACTGTAGATCATTGGGTGGATAGTGTGCTAGGAGGATTTGTGACAGAGTTCACTGTCGATCAGTTTGTATCCTACTCTGAGGTGAAGCGAAGATTCTTCAAAGGATTCTGAGGTAAGTTCTTGTGAACGTTGCCACTACTAATTAAAATATTACTGCGAGAAAATGGAATTTTATGCAGCCACACCAAATGAATGATCTTTCATTAGAGTGAGAGTACAACATGAAGTGGTAAGTACTACCGATTCAACTGCGAAGGGGAGATATCCCTCTACAACCCAGTAAGAGATTTAGCTACTCAAGAAGGAACTAGCCCTCCAGCTACACCATCATCAAGTCAGCATAAAGGAAAGAACTCCCCTACACCTTCGCCATTACCAGAAGAAGATATGGCTGCACACATGAAGCTTCCCACCTTCAAGGGTGTAGGAGACGAAGATATGGACCAATTTTGGTTCATAATGGAATCAGTATGGAATGTGAAAAATGTGGCTAGTGATGTTGTGAAAAGGGCGTAGCTATCCCTATCCTTTGAAGGAAGGGCCCTAGATTGGTACATGGGGTACGTAGGCCAGCATGTGGATCCATCGATTAAAGAGATTAAGAAAGCTTTAAAAAACAATTTCGGAAGCCTAAGTCCTACGTTCAGTTGGTGGTTGACTTGAAAGACTTTAGACAAGGACCCACTGAGTCAGTATGGGAGGCTGATCAGATGCTAAAGAACGTTATCAGAGATGGGGAATTCCAGTATGATGATAGAAAGCACAAGGAATGGTTCATCTCCATGCTATTACCTCACGTACATGGACCTACGGGTCAGCAAGCGATTGGGACGCAAGAGAAAGCCTTGGATGTTCCTATGAAACTAGAAGCTGCACCAAGAGACGATGCCCAGTTTTGAGTACAACAGATATAGGGACAGCTAGAGGTAGTGCACCTTGAAATCCAAAATTTGCAGAAAGAGTGAGGAAAAGAAGCTACCCCAGACGTATGGTGCATAATATGAAGGGTGTTAGGCCACACCAAGGATCAGTGCCCTCTATTGGTGGACTACATGCATGTTGGAGGGCCTAGTCCATTGTGCCCTCAAGAGGCTGTGGTACCAAGCGGTTTGATGTTATGATGTGCTGATTGTCGCATAGCTAGACTACATGATACCAACCACTGCCCCCGTCTTGGTGCCTATGTTCCAGACTTGAAGCAACAATGGTGCCGATTCTTCTCATTTGTGGGACATGATGAACACAACTGTCAGACATATGACTTAATGATAGACCAAGGAAGCCCATACAGGGTAAAGGCTGACCCTTCTTCATGACTATCTCCCTCAAAATTTAATATTCCCACTTTAGCACACAGCTAAATGGAATATTAAATTTTTTTTATCACCTAGCAGCTAAATAAATGGGTAAGGAAACCCATGCATATTAAAAACATGAATAAAATCCCTCAAATGTGAAATGGGATAGTCATAAGAGCTGGATTTCACACCCTTATGTGTGAAAGAGGACATTTGCATGGAGACAAGGTCAAGTTTGACCAAGTCAGCAGCACTGGGATAGGAGGTGGAGAACACTTTGAGAGACACCGCAGTATGAATGGGAGGAGGGTTATTTTGTGAAGGAAACCATAATGAGTGGGACCCATGGAGAGAGGGATTTCACTTGTTTAAAAGGAGGGCAAGGCAGCCATTTTTATTCATGATTTAGATTATTGATTTCATTGTCTGTTTATACTTTGTGCATTCTCCTGCTGTTTAGCAGAGTTGCAGTACCGCTTAGCACAAGGAATTCCTGTTTAGGAATTCCTTCTCCTTCTAAGAGAGGCATATTGAAGGATCTTGCTCTTAATTTCTCCACATTTAGTCTTAAGGTCAAGCATCCTGCTTAAGCTACAGTGCAGTTTCTATTTAGAGTTGGGTTTTGTTGCAGGGTGTTGCAGTGGAGGTTACTGAACACCACTTCCGGTGCTTATAGAGGAGGGAGTCTCCTTTTCTTTGGAGGATCAATGGGGAAGCCTTTGAGCTGATTCATATCATCTTTGGCTTCAGGAAAACCATTTTCCATCATCTACAATGCAGTATCCCTCAGTGACTGCGTTATTTTCAGTGAGCATTTGCAGTGAGGGATTGAAGTGATTGTCGGAGGGTGAGATATTCAGTGTCAGTATCAGCCTTTAACTTGGAAGATCCATTGGAGAAGTTCTATTCATCTGATGCAACATCTTTATCCATCTCCATCTAGATCCAATCATTCAGTTGCAGGTTCTATCCCGCAACTCCGACATTTTGCAGTTTTGCATATTTCAGCCAATCCTTCCAGGATTGCCTTGAAATAGCTTTTGGGACCATAGATCTTCTCTCCCATCATTGTATCAGCCATATATATGTAGATCTATGATGTTTTGTATTTCCTATAGTAGTTCTCTAACTATGATTGTGCAGTTTTGATCCATAGACATTTTGCTATGTAACAGCATCTCACTTTTTACATATATGTCCATGGGAGGCTTGTTTACCTTGATCATTTGATATGTATTGCACTTATTTGCTGTTGATATAATAAAATGGCTTTATGGTTTCCATACATCTTGGTATGATGTTATTCACTACTATTTCTAGTTTATTTTTATATATTGCTAGATCTCCAATTTAGGAATACTATAAGATATTCCTAACATTGTATATTTTCCCTATTTTAGGATATTACAGTGGTATCAGAGCATCAATATTGATTTAGCCTGTGAATCTCAGCCAATATGCTATCTAGAATACAAGAAGACAAAGAGATGAACATAAAAGAGAAGACTCCATTATGTGGAGGAATAAAGGAATATAGGCTTACAAAGCTTCTTCCAAGATCTGTACAGAGCATTCATGAAGATTTAAAGAAGATAAGAAGGGAGATGTATACAAAATATCCAAGAGGGTTTGAAACTGAATCAAACTCCATATTTCCTTATGGGGAGTGTGAGCATGCAACCACACCCTATGATGCACAACGCAGTCACATGCCCAGTTTTTCCATGGGAGAAAGGGAGGAAGAAAGAATGCCTAAGAAGGGAACTCTTAGTGGTTTCTTGCATGAAAATGAATCTCAAACTCAGAAGTTTATAGATCATATCACTTTCCCATAGTTTTTAAAGATCAAGGTGAGGAGGAGCAAGCAGCATAATGTGGATATATTTCTTCTATCTACCTTGATGGTTCACCTACATGTTGAACCAGGGCTTGGGTGGAAGAGCTAGACACCTTTTTGCAGCAGCATCAAATTCCTGAAGATGAAGCCATCAGAGTAGCAACGCTGCAACTTGGAGGTAAGGCCTATGCATGGTGTATATTTGATTCTTTTTATTTAAATAATGCAAATAATTCTTCCTATGCAAGGTTCATTAAAACATTGGTGAGAAGATTTGATAGAAAGAATCCTGAAACACATGTGGTGAATGAAAAAAAACTCAAGCAAACACAAACCTTGCATGTGATGGATGGAACTATAAACACCATTCCACTTCAGAAAACCAATGAGGAGGTTGACATCTTACATCATACCTTGTTAAAGGCAAGACATTTATCTCATGTTCCTAAACAAAAAGACATTGAGATCCCTTTTCCAAAAGAGGATCCAATCACTAGAAGGTTGCCCATTCATGTTGAGGAGGCTGAAGGCAATAGCGCTGCCATATATAGAGTTGATCTATCACCTCATGTAGAGGAAGGAGGAGATCTTGCTCCAAATAGAGGGATTCTTGTATCATTGCAAGAAATTCCCCATGATCTCACATATGGAGATCAAGGCACAACTCATGATTTACATGTGCCATTGATGATAGGGTGTGAACCTATGGGGATACAAGGAGGAGATAGAGAGGATGACTAGCATCATGTGATGAGGAACACAAACCCCTGTCTATTTCATGAGGTTGATGCACCTTAGAGGGAGACTAGATTACGTAGTAAGAGCAAGGACGAGACTGTCCATTCATATATGCAATCTACTCTTGATGATGATGTCTCATTGCATTGAGACATTTCACCAAGGAGACCACCAGATCAACAGATGATGAGAGATTCTTCACATTTTGAGGCACCGTTCATTGATTTCAGGGAGTGGAGACCTTGGGATGTCATTGTATAGTGCTGAGAGTCTTGGGTAGACTCAAGGAGGAGAGAAGCATTCTCTCAACATCATCCTTACCCACTCTCATTTCATATTCTGCGTTGTGGCAGAAGCAGCAGGGCAAGGATAACAGCCTTCCAACTTGCATCTTTGGCATGGGAAATGTCAAATAAGAGGATGACCATATGACAGATGCTCTTCATGAGAGATCATCAACACTATCACTATGGAGGATAGATCCATATTGGAACTCCTGGTTGTTGGTGGAGTATTCCAAGGATCTTTTTGCTTGCATGATATTGAATGATCTGCATATGAGGAGATGCATGGATCATGTGAATATGGAGGAGATACATAACCCTTTGGAAGATTTATCACAACAACCTCTTTTCTCTTTGAGGGTGAGAGGAGACTCATCTATGATCCACTCCATTTACATGAGCAAGACATATGGTAAGGGTATTTTTTGTTTTCATAATGACTTGTATGATGTATATGTGCATACCTTAACCATAAATGTGTAGGATGTTACTCCAAGGAGAAGCATTCTCTTTTCTAGACTTCATGGACCACTTGAGTCCATGAGCAGTATTGATGACCACTCCCTAGGAGGACTTGGGGAGGAGATGTATTTTGGATAACATGCTCACTTTGTACCATACATCATTCACTTTCTCCAAACATATGAGGAGAGTGGGACAACAAGCAAGTGGTTGAGAAACCACACTTTTTGTCACTCTCTTTTGCAGTTGAAGGTCAAACTGTGTTGGTTACATTTGAGGGACCATTGTGCTTCTCCCTTGCTACATATGGAAGCAAGTATGGTTCTCATTATGGTTCCTTATGTTGGTGTTATACTTATTTTTATTGGGAGCATGATTTGGGGAATGGCACATTGGTTAGATGTGTCCCTTGGGGGAGAGACTTACCACATTGTTTGCATTGCATGTTCTAATGGGAGCATGAGAGAGTATGTGGCCACTACAGAAAAACAATTTTTTCCTTTTTAGGTGAGCCATATGACTGATTTGATGCCATATGATGGTGATTTCCAACTCATCACATATGAGATGGTTTGGGCTAGCATGATTCATAACGTTGGAGGGGAGATCCTTGAGGATCTAGTCTTCTTCTTGCCACTTGAGGGCAACATTATTGCAGCCTCGAATCAGCAAACACTCTACACTTATCTTGAGTGGAGAGGAGGATAGCATGGGGTAGGCTATTTTTTCTACCAATATCAGATTTTCAGCCCACCTACATTGCAGGAGCCAGAGGCGGAGGAGAATTTTCTGGAGTTGCCATGTTGGGAGGTAACTCAATTTGTATGGATGATTGCTTGGGGGATGGAGGATCCACATGGGGAAGATGTTCCCCAAAAAATTTCAAACTCCATGCCTTGGGTGGAGACTTTCTAGTTCTATCCTTGCAGTTGCTTAAGGAAAAGCAACACTTGGGAGGGGAGGACTATAATATTCCCACTTTAGCACATAGCTAAATGGAATATTAAAATTTTGTTTTTATCACCTAGCAGCTAAATAAATGGGTTAGGAAGCCCATGCATATTAAAAACATGAATAAAATCTCTAAAATGTGAAAGGAAATATTCAGAAGAGCTGGATTTCACACCCTTATGTGTGAAAGAGGACATTTGCATGGAGACAAGGTCAAGTTTGACCAAGTCAACAGTGCTGGGATAGGAGGTGGAGAACACTTTGAGAGACAACACGATATGAATTGGAGGAGGGTTATTTGGCGAAGGAAACCATAATGAGTGGGACCCACAGAGAGAGGGCTTTCACTTGTTTAAAAGGAGGGCAAGGCAGCCATTGTTATTCATGATTTAGATTATTGATTTCATTGTCTATTTAGACTTTGTGCATTCTCCTATTGTTTAGCAGAGTTGCAGTGCTGCTTAGCACAAGGCATTCCTCTTTAGGAATTCCTTCTCCTTCTAAGAGAGGCCTCTTGAAGGAGATTTCTCTTCATTTATCCACATTCAGGCTTGAGGCCAAGCATCCTCCTTTCGCTACAGCACAGTTTCTGTTTAGAGCTGGGTTGTGTTGTAGGGTGTTGTAGTGGAGGTTATTGAACACCACTTCCTGTGCTTATTTTTTAGAGGAGGGAGTCTCCTTTCCTTTGGAGGATCAATAGGGAAGCCTTTGATCTGATTCCCATCATCTTTGGCATCAGGCAAACCATTTCCGATAATCTACAGTGCAGTATCCCTCAGTGACTGCGTTATTTTCACTGAGCATTTGCAGTGAGGGATTGCAGTGATTGTCAGAGGGTGAGATATTCAGTGTTAGGATCATCATTTCACTTGCAAGATCCATTAGAGGAGGTATATTCATCTGATGAAGCATATTCAGCCATATCCATCCAGATCTAGTCATTGAGTTGCAGTTGCTACCCTGCAACTTTGGCATTTTGCAGTTTTGCATATTTCAACCAATCCTTCCAGGATTGCCGTGAAATAGTGTTTGGGAGCATAGATCTTCTCTCCTGTCATTGTAGAAGAAATATATATGTAGATATATGATGTTTTTTATTTCTTGTAGCAGTGCTTTAACTATGACTGCACAGTTTTTATCCATAGACATTCTGCTATGTAGCAACATCTCACATTTTACATATATGTCCATGGGAGGCTTGTTTGCCTTGATCATTTGATATGTATTGCACTTATTTGTTGCTGATATAATAAAATGGATTTATGGTTTCCATACAGCTTGGTATGATTTTATTCACTGCTATTTCTAGTTTATGTTTATATATTGTTGGATCTCCAATTTAGGAATACTATAAGATATTCCTAACATTGTAGATTTTCCCTATTTTGGGATATTACACAGAATGAGGAGGCTCCCCAGTAAGAGGTCGGGAAGGGGGAAGAGGTGGAAGCACAATTCGGGAAGAGGGAAATTGATTTGTTATAACTGTGGAGAGGTAGGGCACTTTGCAAGGGACTGTCCGAACCCTGCATGACAATCTTGCAGATATTGTAGAAAATTGGATCATGTGATCGAAGATTGTCCAGAAAAAATGTAGGAGAAACAGTAGACGCCAACGTAGAATGTGCATAGGGTTAACGCGGAACCCCGTGATGAGGGACCCAACGTTAATGTCATAATGCGCAGCGGCATAGCTACTATAGGAGCTGAGGAAAAAGCTGCAGTGGAGCCCCTTATCCGAAAATATATTATCAAAAGGGAAAGCTTGGAGCTACAGAAGGAGAAAGAAACCTTCATTAACGCTCGCAAATACTTTACCAAGGATGAGGCATCTACTTCCAAGGCTCCAACAAACTAAGAGCTGACGCCAAAGTTAAACCATTCATGCAGGCATGTATGAAGTTGCTACGCAACTAGAAGGCAGTAGAAAATCTTCAAGCACTGACAGACAGCTACGCAAAAAGAACTAAACCTCCAACAGGTTAAATATGTTCACAAACTGTACAAGCATAAGAAACACACTAGTCGAGAAATGCGTCTAACAACGAATATTGGCGACTATGAGATGGATCATGTCATCCTAGATCTAGGATCCGATGCGAATGTCCTACCCAAACAGATGTGGCAGAGGATGGGAGAACCTAAGTTGGAATGGTCTACTATACAGTTGCATATAGCTAACCAACAGAATATCATACCATTGGGGAGACTGTAAAAAATTATGGTAGATATCACAGGGGTTAAGGTATGCACGAATTTTTAGGTAATTCAAATTGTAGAAGATGCAGACCCTTATCCTGTGCTCCTGGGACTAGATTGGGTTATAGACATGGGAGGCATTATCAACTTGAAGAAAAGGAGCATGGTTTTTGAGAATGCGGGTATGAGGATAATAGTCCCTCTAGACCCAGCGGAAGGAGAACGGTACATAGAACCTGTGCGTGAAGAAGATGATGAGGATCACATCTATAAATTAACCGCCCAGGATGAGGATTGGATTAATCCTATGGCTGATGGCATGCTTTTTCGGGAGAAATACAATGAATGACTCTCTGACTCCGATAGGGAGATCGAAAATTTGCAGAATCGGTTACATGATGTATCTGTGCTATGGTGTCTTAGGATCACGAAGAGCTTCCAGTGTATCTCCTCAGAGGTAAGAGAGGTGCCTTACTTTGATAGTTTTGGTAGTATTAGAAATTTTATTAGAGAATTCGAAGGAGAAGTCCCAAGGGAGCAAAGAATGTGGGCACTTAACCTAGCCATGCATGTGACCCCTGCGTCGTGGTGGGAAACTCATAAGGGAACGTTCTAGGATTCGAGGAATTTCATGCGATGATGATCCTATTGTTTGAATCTCCGGATCACCTATGCGTGGAGGCTTTCCTTGGCCAAGGGTACCTACGAAGGCACTTGGCTACATGGATGGAGGTGTGGTGCGAAAGGACCGAGGATGAATGGGTCCACCTGTTCATTCATGCCTTGGGGCCAATCCCCGCCGCATGGTATTTGCATGTATAGCTACATCAGCGTACCCTCCACTGGGGGACCATGAAGGATGATTTTGTGGGGATTTTTAGACTAATAGGCAGAACTGAGGCATTAGATGAAGCCTTGCAGGACATAGATGCCCTAGTATTTGATTAATCATGCCCTCGTGTGGAGTATGGGGCACCAACCTGGGATACGCAGATGTAGGATATTGTTAACTTCTGCAATATATAAATGGAGGACTGTGATGAGGACCCGTAAAATATCACTATCCAAAAATAAAAGGGTGAACGCGCAGTTTCTGGACCCCTACTGCATACAGTCGATGTGACCAAGCCTATTAAGCTAAGGGAAGTCAAAATTGGAACAAAATAATAACCTAAGCTATCTAAGATTGGGGAATACTGGGATGATGATAATGTTGGGAAAGTCACGGAGCTTCTCACAAAGTACCAGGATCTGTTTCCCTTGAAATTCTCAGAACTCGAGGGTATTACAGGGAGACCTGGGGTCATGCTTATCACTTTAAAAATGCATGCGCGCCTTGTAAAGCAGCGACCTTACCAATTGAACCCCAAGTATAAGTAGAAATTTAGGGAAGAAATTGACAAAATTCTAGCCGTAGGTATCATCGAACCCGTAGAGCAGTAAAATTGGGTAAGCCCTATGGTGGTTCAAGAAAAAAATACTAATGGAGAAATAAGAATCTATGTCGACCTACGCAAACTGCATGATGCTTGCATAGATGATCCTTTCCCTACACCATTCTCTGATGAAATTATCGATAGTGTGGGAGGGCAGGAAGCATACTCATTTACTAATGAGTTTTTGAGCTACCATCAGATCAGGATCGCACCAGAAGATCACAGGAAAACTACGTTCGCTACCGAATGGGGATCCTTCCAATACACCGCCATGCTGTTTGGGCTCAAAAAATCCCCTGCCATCTTTTAGCGGGTAGTGGTCGAATTATTCAAGGAGTTCGTCCCCAAGTTCTTGGAGGTATATTTTGATGATTGTACAGTATTTGGATTGGTCAAGAACCACATCTCGAACCTGCGCATTATGTTGGAAGCCTGTCGAAAGCACCAGATTTCCCTAAGTATTAAGAAGTGCATATTTTGCGTACCTTTAGGGACTTTGTTGGGCCACATAATCTATCGGCAAGGATTTATGGTTGGACTTGCTAAGGTAGCAGTTATCATCAACTTAGCAGTCCCTACAACTGAGAAACAACTGCCTATATCCTCGAGCACATAGGCTACTACAGAAATTTCATTCAAGGGTACGAATTGATCACGACACCCATGGAAAAGTTTCTAAAGAAGGATGTTTCATTTTTTTGGGATGCAGAGTGTCAGAAGATTTTTGAGCTACTCAAAGAAAAGATGGTCTCTGCACCTATCCTCATATTTCCTGACTGGGCCAAGGTTTTCCATGTCCATGTAGATGCTTTAGGGATCGCCCTGGGAGCTATCCTTACGCAGCCCGAGGAGGGTGACATTGACCACCTGGTTGCGTTTTCTAGTAGGAAATTCTCTAGTGCGGAGCATAACTACTCCACTACTAAGCGTGAGGGGCTAGCCATGGTATATGCCCTGCAAAAATACCAGAATTATCTGCTGGGAGGGCACTTCAAAATGTTCATAGATCACTTTGCTTTGAAGTACCTAGTTAATAAGCCTGTGTTGGGGGGGAAGATTTGCCGATGGTTATTGCTATTTCAAGAATATGACTTTGAGATAATTGTGAATTTGGGGAAACTAAATGTTGGACCAGGCCACTTGTCCCGAATCAAGAGTGGTGAATAACCAACCAACCTAGAGGAAGGGTTGCCCGATGCGCATCTATTCGTTATTAAGGTGGTTGATGCGCACTTTTCCGATATCATTCAATTATTAACTATGGGGATGGCACCTGCAGAGTATTGGGTACAACAAAAAAAGAGTTGGTAACTCGCTTAGTAGACTTTACCATCATAGCGAGCCACTTGTATAAGTTGGGAGCTGATGAGGTACTCCAAAGGTACATTCTGGAGCATGAAAGACAAGCCATTTTAGCAGAAGCCCACGGAGGTGTAGCAGGAGGTCACTATGTAGGGAAAGCGACGACGCAGTAGATCTTAAGAGCTGCGCTGTGGTGGCCCACACTACATAGTGACTCTCATGACTATTGCAAAGCCTACGACACATGCCAAAGGACAAGAATACCATCGCGCATGGATGAAATTCCCTTACAACCACAGATGGAACTGTAGGCATTTAATAAATGGGCAATCGAATTCATTGTGCCATCAAACCACCAAGTAAGAAGACAGGTGCTCGGTACATCATCACTACGACTGATTATGTAACCATATGGGCCGAAGTGCAAGCTATGAAAGATTGTACTGCAGATACAACAACACGCTTCATTTTTTAGCACATTCTCACCAGGTTTGGTTGTCCAAAGATATTGATGAGTGATACAGGTACGCATTTCGTTAACGAAACAATACAAGGTTTGACTGAAGAATTTTGAATCCACCATGCAAAAATTACCCCATATCACCCGCAGGCAAATGGAACGGTAGAAGATTTTAATAAAATTATGGAATAGGCACTCACCAAGATTTGTAATGTCGATCAAAATGATTGGGACGTGTGTATCTCATCGGTCCTTTGGGCCTATCAGACCATGTGCAAGAAATTGACAGGAAAAACACCATTTTGGATGGTTTATGGAAAGGAGGCCATTATTCCCATGGAGTATATTATTCCTAGCTTGCACATCGTAGCCTTTACAAACATGGTAGAGCCTGAAATCATGGAGGAACACTTAGCACAGCTTGTTGCCTTGGAGGAAGATCGATTCATTTCTAACTTTCATCAGCAAGTTTAGAAGGCTCGGGAAAAACCATGGCATGATAGACATATTCGGCAGAAGGTCTTTTTAAAGGGAGAATTGGTCCTGTTATACAATATCCAGTTTACAAAACACTAAGAGAAGTTTCATTAGAATTGGCTAGGGCCCTACATGGTAAGGGAAACCACTGACAGAGGAGTTGTCTGGTTAGCTACATTTCATGGTGATATTTTACCAGGCTATGTTAGTTGCAGCCGCCTCAAACCATATCATATCAAATGACTATATGGCTGGAGTAGCTGTCTTGGGAGGGATACATGAAGGAAAAAGGAGAAATGCAGGCAAGCCTGTTATATGCATAAGGGTCGAGCACAGGTCAGGAAACTCGAGGAGGTGCGTTGGGAGCGCAGGGGTCGACTGTAGGACAGGAAGCCCAAGGAGGTGCGCTGGGAGGTAGGGTTCAATCGTAGGTCAGGAAGCCCGGGGAGGTGCGCTGGGAGCGTAGGGGTCGACCGTAGGTTTGGAAGCCTAGGGAGGTGCGCTGGGAGCATAAAGGTAATACACAGCTATGAAAACTGGTCGTTGGAACAATACCGCTAAGTAAAAATCCAACTTTACTGTTGGAAGGAGTGGGCAGTAGGTAATTAATGTGGTGATTTCGGATGATTTTTTACCATTTTCGTGATGGTAAGTTTTAGCTAAGTTTCATCTGACCGTTGTTCACTCGTCAATGCTATTAATGGGGGAGGGAAGCTCCGAATTGGGTTCGTCATGTGCAGAAAATATTGTGCCTTGATAATTTCTGAAACTATTGTGCTCCGTTCATGTCTGGGCGTGCTACCCCCTCTGATAGTAGTAACCCCGAGTTCATATTCTGAGCAAGAATGACTGTGACCAATCCCACTAAATCATCGCAAACCATGGCCTCTACAGAGCTAACATCCGATGAAGTATTGGAGGTCACCCCCGAAGTAGAAGAAGTCTTGTCCACACCAACCAAGGGGAAGCAGGTGTAGAAAAAGAAGAGTAAAGGGAAGGGCCAGGAGTAATGATAGGGGAGGGCCACAAAATGGGCTGGGGGGAAGCCGCGCAACTCCCCCCCAGAACGTGTAATATTCCTAAACGGTGCCTAAGGCACATTCGCCTAACTTGGCAAAGCGACCTCTGTCTGCACAGGAAGAAGCTCAGCTCGCTGCCCCAATCACATGGCTACCACCTTATGTTCAGCCCCGGAGACCCTCGGTGCGCACGCCTAAGAATATCGAGGTTCTGCACTCCTATATGAAAATTTCACTAATTCCGGGGGAAGTCCCCATAATTGGAGAAGAACATGACAAGCTCTCCTCAATAAAGTTCGATGATCACGACCTTGCCAACCTGGAGGCCTTCCTAGAATTGGCACCTAAGCTGTACCTCGAAAGAGTACTGGAGGACGATGTGTTATGGGTCATACTAATGCCGTGGGAACGTAGGTTAGAAAAATATGGATTACTAAGCTTATTGCAGATACCTCACTTTGGCCAATAAAATGTAACTAACCAAGTCATGCGACAGCTGGTAGCCCTGATCCATGACGACAGCTTATGGATCCAAGATAGCATTCCCCTCGATGCTGCCCTGATTCACCGTATCATTGGTCTTCCCATGGAGGGGCCGAATCCCATGGAGCGCATCTGCAAGAAGTATGAGCAACAGATCACCGAAAAGGTGCGAGAAGACTACCATGTTGAGCGCAACACTAGAGGATTCATAATCAGCACCATTGACGACCCTGGAGTACGCATGGGTACCTTGCTGTTGGCTTGTAAAATTATGCACAAGTGCCAGGCCACGGTGGTCCCCGCCTATGTGATTCAATTGGCTTGACGTTGTGAAAAATGGGTCTTCTTTAACTGGTCACAATTCCTTTGCGCTGAGTTCCTAGAAAATGTGCGTGAAGCCCAAGATCATGGGAGGTCATTCTGCTACTCTTGGTTGTTGCTCTTAATTGCATTTGTTGCATGGGAAGCCCCTGAAGGATCAATCCTTCCTGAGCTTGAGCTAGAAATGTGTGAAGAAGCGCAATATGCGAACCTATGGGATTTAAAGGATGACTAGCGGATTAAGGACAAAAAAGTGTTTTGGGTGCTATTTTAGAGCATGCTCATCGCCGCTATTCACTCCCGGCCACGCTTGTCACTGGTGGTCTACAAAAAATACAAGAGAATCGTAGCATGCCAGGTCACAATGCACAATGTGCAGATTCGGGGTTGTAAGGATCCAACTTGGATGTCATTGCCTTACATGGTCGCCGATGAGGAGATTGACCGGCTCATCGCCACTTGGCCACCGCATTGGATATTGGGATTCAAATCGGGCACGAATGACACTGCTGGTACAAGCACAGTCCCAAAGACCACCCCGCCTGATACTGCTAAGGATACAGAAGGAATTGGATTGGAAGGATCCACCAGGAAAAATGACACAGCATAGGGCGTGGAGTAGGAATCGCAGCAAGACATAGACAAAGAGGGTCTGGATGCTTAGGGTGTTGATTCCTTGCGTGGTATGAAATGAACAACCGAAACTCTCAAGGGCTAGCGAATGAAGCGGTGGGCTATGAGGCCCAGTAGGGAAACTGAGGTTACCTTAACAGAGGAATTTTTGGAGAAAATCCCAGATGCAGTCACCCTCGCCTTAGAAGACAGGTGTATTTATTTGGAAGAGCAACAGAAATTTGAAGTCTCTGCATTACAATCTGAGCTCCAAGCTCTGTAGCTTAAGGCTGATACCCTGCAGATGAGCATGGTTCAAGAGAGGCTGCCTCGAGCATCCAGCACTAAGTTGATCGTCATGACTGAGAGTTTTCTCTACCCCCTCACAGGCACAATTCTCACTCTCAATCCACCTGCTTTATGCACGCAAGTCCAGGCCTACGCGAAAGTACATCTGGACTTGGCCCGGCTTCCACACGAACCGCTGTAGGTTCTCCATACATCCCTTTTTTAGGAAATCCAACACAAAGACCGCTGGGTGCAGCAACAACTAAGTACAACCTAGCAAACAATCGTTGAAAAGACCACTGAGTCATCCCAGGCATAGGCTGCATGCATCCTTTTTGCCGCGCAACAGACTGAGTTGGAGCGTCTGATTAGAAGACTATGCGCAGATGTGACTGAAGAAATCCTGGCCTCTGCCACCCCCTAGGCCAAGATTGAGGGACTTGTTGCAGCCTTGAAGGCTTCTAGGTCTGATATCTAGAATTTCAAGACCGAGATGGAGCAACAGATTTCTGCATTGTAGGCTAAGTTGTAGCCATAAACTCTACCTGAGGTACAAGCCTAGAGAGCTGCGTTGGTCACAGAAGCCACGAATACCATTAAAGATAAGATCGCTCAAAGAGCAGAATTTCTTGAGAAAATTATGCAGTTGTGTTCTAAGGTGCTGCGTGACCCTCTCCTACGTGAATTTACTCAAGAACTGTGCCAGAAGGAAGAATAGTTCGAGAAAATGGAAGCTACAATGACCACTCTGATCCCAGCTCAACACTTGGCACGTCTATGAGCCAGAAATGCGCTCAGAGATGACCTAGAAGAGAAGTGCCACAAGAAGAAGGTTTAGAGTGACCACCTCAAGCCATGGGCTGATGAAGCCCTCAAGATATCTTAGGATGTGGATGTTGTAGTCAAACAGTTGAATCAAACCTTGGAAAGTGTCACTACTGCCATTGGAGGCCCACCTTCACAGAAGTTGGTGGAGATTGCACAGAATGCTTCCGCACAAAGTGAAGAAGTGTTAGCCCCTCTGGTCGATGCCATCAAGCATCTCTAGGAAAATATGCAAACCCCACGGCCCTTGTGACTCGGGACGAGTCACAAGATTGTGTTGGGGACCTGTTGGAACAAGGTCTCCTAGTTGCGTTTTGATATGTTCCAAAGCTACGTTTTTTATATATTTTTGTAGTAATTGGTCTTGCATAGGGGCTTTGGGGTAGTTCAAAGCCCCAAATATGTTGTAATGGGTCAAAGGGTAGACCTATATTCCATAAACCACGGTTTGCGGACCACAGGATAGTGCTGGCTATGATGATATAAATAGATGGGCACTTTGAGTCTAAGGGTAAGTAAGAAAGTAAGATTGATGCTACGAATGAACTGTTGAGATCTGTTTTGGGTATTTTTGGGTAAGGACTCCTGCTGGCCATGTACGCGGAGATCCTCAATCTTGCTGTGTACGGACCCCACTGGCTATGTGCATGGGTTGTGATTTGGATTTGTAACTTGGTTTTGGATATTAAAGAATGAAGAATCTATTGAAGTATCTTTATGCTATCTGAACCGGTTATGTTTATTACTAGAGTACCTCTGTGTTATTTGAATAAGTTGCAATTTTATATGTGATATATGAATTAGCTATGATTGTGATGTTCTGTGGTGTTAATTGTTGATGCGCACGTGGATGCGAATGTGTTGATCAGATCTGTTTCATAATAGTATCTTTGTTTATGTTTACATGTTGATTATATTGTAAGGGCTCATTAATAGGCTTATTCATGTGCGAATATGATAGAATTCAACGAGATCTGACTTAATTACCTACTCTCTCCCAGGGTGCAGAAACCTGGTTCCAGCACCCACCCATACTAGTTCGGGTGAGACCTTGGCCTGCGAAAGTAAGTCATTTCCAAAAGGGCCAATAGTATAGGGGTTTTTTGACAAACCTTAACTCCGAACTTGGGTCAGGACCCCTCAAGCCAACACCTATTATAGCCCAGATAAAGTCTGATTATCCCTATGCCTCCTGCACTTCCCAAGTTCGGGAAACCCTTGTTTCATTGTGATGATCACCCCCTTTATGTGTAATCCTTTGTGCACCTCTTATGGAAGAATATTGTTGAGGCTTGGGCTTGACGGATCCAGAGGACGGTTTCTCTTGGAGCCATGGCTGATTTAAGGTGATATCTCCACTTTCTTTTTACATACATCAATAAAAGAAGCTTTTTCCCGTTCTTGATATCATGTTCTTATATGTTTCATATACATGTTAATGATCTTGTAATTATTATTTCACGATTCTTTTATGAGTTTATGTGATCTAACATACTGAAATTTAGGATATATATGCTGTACAACTAGTCTTGTGTTTTGTCTTGAGTGAGTTGCAGGTTTTGAAGCACGAAGAGTAGCATAGGGTTTGCACCATAAGGAATCGACCTCAAACGTAGAACATATGGGTAAGGTCACCTATCCTCAGTTTTCTATTTTAAGCATTAGGACTTGTAATATGAATGCTTCTTGTGATTGTATGCCTTCCACTCCATTAGGCCCCTCAACCCAAACCTTAGGGTAAATTTTCCCGCAACAATTATTGTCATTCTTTGTTATGTGCATGCTTGCTATTATGATTCTTTGGCTCTCTAGTAATTTTAAAGTTCACAAACACCTTTTCCAAAACATTTGATTCTTGAAAAGGTAAGTTAACAAAAGGTGGAAGATATAAAAATATAATAAATGAATTCACATTTAAGATTTGAAGAAAATAGGAAAGGATAAATTCCTCATAATATGTAAGTATTCATATAAAATGAAGCTATATGCATACAATGAAATATACAAAACTGCTAGGTGCATCATACTGGTAACCCATAGTAATGTGAGGAAAAGTGGGGGGATATATTGCAAACTCATGATATTAGTATTTTTATATATTAACAATGTGAAAGAACTCTTTCTTATTTTAATGATAGACAATTAGAATAGGGAATTTTACTGCACCTAGCTAAATCTTCCTTTATCCAAGCTTGTATAATACTACCTTATATAAAACTACATAATTATACAAGTATTAGCTATTATATTATAATTTTGATCAAAATGAAGTTTTCATATATCTACAAAAGGTTGAACTAATTTGTTTTAGAGGAGAATAATTAGTGCCTTATCTAGGTAATTCATATAAGCTTTCCTCCCTTGAATAAGTTGGCTCAATTTAGTATGATTAGTTATAAATTAATGCCCTTTATGTATAACTTCTTTGAATGTATAAATTGTGTTTATATTAGGGAAAGCCATATTTTGTGTAAATAGAGTATTAGGTCCCTTCGAAAATCCATTAGTATTCCTCTAGGTCCTTCCCTATGAATGTTAACCCTAGAAGCCCATAAAATTCATGACATCCATTAAGATTAACATAAGAGAAAGGGGAGAATCGAAAAAATGTGTTTGAAAAAACACACTAGTTTTTTTGTAGAAAGATCATGTTCATGCAACCGTCATTATCCCTAATAATTCCTCCAAGATATTTTTGGTAGCTTAAGCTAGATAAGGACGAGCGGATGAAATTTTGATATAAACAATTTCTTAGTTTCTCCAATCAAATATTTCAAGTAAAAAAACCCATCCACCATATTACAAATTCAAACACCAAGTGTAGATGTGAAGGGACATTTAGGCCATGTGTAAAGGAACTAATCAACCTTTATCTCTAATGGGATGTGCATACAAAATCCAATTTGGTTCCAAGTCCAAATTGATTGTGTGACTAGATAAGTGAAAATTAAATTAGTTATAATTTCTATATCTTCTAGATACATATCACATATAAACTCCCCTCAAAATGATAATTTGTAAATATTACCAGTTATGAAAATATCAATACTTTTAATCTATTTTCAGCACTCCAAAATTTCATCCATACTTTTCCTAAATCCAGTTGGAAAATTTGTGATCACACATTCCTTTGGCATGGAGAATTTGGAATATTATATTCTACATTGCAAACAACCCAAAATTTATTTCACACATATTTTCCTCTCTATACTGATCTGATCTAAATGTTATTTTTTCTATCCTAATTTCATCTTCAGAATTATAAACAATTTGCTGATATTTTGCTTCATGTGAATATGTTTCTTGAGGTCTTTGTGAGTGTTAAATAGGTAAATGTATTGAATTTTATGTTAAATTCATGAGAATAATAACATTAAAACATAACTTTGAACAACAACAATAAAATGTACAACAAACCATCTAATGATTCATTAATGCAGTGTTTTGATGAAGGAGTTCACCCCTCCCAGGATATATCTCCTTGGTCCACCTTCCGTGGCTTGGGCCTCTATATTAGCTCAAATTGAAAAAAAATAAGTGTTGCTTACAATCCTATACTTCTCTTCAAACTTGCTTCAATGTGTTTAGAATGTCCAAATCATCTAGGATACACTCTTCTTTAGCCCAATTTGGTCGAACTTTGCAAAATTTATGGCCTCCTTAGGAAACTCCACTAAATCTGGAGATAAATCCAGTTAACCCCACCAATTTTGGAGTTCCACCACAATTGGCTAACTCCACCAACTCCATCGCCGATTTAATCTCAGGTTTAATTAAGTTAAGTGGGTTTAACTATGGGATAAAATTGGTTTAGTGCTAATCACGCTCTTAACCAAATCCCATTTAAAAAAGGATTAGTGCAAATTAAATATCGATTATGGGTTAATTAACTTGTTTTATAACTTTAAATCCCACCATTAGTGTAAGTCACCTCCCTTGGTTATAACATAAAGGTCACATTGTGAGGGGGTTGGCCCCCTCCTCCGCCCGCCAGATCATAGGTATTGAAACAAATGTATACTGTAATCATAGTTTAATAAGATCTATTAGCATGAATTGGTGGTAAGTTATGTGTGTGGTGCATGGGAGGTCACGAGTTCGACCCTGACCTCTGCCTTTCCTCCAATACAATAATTTTGCACCATAACGCCATATAATAAACTTGACCTTTGATATATGAAATTTCATCTATAGCTTGGTCAACCATAGGGGTCACGTGGCAGCCCCTGGCTGCACCACGTGTCCACCTCTAGTTAGACTATTCTGACCATATAATAAAAAAAATGTACCTCCATATACAATTACTTCAAACTTAGGATTAAAAAAAATTCACCTTCCCAACTTTCTAGCGAATCTTGTAGTGAAACTTGTCACAATGTGATTGGGACAACTGAAGGAATATTCCAAGAATATAATTTTTTCTAACTAGGCTGCCATGTCACCATTCTATCCTTTTCTGCAAAAAATTTAGTTGTTTAGGAAAACAAACAACAGGCTCTATCTTCCTCATACGGAGTCAGTTTTCGATGAAAAAAATTGTGTTGGATTCCTGGAAACGAGATCTTCATTTTTGTTCATGTTACAATCGATTTTGAGAGCTTCCATTTTTTAGCTTAAAACTGATCTCCTGGTCATTCCTCCACACTAGAAGCCTTTTGGACCCTAAAATATATTTTATTACTAAAAATTTGGATGAGGGTACAGTTCCCTCACCCTTCTAGTCTCAATCCACTAAAATTTCCCCATTTTCATAAACTTGAGATTTTCACAATTGCTATTGTAGACATCGTCATGCTGTAATTTCCCTGAATTTGCAGAGCATCAATTTTTTCTTGCAGAAACAAACTTGTTCCCACCTCGGTCTTCAATCAAAGGAAACTTGAAAATTGTCTCACCTTGAACATTGTCGTCATGGTGATTCTTAGTTGATATTGCTTTTTACTTGCGTCAAATAGTGACCAAGTATTTTAACCATTTCCATGTGCCCTTTGGAAACCAAAAACACGCACTTATGGAACCTATACCTTCTTTTTCAAATTACTTTGGTGCTTTCTCTTTGACCTTTGCACTCTCTTGCATTGACATCTTGTTTCCAACACTGCTCAACACTAATGTTGACTGCTGCAAATATTTCACATCTTATTCACCTCCTTTCAAAGACAACATGTTAGAGTCTTGAAACATATCATTACAAGCATAAGCAACTTCAATTAAATCAACTTGTTCATTTGATGCATCTTTTTGAAAGGTTTCATTCAAAACATCTCTATGTTTGATCATTAACAAAGTCAAATTTTGACTTGCATGCACTATTCTCTTCATTTCTCGTACATGTATAAGAGACAAACTTGTCTCTCTTATGCACTCTAACTATGTACTCAATTCCATCTTTAAAGAAGTGATACTTACTCTCGTGGCAATGAAATATCACTTTCCTATCGTAAAGATAAGGACTTCCCAAAACAATACCTGAAATCTCAAGTGATACTACATCAAGTTCAACTTCATCAAGAAAGTTTGAATTGATTGAAAACCTTAGTATGCATTTCATTGTTACCTGCAAGTTTTCATTCTTGCATATCCACCCTAATGGATAAGGTCTTTGATGTATAACAGTTTGAAGGTTTAGCTCCTTAACTAAGTGTTCAAAAATCAAATTATCTTGATAACCACTATCAAATAACGTTTTTATCTTGGTTTGTTTAGAAACGACTCTAATATGAAAGAGTTCAATTCTTGTATCTTCATCTTGAGTTTCATTGGAACAGTTTGAAGAACTAGTGATTGCTATTTTCTTACCTTTCAAACCCATAGTTGTAATCTTGGTTTCATCTCTCGAATCTAAACCTAAGTCATGTTCAATGATAGAAATAGTTTTTCCCTTCTCTTTGGCTTTTAGATTTGTTTGGATTCAACTTTGGATTAAGTTTCCAACAATGGTATTCATCATGGCCATTCTTTGAATAATGTTTACATGTGAGTTTCTCTTTCAATTTTTTGATAAAGCAATTTCTCTTTCCTCTTCCATTAAAATTTCCCTTTCCTTTACCCTCATACTCAAGGAAAATATCACTTTTCTCATCTATACTATGTTTCCCTCTTTCTTCTAAATGTGTGGCTTGAACGGTAACCTCATCTAAGTTTGTGGGATTGAACATGAGAATAGTGTGCCTAAGGTAACTATGCAAACCCCAATATACTTTAACAAAGTTTCTTGAGAATACAAATTAATACTCAAAATAAGAGCTCTTATCCTAAATTCATGAGTATAATCTTACACACTTTTCCCTTTCAATTGTCTAAAATTATGTAATTCCATAATGGCTTTTTCCATGTAAGCTAGAGGATAAAATTTCCTTTTAATGGAAACAATAGAAATTTACCAAGACATTGATATATTAACATGGTTTTTAATCTCTTCTTGAGTCCTTGCTTCCCACCATACAAGTGTTGATCCCTCCATACTCAAGGAAGCCAATTGAATCTTTATGTCATCTTCTTGAAGGTTTCGAATTCTGCAATAAACCTCCAATTGAAGAATCCAATTATCCAGCATCTCTGCATTTACTTAGCCATTATACATTGGAAGCTCAAATTTGACATCAAGTTTGAGTAAGGGAGTTTTCCCTTTTGTGGTTTTTGAGTGAGTATGGCTGGTTTCAGTTGTGGAAGTGGAAGATGATGCTAATGGTGATGATGAGGATGATGATGAATATGGTGGAGATGGAGGAGGATTTCCTCCACTGCCCTTTGAATCCTTCCCTTCATCCTTATTGTCTTATGAGGTTCTCTCTCCATGTTGAGACTTAGAGTTCCCTTCAACCATCCTGGTGCTCCTCTCTTCAAAGAGGATTAAACCCTTTCAGTTAGTTCATAGAAAGCCTTATTTTATTCTTCCTCTTCTGAAATACCTTCAGTCTCTCCAAACCTGACATGATGGCTATGGATTCAAGCTCAACTTCTGGTGCAACTTGTACCTCTTCAATCTCAGCTATAGATAAAACTTGAGGTGCTTCAAGTGCAGTTGTGAGTGAAAATTTGGGTGGATATGGTGGCCTTGTGGCTCTCCTTCTTCTAGTCGTAACCTTAGGAATAGCAACCAATAGTTTCCCTTCTCCTCTATGCAACTTCAACCTTGTAAGCATCACAAATTTGCAACCATTAAAACCCTACTTGCACAAAACTCAAGCAAATCAAGAAAATAACCTTTCAACCTTTGCTCTAATACCACCTTGATCTGAATCTGAATGTTAATTTTGTTGTGCTAATTTTATCTTCAGAATTATAAACAATTTGTCGATCTTTTGATTCATGTGCATAGGTTTCTTGAAGTGTTTGTGAGTGTTAAACAAGTAAATGTATCGAATTTTATGTTAAATTCATGAGCATAATAACATTAAAACATAACGTTGAAAAACAACAATAAAATGTATAGAAAACCATTAAATGATCCATTAACACAATTTTTTGATGAAGGAGTTCACCCTTCCTCGGCTACATCTCCTTGGTCCAACTTCCATGGCTTGTGCCTTTGTATTAGCTCAAAATGGAAAACTTTGTTGCTTACAATCCTCTACTGCTCCTAAAAATTGCTTCGATGTGTTCAGAATGTCAAAATCATCTAGGATAGACTCTTCTTTAGCCCATTTTGGTCGAATTTTGAAAAATTTATGGCCTCCTCAATTATGGCCTAGGAAACTCCACTAAATCTGGAGATAACTCCAGCTAACCCCGCCAAGTTTGGAGTTCTGCTATAATTGGCGGTCTCCGCCAACTCGTCACTGATTTAATCTCGAGTTTGATTAAGTTAAGTGGGTTTAACTATGGGATAAGCTTGGTTTAGTGCTAATCACGCTCTTAACCAAATCCCATTTAAAAATGGATTAGCACAAATTAAATATCTATTATGGGTTATTTAATCCATTTTACATCGTTAAATCCCACCATTAGTGTAAGTCTCCACCCTTGGTTATAACATAAAGGTCAAATTGTGAGGGGGTTGGCCCACGAGGCTGGCCCCCTCCTCCGCCCGCCGAACCATAGGTATTGAAGCAAATGTATACCTCAAGCATAGTTTAATAAGATCTGTTAACGTGGCTTGGTGGTAAGTAATGTGTGTAGTGCAGGGGAGATCATGTCTTTGGCCCCAAACTTTTCCCTTCCGCTAATACAATAATTTTGCACCATAATACCATTTAATAAACTCGACCTTTGATATATGAAATTTCGCCCATACCTTGGTCCACCAGAGGGGGCACGTGGCGGCCCCTGGATGCACCATGTGTCTGCCTCTGGTTGGACTATTCTGACCATATAATAAAAAAAATGCACCTCCATATACAATGACTTCGACCTTAGGATTAAAAACATTTCACGTTCCCAACTTTCCAGCGAATCCTGCAATGACACTTGTCACAGTGTGATTGGGCAAACTAAAGGACTATTCCCAGAATATATTTTTTTCACTGAGCCATGTCACCATTCTGTCATTTTTTGCAAAAGTTTTAGCTGTTTAGGAAAACAAACAACATGCTCTATCATCCTCATACAGAGTCGGTTGTTTATGAAACGAATTGCACTAGATTCCTGGTGACAATATCTTCGTTGTCGTTCAATTTCCAATTGATACTGAGCACTTCCATTTTTTATCTTAACACTAATCACCTGCTCATATACTTTTATTCGAAAGAAAATATTAAATGCTTTGAGACTTATATTGACTAATGAAAGGATTTTCCATCCCCTCACATCAAAAAGTGTCTTAACACAAGTTCCAATCACTCTCAAACAATATATAAATAAACACCATATATTAAATATAATAAAGATATAATCTTATCAAATTCAAAAGAATCAACATATAATAAAGATATAATTCATTAAGTATAAAAAAATTATTTTATTTATCATAAAATCAACATATAATATTTAAAGGAAAAACATAAAAATAAACACAAATCTATATTAATTTACATTGATCTATATTACTTCTTTAAATTAAAGAATTCGAAAAAATAAAAAATAAAATACATAAATATGATATCTTTCTTTTAACATATAATAAATTACATAATCCTGAAGGAGGCTGAAGGATATCCATTTAAATATTTACAGATTTGAGTGAAAATACCTTGATCTATATAGCTTTTATGCCTATACATTTTTTATAGGCGAGTTTGGCACTTTTTCTGTGTTTTTAATTTTTTTAATCATTGGATTTTTTTACAAATATTTTTTACAAATTTTTGACAAAAATATTTAAAATAATAATATTTAGTTATTATAAATATTAATTACAAAAATTATTTTGAAATTTATATATTTAAAATATATTTTAAACAATTTAAATAGAATTCATATAATCACATTAAAAACAAAAATAAAAACATAAAATATGTAAACTATTAAAAAGAATTTTAATTAGAATATTTATATATAATTATAATAATTATTTACCCATCTTTAAAAAGAGGTGATATATTGTAATTAGTGGCGTTTTGTTCAATGGTTTTCTGGTGTGTGTGATAATGGAAAATTACAAAGTATACTTTCTAGAAGATAGATGGTGTTGTTTATGCTTCCATTCAACACTAAATAATCATTTAAATTTGAGATATGCTTTGGCATCTATTTCATCATCTAAATAAAAATATAGGATTAAATATGAGCTGAATAGAATGTGAACTAAACATTCAAAATTGAGATATTCTTTGGCATCTATTTCATCATCTAAATAAAAATATAGTATCAAATATGAGCTGAATAGAATGTGAGGGATTTAAAAAACATTTGTTTAACGGAATTATTGGAAACTGTGAGTGTGTTGGTAGTATGGGAAAAGGGTGAACGACAAGTTTATATGAGAATGGGTTTTGGAATGCGGGGCTCTGGATAAGTGATAGAGGCTTCAGCACAAACATGGGGCACGAGACACAAAAGGCAAATTGGTGGAATAATATGAAGAAATCCATGTGACGATGTTTGTTCGAGGAGGTATCTATGTAAGTTTAGGAATAGAATTATTGGTGGAATAACATGAATAAATTTCATGTGAAGATGTTTGTTCGAGGAGGTATCTATGTAAGTTTAGGAATATAATTTAAGTGATATAATTAAAGGGTAGTATTATAAAGATCAAGCATGATTAGAACAATTTAGGACGGAGATTATTAACCAAATGAAGTTTAAAGAAGAGATTCTTAAGTTAATTTAGATTTGATTAATGATGGGTTTGATTTAAGTGGATATGTGGTATTGTTTTCATTATAAATTTCTTTTTAAAAGTGGTAGTTTTTGCTCAACTAGACAAAATACTCATACTTTATATAAAGAAGGGGAGGGGGTTTTGAAGGTAATTTTTGTTATTCTTTGTTATGGGTATGTTTGTTAATATGTTGTTTTGACTTTTTAGTAATTTTAACAAATTCATAATCACTTTTTACAAGTTAACATATCAAACACAAGATGGAAGATATATATATATATATATATATATATATATATATATATATATATATATATATATATATATATATAAACTTAAAAGAAAATATCAAATAGGAGTAACTCCAAGTTAATGAATTCACATTTAAGATTTTAGGAAATGTTTACATATTCCTCATAATATGTAAGTTTTCATATCAAATGAAACTATATGCATACAATGAAATGTAGGATATTTCTAATTGCATCATATTGGTAACCCATAGTAATGTGAGGCAAATAGATGAGAGAGATTATAAAATGATGATCTTAGTAATTTTATAAGTTCACAATGTGAAATAAATCTTTATTATTTTAGTGATAGACAATTAGAATGGGGAATTCGATTGCACCTACTTAAATATTCCTTTAAACTTGTACAATACTGCATTTCATAGCACTCCATAATTATACATGTATTAGTTAATGTATTATAATTTTGATGAACATGGAATTTTCATATATCTACAAAAGGTTGAACTAATTTGTTGATGTTTTAAAGGAGCATAATTAACGTCTTACTAAAGGAAGACATATAAGCTTACCTCCCTTGAATAAGTCGGTTCAATTTATTATGATGAGTTATACATCAACATCGACTCTGTATAACTTCTTAAAATGTATAAGTTGGGGTTATGTTAGGGCAAGCCATATTTTGTGTAAATAAACATTTGAGTCCCCTCAAAAAATAATTAGTATACCTCTAGGTATTTCCCTATGTAGGTTACCCCTAGAAGCCCATAGAAGTCATGTAACATCATTGATGTTAATATAATAGAAAAGGGGGAATGGGAAATAAGGGTCTGAAAACACAAACTAGTGTTTTGTAGAAAGGAAATGATGGAGCAACCTTCATTATCCCTAATAATTCCTCTAAGATATTTTTTACAACTTAAAGTTGGATAAGGTTGAGAGGATGACATTTTTTCATAAAGAGTTTTTTATTTTCCCCAATCAAATATTTCAAGTAACAAAACCCATCCACCATATTCCAAAGTCAAATACCAAGTGTAAATGTGAAGGGGAATTGAAGCCATGTGTAAAGGACTTGATCAACCTTTATCTCTAATAGGATGTGTGCACACAATCCAATTTGGTTTCAAGTCCAAATGAATTGTGCAAATTAACAAATGAAAAGTAAATTATTTGTAACTTCTATATCTTATAGATACATATCACATATAAAGTACCCACAAAATCATCATTTTCAAATGTTACTTGTTATGGAAATATCAATATTTTTAATCGATTTTCAATACTGAAACTTTCATCCATGTTTTTCCTAAATCAATATGGAAATTTTGTGATCACACATTCCTTTAGGATGGAGAAATCTTATATAATACATCACAAAAAAACCCAAAAATTATTTCACTAGGATTTTCCTTTCTATACTTTTACTCAAAAAAATTTGTTAAATGCTTCAAGACTCATATTAGCTATTGAGAGGATTTTCCATTCCATGAAGTGTAGTTGCGAGTCCCCTCTAACATTCAGTGTATAGTCCCATCTAACATGAGTGTATTTTCATATTAGAAAGAACACATTGTATATTTTGTAAGAATTATTCTTAGGTAAAGTCTCTCTCAAAAGAAGAGCTAAATTTGAGAGGAAATTGAATCCAATATAATTTTGAAATAAATATTTTTTACCATCACCTATTTATCAAAAGGTATTGGAACATTGACTCTAATTTATATATAAATATTGGTACATCAACTCTCATTTACATGAATTTTATGTTATTTAATTATTTTCATAATTTAAATATGTTAGAAAATAAAATGAAGATATAGAATGTTATATGAAAGAAACTAATTATCCAAAATAAAATAAAATCAATTTACATTCTTCCATTTGCTTAATAAATCATTAAAAGAAAGTGATTAAGCTTAAATCACAATTTTGAGAATAATGACCTTTGTAGAAAATTACAAGTTATATAGTATTTCTTATTTTATATATTATGTTTTCCAAATTATTTTTTCATGATGATGATGATGATGGTTAACTTACACTGAAACCAAACTTTGGTCTATCAGACCTAAAGATTGTTTTGGAATTGTACTCCTATGCTCAAAGAGCTTGGAGAGGTTAAAAGGCTAGGAAAGTTGGTATTGCAAAAAAGATTATGAAACTGAGATCTAATGTGAGTGTATGGAGGACACTCAAAGAGGAACTGATTTTCATCCTTAATGTTAATATTCTCAAAGAGATGGAAGATCTTTTCCACCCATGGTGTTTTAGGAACTGCACCTTTTCACTATGGAACTCATGAAACTTCATTCTTATCTTGGCTATATTAATTTTTTTCTTTGAGCTAGTTAAAACAAAAAGATATTTTAATTTAAAATATCTAATTTATTAATATTAATATAAAATAATATTAAATTAAAATTTAATATAAAAAAATATATTATAATAATACAATTTATAATATTTCATAAAAGTTAATCATAATTAAAACTAATAAATTTAATAAAAAATATTATATATATATACTTCAATGGGATAGATACGATTATATTGTAATTACTAGCATTCGTTCAATGCTTAAAAAAAAAAAGCTGGACCACATGTGTGATGATAGAAAATTACAAAGTATACTTCAATGGGATAGATGGTGTTGTTTATGCTTCATTTTATCACTAATTATCATTTAAAATTGACATATACTTTGGCTTATGTATCATCATCCGAATAAATACCTGATAAAGTGTGCGCAGAAGAGAATACAAGGCATTAAAAAACATTTGTCTAACGGAATTATTGGAAAGTGCGAGTGTGTAGGCAGTATTGGAAAAGGGTGAACGATGGGAACGGGTATTGAAATGCGGGGCTCTGGATAATTGATAGCGGCTTTCAGCACATACTTGGGGCACGAGACGGAGAAGGGATTAGAATAAAATGCTGTAGATTACTAAAATGATTTAGATACTAAAATACTACGATAAGTTAAATGATTCTCAGGATGTTGGTAGAAGTTAAATGGTTTCTTTTTGGGCATTGTGAAAATTATTTTTTAGACTAGGTTGTTTTAGTTCTAATGTTACATGGAAGAATGATTTGTCTATTAGTGAGAAGTTATATTTTTTTTTGAGTGTAAAGAAGTTTTTTTAAGAACTGGAATAAGATGAGATCTCAAATCTAGATGTAGGTTGGATAGAAGAACCATCCACCATGTTGAATAGAAAAACTATATTCCCTATCATTTATTATCATTTTTGATAGAAAACTATGTGCCCTATCATTTATTATCATTTTTGTTTAAAAGGGTAGTTATTGAGACAAGAATCTTGGATCACTGAAACCAATATTTGCAGACGTTTGCCTTCTCTAAAACGACTGACAGACGCAGTTTTTTCTGCAGCGCTGCTGTATGCGTGCACGGAGTTTATGGGTTTCATTTCATTTCAGGCAGCCTGTAGAACAGAACAGAGCAGAGCAGAGCGTGGCTTTAGCAATTGGAATCTACGTGCGGTCAGTGAACGCAAACAACCAGTTAGGCGTAATACGTTCCGTAATACGTTTCGGTTTGTAAAACATGAATTAGGGTTAGGTCACTGATAAATATTGGAATGTGTGTCTTAGGGTTAGTGACAGTCGGTCATACATGTATTATTAAAGGTAGATGGTAGGTAGAAAAGGTAGAGAGAGAAAGGCATTTTTCAAAGTGTAAGAAATGGTGGTGGTGTAAACGCTGGACCCGTCCTCGTGGTGTGGTGTGGCTGCTTCTGACTCTTTACTGTCGCTGTCTCAGACTGTCTCTGCCTCTGCCTGTGCTCGCGTCAGCTGATGGCTGATAGTGCAAGCAAAGAAAGGCCAAGGTCAAGAAGCACTATGGATCAGCAAAATGCTTGTCTGCCTATATGTCTACACCTACTTTTCCATTAAGGAAGTTGAGGTTCAGAAATTTTTTCTGTGCTGTGTTGCTGGTGCCAAAGTTTGACTATGTAGAGTTTGAGGGTTATAATCTGCAGGCAGGCCAGTATTTTACTTAGGGTTTCTGTGATTGGTGTATAGTTTTTTGCAATTTTTTCAACTTGGAAGAGCAAGCTCAATTGCATTATTTTTTTTAACTGAAGAAATCGCTGTTGGAGCAACTCTCTTTTGTAGTGTTAGGATTAGAGCATAAAATCTGTGGGAATGGGAATCAAAAGGTGACCTGGGAAGGCGTTTTGAGATTGATTTTCAGACAAGGGTTTGAGATTTTTTGAGGCGTTGAATGAGATGAGGATAGTGGTAGCAGAAGAAGAAGATAATGTTTGCAGGGTCACATACAGTTTGATGTTGTGCAGATAGACAAGAAGAAGGTTGCAGAAATTGGGCACTGGATTGTACTGCAATGGACTTAGGGGGCCAACATGGAGCAGTAGCAGGCGAGATCCCGATGCCCATGCCCATGTCGACTGGCAGCTTTTTACATGAATCCTCCACAAATCTCTTGATCAACAATGCTCATATAGAGGAAGAGCAGCAGATAAAGTCCAAGAAGACTGTTAGGTATCGAGAATGTATGAAAAATCATGCAGCTGCCATGGGAGGGAACGCAACAGATGGCTGTGGAGAATTCATGCCCAGTGGCGAAGAAGGAACTTTGGAAGCCCTGAAGTGTTCTGCCTGCGATTGCCATCGTAATTTCCACCGCAGGGAAGTGGAGGGGGAGCCTTCTTGTGATTGCAATTTCCGAATTAGGGATCAGCTCAATCGCAAGAGGTCTGGAGTTCTAGTCTCGTCGCGTGCACCTGGCACTGCTGCTGCTGGCCCTCCGGATCCCTTTGCTTTCCCTCCAAACAATCTGCTCCCTCGGCTGCCTTCTCAGGCGATCATGTCCTACAGCACTGGACCCTCTGAATCGGATGAGCTGGAGGGCACCTTCCTGTCACGTCCCGCCATTCTCAAGAAGCGTTTCAGAACCAAGTTCACGCAAGAGCAGAAGGATGGAATGCTGGAGTTTGCAGAGAAAGTTGGCTGGAGAATCCAAAAGCATGATGAGCAAGCGGTACAGCAGTTCTGTCAAGACATTGGTGTGAAAAGACGCGTGCTCAAGGTCTGGATGCACAACAATAAGAACACGTTAGGGAAAAAAGAATGATTAACTGCAGGCTTAACTTATCTATGATTTTCGAGCATAACAAACACTTAGGCAATTTGCTCTTAATGTTCTTCTAATTCCTTTCTAGGTATGCATATTATGTAGTAGAACAGACTGAACTGACCACTGTAAGATTTATAGCTAGCAATGGGCTGCATTCAAAGTAGTAATTTCAGAGAACAATATCAAATCTAGATCAGTACGTTACACATGAGATCTTATAATTTTACTGGTCTCTGGACTTTATTGTATGAATTGATTTATGTTACACATTTAATGAGAATTTCTCCAGGATGGTACTTGAGAATCCTAATTGCTTTACATTTCTCGTTCACAAATCATGATATGGAATTGAAATACTCTTTCTTAATTTTCTTAACTTTGACATGAGCCGTTGCCCATGAGAGCCCTTGTGGCATTTGCATGGCATGTTTCAGCTGGTTAATCCTTTGCAGGCTATGTTCTTGGAACAGCAAGCTTTATGGATAACCAGACTCTAGATTACAGGTATGTGGGCACCAATATTGTTGCTATTGCTCCTCATGAAAAAATGTTATGCATACTCGCAGCCTGCAGGGTTAGCTGTAGGGAATGAGAAGTCATGTACGTTCGAAGGAAACTTACTGCTGCAATATTATAAGTACAGTAAGTAGTACTCAACAGCAAAGGCTGGTTACTGCTGCTGCTGCTGCTGATTGACAACCTTCATTTCGAGTGATTTAGCTGTGGCATTAGCCCAACCCACTTGAATCTGCCCCCTACATGACCTCTGCAGGCCTTGATCTGTCTTCTAAACAATGGATCGCCTCCAGTACTGCAGCTGAAAGTAATTTGAACAGTATTCCAGGTATGTGGAGGTTTCTGAACTTCAACTGGTTCATATTTGAGTTTCACTCGCTTTACAAGCCAGGGAGGTTCATGTGGCTTTTGAAGATATTATCGTTCTCTATGGTCTCTTTTCAATTATCAGTTTGACACTAGGTTGGTGTTGTCATGCCTGTAAAACCTAATATTGATACAAAGATCAATATTTGATGCAATAAGATGTCATTTTGGTTAGTTGCGTTGTCCAGATAGAACAAGATTACACAATCCAAGCTATAATCTTAAGATGGGCGCAGCAACATAGTATGGTGATTCGTTACCATACTTCAATTTAAATATGTCTGCAATTCATAGAATAAGTAAATGGAAGACTTTGATAATGTAATTGCACTTTTGAAGTAGAATTTTCTTGAATGTTAACAAAATGAGGCTAGATTTATTCAACTTGGGACTTATCATGTTTTCAGAGAGATCAAAGTTGTAAACCTCCTCTTATTTTCTACACTCTAATTTATTTATTTTTAAATAGAAGCATGAACATTTATTTCTTAATATAATAAGAAGTTATAAAAATACATGTATGCTGCCCATAGCTAGTATTTTGCTTATTAATCCAAACCAGGGTTCAAGCCATGTACTCATCCCTCTCTCAGTTTTTTTTCTTCTTCCTTTTCGTAGATTTTTTCCTCCGAACTCCCTTAAACATAGGGAAAGTAATGTTGCCATACTTAATGAGTGACACATTAATTTTTAAAGAATAAATAAAATAAAGAATGTTTTTTTTCTTCTTACCCTTTTAAACTTAGGGATAAGAGGGAAAATATGTTGCCATAGTTAATTAGTTATACATTAATTTTTAAAGAATAAATAATAGTTTATGAAAACTGTTTTAAAAATTAATTATGAAAGAAATAATAATATTAGAATATTATTATAGTTAAATTTAGCAATAAAAGAAAATTATGATAACTCATTATCTATTTTATTTTAATATCAATTTTTATTTTAAATTTTAAAAATATTTTTTAATTTTAATTTTATAAGTAATGTGCCAAATTATGTTTTGAATTGAGTATTGGATAATTTGGTAAGATATTCTTTGATGTAAAGTTACTTGTTCAATTTTTTTTATGAGAGTGATATATCCTTGATATGAAATCACTTGTTCAATTCCCCTTATCAAAATAATATATTAGACATGGTCAAGATGTAATTCCACCAAACTTTCAAACCTTATCTTTACTTTCACTAAATCACACATAACCTTCCTACTAGCCTGTAAAATGCTCCTCCCACACAATCATTCTTCATTCTTATTACAATCATTCTTCATTCTTATTCTTGTAGAGCAAAAAGTATGCTAAGTGCCTAGAATAAATGCATAGTTTGGTTCGAATTTTTGTTTGGTAATATCAGAACATTCAATTTTCCCTGGTTTTCCGGCTATACTCTATACATCCCTTCGAGGTCAGTACTCAAGGAAAATTATTAATTAGATGACCTTGTTTTTCTGGTTCCAACTTTGTAACTGTAACTCGAGGAACCCAATTTTGCGCACCTAATCTGCAAAATATCTCTGCAGTAGGTTGCTTTTCTGCCATTTTCTGTGTTAATCATGGCCATTGTTTATTATCTAGTAAACAATAATTTTCAGATATATGATCTGAATGTTCTCTATGCCATCGAACACCTCACTACATCAGCGACTCTTGTTTATTACATGTCAGCTCTAATTTTTCTTTGCTTCGATCAGTAATCAAGCCTATTTTAAGTATAAATATCTTGAACCAGTGACAGGCCGGAAGAAAATTGATTTTTTTTGCGAATTACACTATCCATCAGAACACCATCGTCCTAATTAAAACATTTTTTTTTGTTGCATTGTATGGGAACAGTATGACACTAGTTCAGAAATATTTCAGAACCAAGTGTTGGAAAAACTACCCGTATGGCGCTTGCTTGTTAATTCATTATCATTATTGATATTATATGTATGACAAAATTTGAGAGACTTGTTCCAATTTAATCAATCTAGTGTTAGAAAATGGGTAAATATCCATGTCATAAATGTGAATGTGGCTTATCAATTAGCATAATCATATTTACTAAAATGGTTGACATATTAGATGGGTTACATTGGATATATGAGATGGGTTACATTTTCCAACCAGCTTATGAAAATGATTAGATAAAAGTTTATCAATATGGTTTTACTAAAATGGTTGATATTAGATGGGTTACATTTGATATTTGATATATGAGATGGGTTAATTAACTAGCTTATGAAAATGAGCCAACCAGCTTATAAAAATGATTAGATAAAAGTTTATTAATATGGTTTTACTATTTATATGTATAACAAAATAATCAAACACCTGTTCCAATTCAAACCAGCTTATGAAAATGATTAGATAAACGTTTATCAACATGGTGTTACTAATTATATGTATAACAAAATAATCAAACACTTTTGTTCCAATTCAATCCAGTATCAGAAACGTCGCATACCATGTAACATTGCGAGAGACTTTTTTCAGCTTCTGTAATTACCATCGTTCTCTTGTATTACGGTTTCTGTATCCAAATGGCAGAAGCAATTCTTTTTTATTTTATTTTGGTAGTTCGTCTCTGGGGAGGAGAACGTTAGCTTTGTTGGTGGCAGTTCAGATGTTTGAGTTGAGAGCATGATGCATGGCATGCCTTCATTCAATCTGGGTTTCTTGTCTTTATGGTACGGTTCTGCCCGTTGGGTGGTCAATAAGTGTCTGTACCGAAAATTAAAACCCCACTCCACAACAGTTTCTTGGAGGGAAAGCACTTGCCATTGCCATCTGCCATCCTGCTCAACATGGCAGGGACAAGTTAACCATGTATTGAAGCAGATGTGTACTGAGTGCGTACTTCCGAAGACAAAGCTCTGAAATTCATTTCATTTAAACGTTGATTTCGCCTTGGATCCCTTCCGCCGTAATGCCAAACGAAAGACGCTGCTGTAAAAATAATGTAATTTTTCATGCCATCTTATTTTGTTGTACGTTTATGTTTGCCATTTTCGCCTTGACATGATACCTAAATTCTGAGCATTACAAAACGTTTTAAAAATTAGTTAACAAGGCCAAAAACATGGTAGCTGTATTGTAATAATCGACAAAAGTATAGTTAACCAGAGTTTGAAAAGAGCCGATGTACAATATCCAAAGGTTTATAAATGTACAATATCCGATGGTTTATAAATAGTACTTACGAAGTGATGCATTTTATCCCTATCTCTATAAGATTGTCTTTTGTAATGTATTTATTATCGTAGGTTAGAAGCTTCTTATCTCCATAGGGAGAAGGCAGAAATAATATTATTTATTGAGAGAAAGAGTATTTATATGTAAATATATACATCAGGTAATATGGAAATAAGATTAGTAAAATTATTAATATATAAAACATAGTATGGGTTGGTAGGAAAAACTTAATTGTAATATAGAAGTTAAGTCAAATTATTTCATCTTTTTGAAGTTGAAGTTTAATTTGTGATTTTTCTGGAGATGAAGTGTTATTTACCATGAAATTAAAAGTCCAAAATTTTCTAGTTTATTTATGCTTAACTAAAATTTTTCAAGGTTTTATGCTCTAATATCATATGCTAACATTGAAAAACCATTTAAGGTAATTTAATGTAAAATAATAATAACTTGGAGGAAACTTCATATAAATATCTTGAAATTTATCTTCATAACAAAGTTTGCTATAACTATAGCATTGAAAAAAGATAAATGGACATTGGAAAGCTTATTATAGACATGAAAAACTTTTAGCTATGAGATAAGAAGAAACTTCTCTTTAAGACACTCATCACTACTATTAATTTATATAGTTGTGAAATTTGCGGCTATAGCATCTTTATGAAATTGTGGAGAATCAACAAATCCAAAATTGTTTTGTAACTTATAATCTCAAAATTAAAGTAAATACACATTATCATTTCATCCTAAAAAAATGCCTTTCACCAATTGACATGTATAACTAGTTTTTTTTAATGTATGAGAGAGATGAGAGTACCAAAACATAACGCAAAACCATAAAAGTTAATGAACACATGAGGCACATAGATTTCTTGTGGAAACCCTCAAGGGGAGAAAAATCACACGTTGTTTTTGTGTTGCTTTTCATTCTCTTATTATTATAAATCAAATATTTTACATCTTCGAGCTAACCACCACCAACTAGGAGCCACTACTCCTATGAACAATTTTGTTGACCACCATGAGCTAGGAAGTCTCTACTCACATGACTTTGTAGGCCACTACCTATTGGAAGCCACCACTCCCAATAAGCCTCACCAAACCACCACTGGATTAAGAAGATACTCCAAATATATTGTTATGTCGGACACCACAAGCAAGGAGCCACCACTCTTATCTTTTTCAGCCACTGCTGAACATAGGCTACCACCTAGTCAAACTCACAAAGCCACGCTTTCATTCATTATGAAATTGGACTCCAAGGAGAATTTCATAGTTCAACAACAACAAACGAGTCCTCTGCGAAATATAAAATCTATCCAAACACAAACATTGCATACAAAACAATAATCCGATGAATGCACAAGAAACAACCATACAACAAATGACCTTCAGTCAATACTTACTCCATCTCCTTGCTCTCTACATAAAATTTTGGATGAAACATGCTTCTGCTACCTTTTGCAACTTTTGCAAACCGCTTTGTAGTTTTCTACATAATGTCCCTCACAGTTCGTACACTCTTCTCCTCTCACTCACTTGCTCAATCGAAAATACATCCAACCGAAACTCCTCAAAGAATTCTCGCATAAATAATTTTTTGGAGTGATTAAAACAGTAACTGCAATCAAATTAATGGATAGCTAATCATCTCTATTCACATGCTCTTGATTTATCTGGTATTTTGATCCTTGACTTGATCGTCCATCTTCTTCATTCAATGAGAGAATTATCATTGACTTAATCACCATCTAGAATGATGACCAACTAAAATCTACTCTGACCTATCAAAAAACACGGGCAAATACCTTGAGAAATACTTATGTTATTTGATGTGTGCACGTAAATTGAAATATCCCATGAAAAGCTATCTTTGCTAGGATCATAATTGCTTCCTAGAGATGATCGTCACTAGGATAACATAGGCATCCATGTGACATTAGCAACATCTTCGCTCAAAGCATAATTGCTTCCTAAAGAAGATACTCTAACTCATGAAGTTTGCAACCTTCTTGCACCCAAATTGCAGCTCAACTTCAAGAAATAACTGTGAAACCATGAGACACCGTAACAAACCTCTTCCAATCCTCTACATCATCAAGAACATCATCATAAGGACCTCTACATGGATGAACATCTCCGCATCAAGTCAACACCTCTATATCAAATCAATGATAATTCATCTCTAGCTTACCACAAATCATGAAGACCACCATCATGATGTTAACATCAATGATAATATAAACAATGTTAATTTCTTGATCATATCAATGCCAACACTACAATTCCACTAGAAGAGAATGAACAATGTTATTAGAATAAGAATTTTTTTCACATGCTTTATAGTGAAAAGAGGTTAGACAATTCTTAAAATATTGTGGGTTGAAATAATTTCACCATCTTTGTGACATTAAGAAGGAAACATTAAGAGAGTTAAATATGAAAAACACTCTCTTATAATGTCGTGTGCACTCACATTAAATCATACTTTCAAAATATTTATTATGATTACGACCTTCCTAATCTTTTAACTCATGTCTAAAATTTGGTGATTTATAAATGGTGATTTTGAGCATAGAAATAAAACTTTAAAATAAACAAATTAATTTCTAACCATTTTTAAAGTTTGATAAACCATTTTTGGTCTTAGTGGCTGTCAACAACTACCACCATCATCTATTTAGGATTTAACACACACACACACACACACACAGACGACAAAAGAACATTGATAATCAGTGTTTTCCTATTTCTATTTCACATTTATTGAATGCGTGTTTTAATGCATTTCCTTAGTGGAGACATAAAGACGTGATTGTTTTCTTTTTCTCCATTTTTCTCTAGGATGTCTCTACATTTAATGGATGCGTCTATAACCATTGAGAAAGAATTGACCATATCCATTCAATTTTTTCTTAGCTAAATGGGGACTTTGTTTCATTTATTGGATCAAAATTGATTAATTATGCCCTTCATCTCGTTGTGAGAGTTACTCACCATGTTTTTCATCCACGTTCTTTCATCACCATCTAAAGAAGAAGAGTTGAGTAACTAAGCTAACACTATTACTTTGAGTATTTGTGCTAATATCATTGGTTTCAGTGGTACTACATATGATTTTGAATCAAATTTAAAAATATATTTTAATGTTTTTCATCTTTAAGTTTAATGGTTCTCATTTTTTCTATATATTTTATAAGTAAACCATTCTTGCAACCAAAAAATCATGTTCTCATAATGTAATTTTCAAAACTATCATACCATTCCTAAATAAAAACTAAAAAATTATCTAACAATAAAATCGAATACAACACAAATTTAAACCTATTTAACAATATTCACTAACACAAATATAAACATACTTAACAATATTCATCAACACAAATTTAAACATATTTAAATTAATGTAATGTCGTGTACAAAGAAAAGTAATTATCACATTTATGATGGTTGTGTAAAATCCGTTATCACATTTATGATAATTTTGAACCAACTTTACCCCAAACCCATTATGAATATCTTCCAATACCATATTTCCATCTTTCATGCTAAGGAAAAAAAATAACCAAGAAAGTTTTAAGACAAATATATAGGATAGTTTGAATTATTAATCTATTGATGAAGTATTTCGACTCATATGTAGAACCCATTGTATCACCAAATGGAATCATGATTTTATTACCCACTATATAGATTTTTCAATCTCACCACTATGAAGATGCATGGCTAAGATTTCCTTATATATCCCCACCCAAAAAGAAAACCTTTAAATTGCATGTTTAAAATAATAAAAATCCAAAAAATAATGTTGTGATGTCTAAAGCTCCTCCACAAAACTTAAGGTTCCGTGCATGTTGCACTTTGAAAATAAGATTACAACTATGTATTTCCTCATTGTGTTCTTAAAAGCTTTAATATGTGAATAATATAATAACAAGTCATTATCATAATATAATCTGATTTAGTAAAGGTTGTAGCTATGTATTCCCATTCATGTAATATTATTTTGAGTTAACTAAAATTTTTAAGTGATAAATAATGTAACACATCATAATATGATTTAATAATCTTTATATTATAAGATCAAATTTATCTATTAAAATTTTTAAATATAATTGATTACTAATACATAATATTATTAAAAGTTTGTTAGATATTTTTTATTGTATAATTAAATATAATAAAATAGTGGTATATTAAATATATACATTTTAATATATATTAAAACTTTTTTATATCATTAAAGATAGTAAAATAATATTATATTAAATATATACAATTTCGTATATATTAATTTTTTTTTTATATAATTATAATATTATGTTTGATATTTAAATATTTATTTTGATATTTTTAGTTTCTTAAAACTAAAATATTATGTTTTAATAAAAAAAAAAAAAATCAATTTAATATTTTTTTAAGCTATATTATTTATATATTAATATTGTTAAGGTTTTCTAAAAGGAAACCAAACCTCCATCGACTGTGCAATAATTTCTTTTGGATCGGGTTATAAGGAAAGCTTTAAGAGAGTCATCTCCTTACTCAAAACCTCACTCAATTAGGGCAATATATGTGCTACCCTATGTAGAATAATGTTGTTGCAATTTTGACGAAGTCATGTTGTTTCGTGGTAAGGCTAAGGTAATATTAATGTTGGAGAACTAGTCCATAGAGTGAGTTTGATGCTCGCATTCAGGGATGGTTGTGACACTGTTTCCATGCCCATATTTTCATGATCTAGCATAGTCTAGGGACTTTGTTCCATAGTTACATGTTTGATAATGGCCTTAAATTTTTCTATTAGTGGGTAGTCTAGGGACTTTGTTTCCCATGATGAATTTGTTGTTGTTTTTACAACTACATGCCCATCAAGAACACCTAGAGAGGATGAGTCATTTTCATTGTATAATCATCCATTAATCTTAAGGGTGTGCACTCTCTCCTAATGCAAGGATATCTGATGGGATCCTCCACTATTAACCATGTAAAATCAGTGAGCTCATTATCATTGAGGAGGCAGAAATTAGGGATAGTTTCGTGGCTCATGAGCAAGCCTGTGAGTAGATACTTTAACTCATCGATTTAGAGAGAAAGTTCCAACTGTAGTACAAGAATAATTGAGTGAATTTGAAGTGGAGATCATAGTGGAATGGGAACGTTTTTCAGATTTGGAGGTGTTAGATGATATATGAGATTGGGTTCCTAACATAGGACATGATCAAGGCGGGAAAAACCAATACCTATTAACCATATAGTTGTATTAAAGAATGAAAATGTGGTTGGGAAGGGTGATCATGGACCAAAATTAAGCAGAGGAAGAAATTTTGTTGATGTTGGATCATTTGGAGCTCAACAAGAGGAATATAGGGTATGAATCACGTGAATTAAAGTTATTGTGGCTCCTACTCCAAGCCTGAGTGACAAAAACCAGGGTAAATCTAGCCCCATTGAGGTGGATGTTTCCACTTCTAATTTTTTAATGTCTTGGTATTCTTTCTCTATCTCATTTCTTTGTAATGGAAACTCCTTATGAGCTATTCGAAATAGGTTTTTTTATGGTTATATTAATATTATTCATAGGGAATTCAGTTTATAGTCTTAGAGTAGTCTTGATATTTCTCTACCTTATGCAACTTCATTTGGATGCTTGGCTAAATTTTTGGATTAATACCTTACTTTTGCTAGTGGTCTAGTTTCCCATGTGATAGACTAGTGACAAGAAGGTTTATGGGACAAGTGTAATATTTTCTTATTATAGAATTTAAATTACCAATTTTTATTTTTATTTTTTCAAATGCTTCATGAAATTATACATATTGTAGATATAAATTATGTTTAGACTATATCAATCTAACTCTTAGTATACAATAAACCATAGCAACAAGTATGGCAAGTAAACAACTAGAAGCATAGTAAAATTACTAATAAATAACATTATGGAGGTTTGGGTTCAGAGGGTCCTCATTAAGAGGACATCACTAACCCTTTATCTTTCTCAAAAATATTTTTTCATGATTCATTATCAATTATCATATTGGAGTTGGTTCCATGCAATTCAACGAATGCTAATAAGCTCCACGACACCTTTTTATTTGTTTTAGTCTTAGACATTGACATTAAATCTTAATCCAAACACCACTCTATAGAGAATTTTAAATATGACATCCAACCTTTTGAGTTTATCCACCATTTCAAGCTCATTATGTTCCTAAATTTCCAAAGCGATTCAATTGCCAAAAAAATTTTGTTGTCCAAGAACTCAAAAATCTAGATTCTAAGACAGAGCATTGAAATTCGTTTATGATTTGTTTCTTGGGCATTCAAAGGTACTACTACTTAACAAACTTCTTAAATTCATTAAAAAAATTCCAATTATGTTGAGTCATGTGTTGGTTGAACTATTTTTGGGCTTTTATGGCTACTGCTTTCACCTCGGTAAGCTAACAACGAGGGATATCATGTGTGTAGGTGGAGTCTTTAGCCTTCCCTTTCCTCACTGCAACTCTTTAGCTAGGTTCAAGATCCTCATATTTCCCTTTGTTTTTCACTGCACAAGTCCTATGTTGGTTATGCAAACAAAAAATATTAAACTTTGACACATTAGGAGAAACTCACCATTAGTAAACGCTAGACACAACACCATAACCACTATCAATACCACCCATGAGCTTCCACAAGTAGAGCCCCACTAGGTCAGAGATTCATCCAACCAAGGTCCTCATATAGAGCTAGAAAATAGAAAATGAGGTCATATAGACCTTGGTGTTTGTAGAGGAATGTGGTTGCACTTATTCAAACAAGAAGCGATTATATTGTTTCCACCCCAATAGTTGTCACAATGGATAAGAAGAAGGGGGGAGGTAATAACATAGAGATAGAAAAGGCAGAAAGTAGGGTAACCACTAATGTAAATAGGACTACAAAAAAATGTGATAACCAATTTAGGAAGAAAAACTATCCATTTTGGCCAAGAAGAACATAACAACTATAGTTCATGTGTAATGAGGTTTCATCTTATGGTAAACCCAATGGAGTGCCTCATGCTAAAATAATCCACACCACCTAACTTCATCATCTTTTTTTTTCTTGTTTGCTCAAAGATGCTTAAATTAATTTCAATATTCATGTGAAGGGAATCATCACAATGAACTCCTTCAGCTTGTGCACCTTGGAGTGAGACCTTCTCCATTCCCAATTGATTAACACTAAACCTCCCTTGAATTATCATGCTAACCAAAGTACCACCACAAAACTCGCTTAAAGATATTGAGTAGTCTAAGTATTAGACATATTTTCCTTTTTAGGCAATTTTTTGTAAACTTGTGAATTTTAGATATTTAAATGCATTTTTTGTAAACTTGTGAATTTTAGATATTTAAATGCATTTTTAATACATAAATATATTTAGCACCTTGAAAAATCCCTAGAAAGCTTGAATTTTACAAATTATATAGTTGAAATTTAAGATTCCAAATAAACATATAAAATGAGCACTCCATGTTTAATCTAGCCAGATGGAATGAGGAAGGTATTGTTACCTGACACAAACACTAAAGGAAATTAATTAATCTTTTATCTATATTTTATTGAAACAAAACTAGCATATTATATTCTATTTAGAAAAATACATTATATGATTTAATATCATATTTCTAAATTAAAAATGGAATTTTTAATTATTTGTGAACTACATTGTTATTTTATTTTGAAAATAAAAGATTAATAAATGCTATAATATTCCACCCAAAAAAATGATTGCCTTATAAACATAAATATATCATAAGATGTTATGATATTCTAATTAATATATATATTCTAAAATTAATTATATATATATATATTAAAATTTTCAAATACAATTTATTTAAAAGATAAAATAGTTTTTTTCATGGAATTCAAGGATAAATTTTTGGAGATTTTGATTTATTCTTGTTTGATTGTGTTTTACATTGTGATTTATTACTGTTTGAATGCATTTTTAAATGTATGAATGTATTCAACACTTTAAAAGAAATATTCAAAAATAATTAAACTTCACAAGTTAAGCAACTTAAACTTATTATTTTTTAAAATCTCTACCAAATTTTAAGAAAATTAATGAAAAATACCTTAAAAACTATTTTATCTATTAGTTATACTAAAATAAATATTAATCATATCTATTTTTCAAAACATATATATTTTTAAACTTAACACCATTTAAATATCTCTCAAAGTTATAGCTATGAATTAAATGATGCTCACTAGCTAAATAGAATAAGTTAAAATTAATATACTCTGGTTTCTCTTATTATTATCCATACATTTCATTTATGTATTAATTATTATTATTTTAATTATATAAAATAACATAATTATGTTATATATATATAACTTATAAATAAATAAAATGTATATTAACTATAAATAAATAATATATTATTTCAAGAAAAGAAAATAACATTAATTTTAAATATGTTTAATATATAATAATTATTGAGAAATTTATTTATTATTGAAAAAACATGTATTTTAATAATAATAAAAATAATGCATTTATAAAATAATTTTGATTTATTACTGATATGAATTTAATGTTAAATAATTATATTGTTATATTAATTATAATAAAATAATATATTAATATTATTAGAAACGAAAATTATATGTTGTGTAAAGAGTTTAAAAAAAAATTAGACAACACACATGTGTTAATTACAAATGACTTAATACACTACCTCACCGTATATTCTACACCCTTTAGGGATTATTATATTTTTCTTTTAATAAATTGTTTAATATTTTAAAAATTTCAATTTAAAATATTATTAGCCAATATATAATATTATTAACTTATATATCGTATATATTATTAACTTATATATTTTATTATGTATTTATTAAAATTTAGAGCATAAAATTTTAATTAAATAAAGTTATAATAATTAAATGGATTATTTTTTAAGATTCAATTGCTCGAAGTTTATTGTTACATAGTCTCAATTATCACTTCTGGGGCTTGCACCGAGTAACGAGGACTTTTTGGGAGGTCACCCATCCTAAGCCAAGTAACTAGGACTTCGTGGGAAGTCACCCATCCCATATTGCCTTTGGCTCAAGCCGCACTTAATTGTGGAGTTTTCCCCACAATCATGCCCACTTAGCTTTCTACCCCATTTGCAAAACCTTAGCAAGTATTGTACCTCATGAACCATTTAAATAAAACTCCCTTTACTCTTTATATTTAACTATTGAGAAGTTTTGACACTACATTAATTAATATTTATCATTGCTAAATTAAAATTATTATATAAAATTTATTTTATTTTTTAATATTATATTAAAAATATATAAAATGATATATAAAAATAACTTGATTGGTGATAAATATGTTATAGAATACTATGCAAAATGTGTGATTCTAAGTTCAAATTTCTTGGAAGTCAAACAAACAAATATAATATTTATTAATAAAATATAAAATAATCTTTATATTTTTTATAAAATTAAATTTAAATTGAGTAGTTTGAAGAAATGATTAAGATCCTCTCTCACACACATATATATGTGTGTGAGAGGATCTTAATCATTTCTTCAAATTACTCAATTTAAATTTAATTTAATTAAAAATATAAAGATTATTTTATATTTTATTAATAAATATTATATTATATTATATATTTACTAACAAAATAAAATAAAATATTAAATTAATTAAAATTATAATATAAATTAAAATCTATTACCACCCTTTATTTATAATATTATAAAATAATTAAAAAATACTTCATTAATATGACAACTAACATCACAAGCATAATACTTATACCTTTTTATTATTTTCATTAATGTTATATTAACAACAAATATTACATGTGCTAATATAGATACTAGCTTTATTCTAAATTATTTATTATTTTTGTTAATGTTATATTATCAACAAATATTACATGTATCGTTAGTTTTAATATAGATATTAGTAGTATTCTAGTTTTTGGTTATTTATAATGTTTAATTTATTATTTTAGTTTATTGTTTAGTAATTTTATGTATTTATGTGCATTATTTTTTAATTAAAGGTTAATAATCAAACTTTCGTGTTTTGATTTATATTTTTATAAAAATTTAAAATATATTGAAATTAGAATTTTAATTAGTTTGAATAATTAGTAGAAATGTTGTTATTTTCTCACTTGAAATCAAATTATTTATATAACATGTTGAGTTCATAATAAATATTTCTTATAAATTTCGAGTCTTTTTATTTAAATAATTCCTAATAGACCACAACATATATATACGCATGTAATTATAGAAATATTTAAATTGAAAAATTATATATATATATATATATATATATATATATATATATATATATATATATATATATATATATATATATATATATATATATATATATATATATATATATAATTTGATAAATAATTAAATGTAAATATTTATTTTAATTAAAAAAAAACTCTACCTTATTTTTAATAATTTTATAAAAAGTTATCATTCATGTGTATATAACATTAAAGGTGCTTTTTATTTTTTTAATATTTTGATTATTTTTACTCCATTTTAAAATTTTATTATTCTATTTTTATTTTTTAAATTATATATATATATATATATATATATATATATATATAATTTTTACTTAGTATATTTTCATTAATAAATAATTATATATAATTTTTTTAATTAAATTAAGATTCTCATGCTATTTACATAATAATTTTATATGTTCCTCTAAGCCAATTACTATATATATATATATATATATATATATATATAAATAGAAAAAACATTTTACTTTTACAAAACTATATTTTTTTAATATAAATTTTGAATATAATAATACATGAAAAAATCATATACTTGCTAAGTCTTTAATGACTCATGGTATACATAAATTGTTCCAAAAATACAAAAATCTTCTTAGCAATTTTTTCAAAAGTTTAGTTCTTTTCTCAGAAGAAGAAAAACAAAAACCAAGAACCAATTGACATAGGTGATATTCCAAAACACAACCACTAATCTAGAAATTCCATGGCACAAAAAATTATATCAAAGAGGCTTCAACTTACTCTGTAACCTCAAGAGTACCCGCCAGAAAATGTACCACATCTTTGGAATAAAAGTTTTCTTTCTCATTAAATTCTGTATGCACATGAGAAACAATCACTTCCTCATAAAATTCTTAAAGTTGTTGGATCTTCAATTTCTAGGGAAACAACAATGCTCTATTCAACACAACCTCCCTATTGAACCATTCCATGACAATTTATGAATCTCCATATAGATGAATTTATTTTTTTCTCCCTTTTTCCTTCAAAAGAAAAGAAAAAACAATGAACTTGAATAATAAGAATTCCAATCTCTTTCCCCATGGAGGTTTCCTTGACACATTGTTAGAGTTTTACTATGTAAATTTCTGTTTCTAATTATGTGAATTAGGTGGTTTCCTTAACACACTCTCAAGGTTTTACCACTTAAAGTTTTGTATCTATTTATGTGATTTCAGATTTATGTTTATTGCACATTTTTCTTTATTGTTTAATTAATGTTTACGAGATCAAATTCCATCAAGTGATACTAGAGAGAGGTTGTGAGGGTTGTTAAGTAAAGAGAACATGCGTCACCTAAAAATGAAGAAGAGAATGACTGAAACACAAGGGCCAATAACTTGATCGATTAGTTCAGCTAATAGAAAAGACATGGAACCTCCTTTCTATTTTTTGGTGAAGTCGTTGCCTCTACGCGATAATCCAAAGAAAATAATCTAACGACTTACTTGAAATTAGATGTAAAATGAGCATTGGATTCGAGTCTCTCTAAAGTCCATAAAAGAAGAAAATGATTAGTTGAGTAGGGCATAATCATGTTTGATTGCAAGACTCTGCAAAATTGCAGAATTGGTGAGCTCTGGTATTGCATCAGAAGTGTTGCAACTTCCAAGGGATAGTCAACTTTATTTATTAACCCAGGGTTCATACAAACTTAGAGCTGACATTGTTATATGCACAACATATGGGATTTTACGCATGCCACCCTCAACTAGGATATGTGATCAATAGTGCTCGAAGACCCTTCCTCCTTCTAAATTAGAATGAAATCTAGTGAATGAAGATGCAATTTATAAGCTACCTCTAACTAAGAAAAGGAAAATTCCATTGACTTCAAGTTGAAAATGCTATTGAAACAATTCATGAAAAGGCAAGAGCTAAACTATTTGAAGAAAGGAACTTACATTATCTTGCAATCATCCATCTAGTTATCGAATCTACTTGTAGAATGAAAGATAACTAATATTGCATAACCTATCAAAATGTAATTCATAACTACATGCATAATCTAACTAGCTCACATTTGCATGTAAATCAATGTTCTACTTGTACCAAATCTGTGATGAGAGAACTAACACTATTTTGTTTTTGTAGTGAAAGAAAAGGAGGCTTTGGAGTGACCTAGGAGCTTCCCATGATCATGAAATCATAGCTAGGGGTCAATACCCTTATAAAATAAGTCTAAGTTGTAGTAAGGAACAAAACAGGAGGAAGAATGAGGTCCTATAGTTGTGCTATAGGTGGCTACTACAAGAGCCTTATATTGCTATAGGAGGGCTATAATGCTACAAGAGGCTTGCCGAGAAGATTTAATAGGTGAAAGTGATGGTTTAATGGTGTGAAAAGGTGGACGGAATTTGAGGAAAATAATTGAAGGGTGGCCAAATCCCCTAGCCAAGCTTAGAGCTTCTTGAAAGCCTATTTTGCACTTGGAGGGATGCTCTCGGTGGTCCTAATAAAACAATGTCATGAAATTGAATTTTTAGGACAAAATTTGGAGTTCATAAGAGGAAGTGGGGGAGTCCAAGACTGAGGTAGCGAAGGTTCCCTTGTCTGCAGATCCAATCCCTTATCTACAGATCCAAACAACCCTGTAATCATCACATGAATACATCCATTTATCATTGAAAAAATGAAACAACTAGTAATGGAAAAGATGAGTTGAATTTAAATGTTATCTAACTTATGCCAAAACTCTAATCTAATTAACAAACCAACTCCTAAGCTACAACAAGCACACCAAAAACAAGTTAAATAACACAATTTATAAACATAATGCTTTTGTACTGTGGTGGTGAATCTTTCCATTCATGCTCCCATAAGAGAGCTCCCATAAGAGATGTGAAGTAGAGGTTGCAACCACAGGTTTTGATGCATTATTTCCAATGAATACTTGAAACTGAAAGAAATACAAATACAAATAAGAACCTAACCCACCATCGAGCTTATCTCGATTGCAGGTTCGTTATATTTGTTGACGGTGGCCAAGAAACCCCTCTCCTTCTCCGTTTTCCATCCGTTTGCATAAACAGAGAGACCCATCGGAAGTCATAAAATTTGCAATTGACAAACCTGCTGCAGTTGGGCCTTTTCATTGTACTTAGAAACCCGTTGCCACGGTTTGAGTTTGAGTTTCAATTTCAATTTCAAATTCAAAATCTAAAACCTGCAATATACACCTCTTTTTTTCCCAAAGCTTATTACAAAACACTCTGTTTACATTGAATTGATCCACGGTAATTAGAGAAATTCGAGCGGGAGCCCAGAAAAATGGAAAGAGGATTCATAATGGACATCACAATGCAGTGTATGTTCTGTGCCTTTTCTCACCGTTGGAAATGGTGTGGAAATATTTTTTTTCTGTCAGTGATTCTAGTGGGAGCCCAGAAAAGCTACAAGCATATTCTTAACGGACATTGCAATGCAATATATGTTCTGTTTTTTTTCTCACGGTTGGAAATGGTGTTGAAATAATGGTATTTGAATTTATTTTTTATTTTTTATTTTTATTTTATTTGAATTTATTTTATTATTATTATTATTATTATTATTATTTTTCTGCTATCAATTCTATATAAAGTATTTTAAACAATGAAAATTCATTGGTAGTTTAAACTACTTTTTGAGTACTCTCTATTATAAATCTCTTGTTATCAAGTGAACTCAACCTTGTTATATAACTACTGATAACAACTGATTGCCTATTTTTGCATTCATTTCCTTCTAGAAAAATAATGTGTTCAAATTGAATCATGGCAATTGTTGAGTTATTACTAAAACATATTCATTTAATCTTTGTGTATACAACAGGAATCTCCATTGCCACTACTCCCGGTAGAGTAATAATCTCAGATTTAATAATCTTAGATTTCCACAACTGATTGTGTTTTAAAGATTTATATTTAATGTAGAAAATCTTTTCATAGTAAATTTCCATGAATTAATTTTTGTTTTATGATCTTGATCCAGCTTAAATAGTACAGATTATTTGAAAATCCTTCAATTACATTAAAACATTATCAACTGAGAAGAGACAATTATTCCAATCCAATTTGGAAACAAAACAAACAAAAAAATGAGATCATGGTTTGCATAGTGTTTTGTTTAAAGGATTATGGAGGAGCTTGAAAATCATAACCCAGATGTAGAGATCCCTCACACACTTTTTTATTATGCATGTCAACTTTCGATGCCATGTTTTCCAAGCGAGAATTTTTTTTGAATGTAAACTTAAATTAAATTCCCAAACACAAGTTTGTTGTGACTAATTAGAGTTATGGTAAACTATTAAATGCTAGCTTGTTGCGAGTATTTAGACATATAGTATTATTGTTGAAAAATTATTTGCATTCTTTATATGGTTTTTATAAGGGTAAATTTTAAGTTTATTTGAGTAATATAGGCAATGCATTATTATAATTTTTCAGTGTTTATTTATATTTTGTAGATTAATTATTTAAAGTAGAAAGTTTGGCTTTGTTTGTAAATTTCAATGTAAAATTTGTCTTTTCTTAATTTATTTTAAAATAAGATGTATTTCTTTTATTATAATATCCAAAAAAATAAAAATAAAAAATATTTAAATATGGTATAATTTAATTAAGGGAAAAAAATGAGAGAAAATCTATTTATAAAAAAGAATTAGTTTAAACTAAATATTTCATTTGCACTAATTATACTATTTAATTATGGCTTAAAATTAAACTCGAAAATACTCTTTCCATAATATTCAATTTGCACATTATTAATTATGATCAAATATCAATTGTACATCTCATTACTATTTGATATTGTGTTTTTTTTCAAAGATTTTGAACAATTTTTATATGTTTTCTTTGTTTCCATAAACAACACTTATAACAATTAACCAAATCTTTCTATTATTTCTCTAAGAAATCACTAAGTTGCAAATACTTTAATTATTAAATTGAATTACAAATATATCACCTCAAATCAAACCAAAAAGTGCTATTGTATATTTAAATTATTTTTATAAATTTTTATCATAATTCAAATGTCCTAGTTATTGTTAGCTTTGTTACTGATCTTTGCAATCACATGAAACTAAAATTAACATCATTAAATTACATCTAACATGAATTATTTCTAAGAAGTTTGTTTGCCTTAAACATCTTTCTGTGACAAAATTTTGGATTTTTTTATATATTAAATTTAAATTCCAAACTTTTTGAGAATTTTTAATTAATTGTATTTTATGTTCCAAACTTGTAATGTACAATACAATTCTCTAACATCTGTCATATATGTGAAATATAGTCAGTTTACTCAATCTAATCCACTTTCATATTTTAATAAGGCAGTTAGCTAAAAATTACACCAGATGTTGCAAAGGAAACGTCATAAGGCGATAGTATATAACACTAATTTATGCTTCTTTGAAAATTGTTGAAATATATAAAAATATCAATAAAATGAAAGGACCGTGCTACGATGAAATTTTATTGTTGCTTCCTTTAGCCTTACAAATCATGATGCCTATGTTCAAGTTAAAGACCTTGTCTGATTATGCCAACATGAATGCCTCATAAATAAGATCACATTGATATTTACCACTGATCCCCTTGTTGTCTACCATGTTCTTGTTTTAATCCAACAGATTATGCGGAAGAAAATATAACCCATGTCACACAGTTGAATATGTAGAGATTATTCAGAAACATTTAAACCATTTTATCCTGAAAATCAAGAAAGTGTGATCCATAAGCACCACAATGAAAATAATGCTTCTTTTTTTCATCAAGAGACCACACCTAACCTTGGCTTAAAATAATGGCCCCAAAATTTATATAACATATTCGTCTATCTTGACTAGTAAAAACATGAAAGAGTGATTATATGCATTTCAATAAGATTGAAAATTGATCCAATAAATCACAGGAGACAATATAGAGATGCTAAACCATGAAATTGGTTCAAGTCGCTTAATCTACAGAACCCAAGTAAGGTAAAAGAAAATGAAAGAGGAAAGATAAGAATCAAATAAAAATAATGCTAAGGTGTTAAATTTCAAAACAACAGTATATGAAAGAAAAAACAGACGACACAATTTTTTTCTCAAATGATGTGTTTCTCCCTGACTAATAGTAGTTCATGCAAACTATGTGCATATCTTATGTTATCAAGGTTGCTAGCACTAGATCAACTCAGCTAAGTTTCCAGATTTTATCTTTAGCATAGAGAATGTTTTAGATGTTGATCATTAAAGGAAATTCTATTCTAAAAGTGCCCTTCAAAATTTCATGTAATTTCCATGTCATAATATGTAAAATAATCAAAATACTTTAAATTTAAAGTATTTTGATGTAAATATTTTAGAGGGAAAAAACTAAAATTTACTTTTTCTAATTGTATTTTTGGCTTATCTCCTTATAGTTTTACTCAAATTTCAAGTGTAGACACTCGTTGGATGCAGAATTAAATTACACATATAATGAGTACCCATCATGCATACATTTGAGAAGATCCACATTGATAGAAATTGGATATAAATTTAAAAAACGTGTTGAACCCATCATGCATACTTTTGAGAAGACCCACATTGATAAAAAATTGAAGATACATTTAAAAAATGTGTTCAATGGACTTTTTAAATGTATCTTTAGTTTTTATCAATGTGGGTCTTCTCAAAAGTATGCATAATGCATACTAGTCAAATGAAGAATTTAAATCCGCATCCAATGAGTGTCTATACTTGAAATTTGAGTAAACCTATAATGAGATAAGGAAAAAATACAAAAATTATTATTTTTCTTCTTTTCCCTCCAAAATTCAACTCTTATTTTATTATTTTAACTATTAATTTATTATTTTTCCCTAGGAGGCCATTTTTAGGCTGGAATTTCCTCTAATGGTGGCACTACTTTCATGCCAATGAGCATACAAAATGGGTGCCAATTTCTAACCCCTATCCATAATGGCTATTTTGCTACAAGTTTCCATTTTACCAAAGCCACATAAGCATCTGACTAGTGTAAAAAAAATAATATATCAACTTATCACTGGATGTGAAAAGATACAAAACATGGATCTTATCTCTATAGCCATTAATTTTCCTTGACATTTTTAAGTGTTTGTAGCAAGTATGAGCTTATTAACATGAGTTATGTCCTTCACATTTAAGAGGTTAAGAAGACTTCTCTTACCGATGGAGTATTATCCCCTTACAAGAGCTCAAATTGTGGAGAGTAAAAAATGGAAGCTTTATCTCCAAGTGAACAATGACTCGGCCCTCAAATTCTTCATTCTATTAAAATTCTAAAGCCACTGCTAATGAGAACAATAATTTTCCAATGGATAACAATAATTTATTATGTACGTGATTCCAATATCAACATCAATATCCAAAACACAGGTCATGACAACCTTGAAACATTTTCTGGTCATACAAAAATACATATGATTCTTTTGTAAAATACTTTCACAACAAACTCGCCGTAACATAATGAAGAAGAAACTATATTCTACAGTACAATTTCATATTCAAATAATATTTCACTTCAAATAAGCTAGATATATCTTAAAGGAAATCATAACCTGCCTCAATCATTAAGAAAATAAATTTAAGACTGGATAAAATCGTTTGACCATTTCATTTTCTCTAATCACAATTCAACGCAACTTGTTTTATCAACTTATATGAACAACATAAGAATGCTAACAATTATCATACACGTCGCACATTTAGAAAACAAAAAACAAATGCAAATGAATTGCTCCTTATTAATATTTGTCCTTTTCCAATTTGAAAGAAAATTTTGTACAAAATTAGATGAAAATTAGATTTACATAAATGCCATACTTAAGCAACAATCAGTAAAAAAGTAGGGCAAAAACAAATGTAAATTACTTTATAACTTAAAGGCACCAGATCTAGCTAGTCTCATGGATAATATCAACAAACAAGCTTAAATCCCACTGTCCCAAAAAAGAATCTACCAAATAGAAGTAACCACTCTTCCGTATTGCAAGGTGGCTGGTTCAAATTTGGTAATAACCGAATTCCATGAGGCCTCCAGCTAGAAGATCACTTAATGTTCTTTGACAAAAAATGAAATTGAATCACAATGAATATGATATGAATTTGGGTCAAGGCACATGGATATTGTTGCTTGGACCAAATGTAGGCCTTGACATCCTTGTAGAGTGGAAAAATCCTCTTCAAGGTCTTATTTTCTTTGATATAATGGGGATCTTGTATTGTAAGTATGTTGAAGCGCTTTTCCTACCAAACTCCTCTTAGGCAATACTAAGATCAATTTTATTCCTTGTGTCACAATTAATGTTACTGTTAGTGCAACTCCTTTAGGCCATTGAGTGCTTTGGTTACACTATAATATGCCCAAATTAAACTACAATGATACATATCCAAATTTAAGTCTTCGTGTAATTTTTGTCTCCTTGTTATAAGCCATCCCAAGCTCAACCAAAGCCTTTATTCTTTCTTCCCGTCAAGATTGCTCAAATAAAACATGTCCTGAGTAGTGCCTGATATATTTGCACAAGAATTTACAAAGGGAGTGGGGGATATATTATAAAAACATATTATTTATATCATGCATAATATATCCCCCCACCCCCAACGTCATATATTGCATTATAAATATAACAAAATGACAATTTTTAATTTTCTATCAAGAAGTAAAAGCAAGCTTCTTTCATCCCATCTATAACTTCATATATCCTTTGCAACAATAATATTGTCATGACTACTAGTTCAATGTTGTGCTAAAGGTAAGGATCCAAAGGATTTGTTGTTGTCTCTACAATAATTCCTTCACACATGAGAAAATCTAGCAAAGAACAAAATCCATAAGATGTTTGGATGTATCAAGGAATCTATCTTCGAATGCTCTTATGATTTTAGCAATATCACCTTCAGTCTACAGAATTCACATTAACTCTAATAGATATCTTTCTACAAGAACCTTCTATATGGGAAATATTGTCTGATTAAATGCAATTTCAGCATTGTACAATCCTAGTGATAATTTATAACAAAAATCTCCTCTAGACATCATAAGCAACAAAGAGAAAAGTTTAGTGGAAGCCTAGATTTCATATGACACAACCAAAATCCCTTAGTTTTACCTACCTAAATTAAATTCCAAGGCCAATGAAGCCCTGCAACTATTTATGTAAGTTACACCTTAAGTCATTCAAACTTATGATGATAATTGTGCATGAACATCTTATGTCTAAATTGGAATCATTATATAGTTAATTTAGATAATTCGTATTTTGGATTCTCATTGGTACTCTTTATTTCCAAACACAAAAATATACATGAAGCGTGAATGAGACAACAACCAACAACATGTTCCATTTTTTACAATATCTCCATTCAACAATATAAATTAAGAAATAGTGCATAAATTATAGCTATGGACCAAAACATGACAAATAGATGATTCCAATTGAAAGCAATATATTCAAATCATGAATTTAATTTCAGCCACGAAAACATTTCCAAGCATATTGTAAGGAAATTTGAATTCTAAAATACTACTCAACATAACAATTACAAGTTCCAAATGAACCCTTAAATGATGAAAGTGATGAAAATGCAAAAAAAGTCCTATCGAAAGTGGCAATTGGGGGAGTGGATTTGTTTTCAATGGGGGACCCCTTACTCTCCCCCCGCCACACACACACACACACATCCGTGTGTGTGTTTGTAATTTAATGGTTTTATAATTTACATTATTTATATATTTTAAGCTTTTCGAATATATATATATATATATATATATATATATATATATATATATATATATATATATATATTTGAGATTTGAGATTTGTTATTTTTTTTTTAAATGTATAAAAAGTTTAGGAAATATATTTTATTTTTTTAGGTATATTTATTTTTTATTGTTTTCTCTATCTACTAAGTGTTTATATACTAGGAATTTGGTTCTATCACTTATGATAAGTAATAATCTAAGAGTGCGTCATTTATAGTCATTTATAGTCAATCCAAATCTTGATATACATTTAGATGCGGGTGGATTTACCATGTTATTTTATTTTTTTAGTTTATTCTTGGACAAGGACCTCTGCTTCATTTCATTATATTTTCTTCTTTACTTTATTAATTTTATATGTTAAGATTTTATTTTATTTTAATGGCTATAATAAAAATGTTATCTTGGATTTTATTTTGTATTTCATGTTAATGCTATTTTTTTATTGACATAAATTTGTTTATGTTCTCAAATTATGGGTGTATATATATGAGGTTTATGATATTATATTTTTTCAGTACATTCTCTTTGTTACTTTATTATTGTTATTATTATTTTTTTTAGTGTATTCTTGGATTAGGGTTATAAGAGGCTTAAAATGGATATATATATATATATATATATATTGTTTTTTTATTTTGTTTTAATGGTTGTAATAACAAGGTTATCATGCCCACACTTTCTTATGTTAGGTGTTAATGCCACATTTTTCTTATCCAAGTCATTGTTTATGTTTTTAATCATGGTTGTATATATATATATATATATATATATATATATATATATAAGGTTTATAACCTTTACCTTAGATTTTTTTCTTTGGTACATTTGCTTTGTCACTTTCTTAATTTTTCATTTTTTTAAAATGCATTCTTCCACTAGGGTTATATAAAAAGGCTTGGGAATTTTATTTTGGAAATTTTTGGTGCATTTACTTTGTTAATTTATTTATTTTTTAATTGTATTCTTGGATGAGGGCCTCTTCTTTTAGGTATATTTTCTTCTTTTTTCATCTATTTTATATTTATTTTATGATTTATTCTTCATTTTTTCTTTCATGGCTACAATAACAATGTAATGACACCCACGCTTTATTATTTCCATGGTAATGTTGCATTCCTCTTATAAACATGACTTTCATCATGTTTCCATATGCTGATATCTTCTTATGAACAATTCTCGATAGGCTAATATAATCTTTCTCTCATGTGGAAACAACCTTAAATGAGTTGTCATATATTTACATCTATCATAATGCACTTCTTCAAAGCCATTGTTTTAATATAGAAACAAGCTACAATACAACATCACCCTTGTTATAGTCCTCCCTCTATCACTATGAATAGTATCCCTTTGAGGAAATCACCACCTTTTATTATAGGTAGCTCTAGAGATGGAGGGAGTGACACTGATGAAGGTTGAGGATGATACAAGAAAACATTTATTATGTGGGATTGAGCGTCATGGCATAATAAATAGCCACCATTTCATACTTGTTTTTGGTGTTGAAAACATTTACAACTTGATTGGCACATAAGGCCTTGACTTAGTTGACATAGGATGGGAGGGGTAGTTTTCTTCAAAAAAAATTTCCTAGAAAAGGAAGAGAAATTTTATTCATGAAAGAAGAAATAAATTTTATTTTGCATATGAGAAAACACATTCCATAGATATAGATTAAGAAAATAGCTATCAACCATTTGATAAAAAATAAAAAAACACAGAAGGGCCTTCATAAAGATTATTTTAGATGAAATTTTGCTACACATTTTATAAAAAACATTTAAACCCTAGGGTTTTCATAGTAAAAACACACCCTATGCTCAGAAAAGAAAATATTCCTACATGAAAACTACAATACCTAAACCCCCAAATAAAAAAGAAACTTACAACATTATAATAAATGAGAAACTGACCTACAGAGTCCATAAGCGAGCCCAAAATTAGGAAACAAAACAAAACATGAGCAGGGTGATGAACCCCAACAACAATAAAAGTAACACTCCAATAACACCGGAACCTGTGATAGAAAAAATGGCACTAGAAAAGGAGGCAAAGATGAATTAATTATCGTTGGAAATTAAATGACCTACATATACATCATGACACAGAACATCAGATAGAAACCCACCAATACCCCAAAAGAATGTTTAACCTTGAAGAAAAGGAGGAAACCAAAGGAAACAACAACAAGCCATGAACGCATTGCATAGAGTAGCGAACCAATTAACAATGATGGAAGGAAATAAGTGACGGCATTGGCAAGAAAGAAACACCACCAAAAACGCCAAAAAGGGTATAAAAAAAAATAGAATGGAGCCATGCCTAGATGATGAAGTACAAGATCTGATGACCCATTCATGGAAGTGGGGGAAGGAAACATGAAGAGGGGATTAAAAGCTAGGGTTCTAACCACCGAGCCTTTCCCCCCCATATTTCCTCCCCTGGTTTCATCATTGATCACTCTAGGCTTAACATTAATCCATCTACTATATCAACTTGTTTAATACATGCTTTAATTATCAAATCCCTTACCATATATTGGACACAACCCTCCATTTACTAACATTTATTCCTTTCATACATTCCTTATTCCCCTCCCCTCAAAACCTAGAGTACAATGGCCCTTAATCCTTAAGCCTTCATCAAGGAAGCAAGTGGCCTATTTTCTTCCCTTGACCTTGACTAATGCATTGCGACAAGTGTGTTATGATAGAAAACTTCATAATGTTATTCACATTCCTCTGTGAGGCAAATATCACTTATAAAGGTTCTATATTATTATTTTAGGTCATGTTCATTGCCAATGAGCTTCAAAGATTCATTTATGGTATAAATTCCTTATTTTCTTCCCTTAATTCTGGTTAAGGCCCCAATACCCACATCCCCATTGTGCAAAAGTACTCTATTCATGTCCATATCCATCTTGTATGACAAATATCCACTTTAAGTTTCTATGTTATAGTCATGTCCCATTAGCTCAAGCGAATTAAGTTCTGGTGAAAACACGTCAAGTTCTTCCTTGACCACCGTCTCATAGTCAACTTCTTCCATATCTCAGTTTAAGAATGATGATATCCTAAACAAGACATGTTGTTTGGTTTGAGGTCTTGCTGATGTATCTTGGTTCCTAGAAGATTCACTTAGGAGGTAAGGGCCTTATTTTCATGCCACACACACTAACAAGGCCTTAAGATCCATCCCTACAATGCAAGCATTATAGGAGTAACCATATTCCACTTAACAGTAATACATCCTCAATTTTAAGCATCCCAATGAGGAATCAAACTAATAGGTTATGACCTTAAAATTAAATAATCATTATTATTATTTATTACATTTTAAATCAAAAAACTTTATATATATATATATATATATATATATATATATATATATATATATATATATATATATATATATATATATATATATATATATATATAAAGAGCAGTGTATGATGGTTATTTATTTTAAAAAAATGAATAATATATGCATATATTTAAATATCAATGTTTTTCATAGATTTGATATGAAATATAGAAAATAGTTAATATATTCCCCATAGTAAAATAAAATAGTTTCATTTTCACAGGTGTAAAATCATTTTGACAAAAGATTTATCAAGGGACTTGAAGGTTAAATTTCTTGAGATGTGGACCTATTTTAGAGTGAAATATAAAATTTTTCATTGTTTAAATTGTTTTTCTTAACATATAAATGGATTCAACCCCTTGAAAATCTCCTTGAACACTTGAATTGTGTAGACTACTCAACTTAAACTTACAATTCCAATAAATCTTTGTTAGATCTCAAATTATTGAAAAACATACTTAAAAATACCCAAAATATAAAATAGTGACACTAGAAATATTTTAATGTTATTGTTTTTGAAATATTGTATTTATAACTCAAATTTTTATTTTTATTAATAATTTTATATTACACATATTAATTTTATATTTAAATTTTAACAAATTATATATCTCCTTTATATTATTTTTATTAGAAAATAATTGTTTCTTAACTTTCAATTATTTCTTCTCTTTGAGCATTGAAATGCTCAAAATGTTTATATATATATTGAAATAATTTTAAAAATATAAAAATTATACATACACTTAAATGTTTTATTTATTCTTTTGAGAAATATTTTTATCTAATCTTTTGAGTTGTAATGTCAACAACAAAGCAACTGAAGAGATAATTGATATTTATAATGCCTTTAATTAAAACAACTAAATAGATATGTTCATTTTTGTTTTTAATTATAAGTTGGCATTATTTTTTTATTTGGAAAATATTTTATGTTTATTTAAAAGCTACATGTGTCAACTTGATACTCATATTTCCATATTGGTCCTGGTCTCTTGCTATATATATATATATATATATATATATATATATATATATATATATAATTTTAAGTTAATATAAAATTATATTATTTCAAATTAATATCCAAATATTTTATTTATGGTTGAGAGAGTGAAATATTCTCACTACATATTCTGAGTTGTGTGAGAGTGAGATTATTGATTTTTTATAATATTTTTAATCAAAACTAATCACTCACTAAATAGTTATATTTATTTTTATTTATTGATTATGGTCTACATTGTTTTTTATTTATAATTTTTTAATTTTAATTTTAAAATGAACATATTAGAAATTGAACATAGAAGAAATTATACATTTCCCTCCTACTTAATGACAAAATGCTAAGTAACAATAAGTTTTAAAAATTTGACAAAAAAAAATTTAGTTCTATAAAAATTTGATATTCAAAATAATATTTCCTATTAATATTTTTTTATAAATTTTAAAAATATAAAAGAAATTAAAATAAAATTTCTGAAATAATAATTCCCAATTATCATTATATAATAATAATGAAATTTATAAATAAAACTCTTATTTATAATTTTATTTTTCTTAAAAAAACAAATTAAAATAAAATTTCTGAAATAATTATTCCCAATTATCATTATATAATAATAATGAAATTTATAAATAAAACTCTTATTTATAATTTTATTTTTAGAATCTAACTTTTCTATAAATCAGAAGTATATAAATACTAATAGCTCTTTAAATTTTGAACAAAAATTCCAATCAATGGCCTTACTGTGACTAAAAGTGCAAGCCAACTAGCGAATCTAGTATGATAAATATTTGTTTGCGTAAACTTGCAATGCATTAACCATTTCTCTATTCATTTATTTCTTTGCATAGGCTAGATGTTGTAGTTTGTCTCGAGCTTCCCACTATATGGCGCTAAAATAATAACAGGTGTCAGACAACATTTATACATGACATGCTTCCTGGTGAAAAAAATTTCGGACGATAAACAATTCCAATAAAGAACATTAAAGTCTGTCAATGTGAACGGAGACAGAAAGGTGGGACCAACCAGCCACGAAAATAGGTTGTGCGAATCTGCAATCAGGATAAGGGTTTCCCTAAGCAACAGGGTTGGGACCAGACCCAAGAGCCTCAGCCCAAACACATTGATAACTCAATAAGAAGCTTCTCATGATCATCAAATAAAATGTATAATACATCAGATAATAATACATAAGTTCTTGAGCTCAATAGTTATCTAGCTAAAAACAAAACTTGAATCCTAATGAGCTCTTCTTCTTGTTTATTTATACAAGAGGGTAGATGCTATCAAATCCCTAGAAAGTAGGAATTATTGTCTCCTTCAACTCGAGGATGTGGGGTCTTGTTCCTCATTACTCCACTTTCACTCATAGTGGCTTTGCTGCCAATGACCTTGAACTCATGATAGGGAGAGAGTTGTGATCTTGGGCTGATTGAGAGAGTTAAGAAAGTGGACAACCTCCTAGATTATCTCTTTGTTGTCTACTTAGAGCCCCTGCATGGAAAATATCTCAATAATACTCCATTCCCTACAACTAAACCACATTAGGCTACATGAAATGCCAAATACTTTTTACCCCTCTCACTAAGCATAATATACCTAAAAATTTAAATAAATGTGAGAAAGAGATAATTTAATAAGTTGGAGGATGTCATCATGGCCCTTATAATAAACCTATTTATGAGCCTCATCATCACCCCCCTACTAAAATTTTTGCTCATCCTCTGAGCAACTCAGTCATCCATGTGCACTTCTCTAATGGCCCTCGTGGTGTCCTTGACATCCTAAGACATCTCAGATGGAGTGCCCTCTTGTGGGTAGAATCCTGCATTCTTCTCTACCTCAATCCAATCCTACTACTCTTTTGCATTGTATTTCACTTCCTATAGGCCTAACATTAAAGGTGGATTGAGTTTCAGTCTTATCCATTGAATCCCCATTCTTTGCATTGTTCTCTTGTAGAATGGATTTTTCTCCAAGGCATTCTTCAACCTTTCATGAGAGTGGAATTCTCTATGTTTCAAACTGTGGGGTAAAGCATGCCATCTCCTCTAGCAAGCTTGCAAACTGTCTTCTCCCGACAACCTAAAGGTATCTTCAAAAAGAAGAATGAATTTCTCATGTGTCTCAATGTACTTTGGTGCCAAAACAACATCATTGGAGATGAGGCCATGATTGCTAATGATGGTCTTGGGGCTCATTATCTCAAATATGATGTATAGGGGTTCCTTCTCCTCTTTTTCCATTACTCTTTTCACCTCCTCAACCCTTATCTCTTCATGTACTAGCCAGGATGCCAAAACTATCAACTACATGCCCCCTAGTCTTGAATTTGGATCCCAGTGGTTCATATTTGTTAGTATGAGATATGCATGTATAATTCAACCAATTTTGTTCTATCCCCTATACTAGCCAATTTTCAAAACTCAAGAATCTGTCTTTAGTTTTGAGAAGGAAAAGAACCATGTTTATCTAGAGTTCTAATTTTATATTGTAGCCATTTCTTTTTTCGAAAGAGAGCATAAGAATTGGGAGGATTCATGCATTGTAGTGCCTCCATATAGAGACTTTCCATGGTGGCAAGGTCGGTTTCCTTCTCTTGCAACTTCTCCGTCAACCTCACATTCTCTGTCTGTAGTTTTTCTTTCACCATAGACTACCTGAGTCTCAAATCAACTAATTCCTTTCCCATATCCTGGAATTTTTCCTCCATAAATCCCAAATCTTCCACATTTTTTGATTTAGAAATCTGCATCCACATGTGGGTCCTTCCCCTTTCTATTTCTATTTCATAAAGAAGTTGGATAGTGAATTTTTCAAGGATGACTCTCCTTCCTTCATTAAATTTATAGTAGGACTCCAAGCTAGGTTGTAAACTAGGCTCTTGTAGCTCTAGGGAGTCCTTCTCAAATGTTTTGAGGGAGTTTTTTGCCTCCTGTATCTCACCTTCCTTCCCCTTTTCCTTTTGTGTCACACCTTTCCCCTCTTGTGGAACCTTCTGCCCCTATGATTGCACATTCTACCCCTCTGGTTTCACATTCCCCCCCTCTTATCTCAAATTCTTCCCCTCATGTAGCATGCTATGCCCCTCATGTAGCATGAGCTGCCCCTCCTATAGCGTAGTTTTTCCCTCCTATAGCACACTCTGCCCCTCCTCTAGCACACAAATGTTTTCTTGTTGTTGTAGGGTTGTTGGTATCTTGGACTGCTTGCAGGAAGTTGACCTAGTGGTAGCCCTCCTCACATATGCTATATGTTTCTTTCGTTTAGAATTAGGAGAGGTGACTTCTTCAATTTTACCTTTAGTGGGTCCTACTTCCTCTTTTTTTCTTGGTGATTATTCAATGGTGATGGGGACCTTTGTGGGAGTTTGTGATCTTCCTTGTTTGATTCTGGTGCTCTTTCTGGTCTTAAAATATAGAGGGCCTTGTCTTTGTATATTTCTCTTAGGTGTAAAAGGTGTTCCTAATGTATATAAGGTGCCACCTACTTCTTGCTTAGTATTTCATCGAGATAAGCTTGTTTCATGGGGTGATCCTTCTATTGTTTTGGGTACAAGAGTTTTCTTAGGACTTTATGTCCCTTCCACTAGTTTCTCCCCTTCTATATCAACTTCGTCTTCTTCTTTATCTATTTTTCTCTCCTCTTCCTCTTATGTCCTTTTTTTCTCCTCTTCCTCTATTATCATGTCTTCCTATTCCTCTATTTTTCCCTCCCTACCTCAAATGCTAGAGGCAGGCGTATCTCTAGGAGTGATGTCTTGTGTCCCTATGAAATTTTCCCTATCCATGTCTATGAGGTTATCCCATAGGACATGCATTCTCAAATTTATCAAGGAATCCATTACTATTAATTTTATGAGGCCATGGTGAGGTAGATTCTAGTGTTTTCCCTCTCTCACCTTTTCACTCATTTCACTCATTGATTGTAGCATAAAATATGGCACACTCAATCTTTGAGGAAGAGGCAATTATGCCTTGAATCTCATTTCATGAACTAATATAAAGTGGTAAGAATACACCACACTTATTCTGCCCTCACGGGATATGTATTTAAGGATGTGGTAAGCCACCTCATCCCTAGGATAAGGTAAGATATGTCTTTGAATTCCATTTTTGTCCTCAATAGGTTTCTCTTTTGACATGAAGAAATTCTTCTTTGTAGTGACACTCATGGATTTTTCTTCCTTATTCCATTTGATCCCTAGAGGTAGGGCTGTTACTCTGTGTATGGTTTCAGGGATGAGGGATATGGATAGCCCTCTCACAATAGTGGTGGAACTGTCTTCTGTTTGAGAATTCAAGGTCATGGAAAATTCAAATGAAAGGTTATTATCATACCCCCTAAATAATTCAAATAATCCTAGCCATCGGTGCCTTTTGAAAATGTTTACCAGAGGAGCATGTAAGTGGATTATTTTAGTGTATGATGGTTCCCTCCTATTGAATCATCCCCCCATCTCTACTGTTGTAAATTTTGAGTGCCAATTAAGTGAGGGAGATTTTTTTCTTTGAAGGTTTCAGTGGTGAGACAATGTTTTAATTTTTGGAAAAAGTGAGTGCAAATGGTGCTTATATCCTCTTTCAACAAAATCCCCCTCTTCTCCAACCACTATAATGCTATAAAAGATATCCTATTTTCAAAATTAAGCTCCCATAGACTATATAGTTTGCGTGCAATTTGGATGTAAGGATGGAGACACCTACTTCTAGTTATGTAGCTCTTGATGTACTTGGTGTTTTGGATGGAAATTCAAACCACTGTGGCCCATTTTCACTTTCTCCTTCCTCCTGTAGGAGTGTCTTGACCCTCCTATAGCAATCTCAGGTCTTCTTGTAGCTCCCCCATGTTTCAATTTCAAAGTGGGGTTCGTAACTCTTGAGTGGCACTAGAGCTTGTCCCTTTCTCTAATTGTTTTCAAAATGAGAAAATATGCAAAAGAATTCAATCCCGAGTACATAATACTCCATTTTTGTGTGTGGGATTGGAGCAATGTGATGACATGTCAATCATATCAGGTTTCCTATTTTGGATCATTGTTACCACTCAGAGCGATCATTCTTCCTTCCCTCGTAATCACCACCCACTAACAGTGATACCAACTCGCTCGATGTGACACCTCAATGTTACATGAGTGCTTACTATCAATTTTAGTTCACTAGATGAGGGTGGCCAAGTTAACTGGCCACCTCTAGCTTATTAAAACACCGCTTCTTAGAATTCATACATTTTATTTATTTACACATAGGGAGAAGGTAGGAGTTTACCATACCTGAGCCTACCTCATGATCAAACTACTGCAATGATTTTTATGTTGGAGCCGGACCATAGTATTGACATCAAGGGAGTAGAATTGGTGGCTTATTTCCTATACATTCCTTCATTTATCTTCATGATACTTGATTCTTGTGTCTTTTTTGTGCGCAAATACCTCATTGATTTCCAAGCTATTTCTGGTGGTGGAAATGTTTCCTAGGAGTTCTATTACTTCTTCAAAGTTTCCTCATAAGGTTCCATCATCCCCTCTTATGAGATAAAATAATAATTATTCTGTATGTGGTAATTGCACTAACTGCTAGAGGAGGAGGTTTTGTTCTTGTAGTAGTCCTTTCCTTTCCCCTTGGGGTCTTTAATATGCATAAGAGTGGTGAGAGAAATTATAAAAAATAGCGAGGACAAAACTAGTATCACAAGGGAGAAGTGTAGACTTGTAGAAATGAATGTGATGGCTTATATGTTTATATATATATTTAAAAGGTAGGATAGAGTGGAGAATTCGAGTGAATATTTTTGTGAAGTGAAATGGATGAGTGATGGATGGATGGAGGACAAGAAGGAGGGAACCTTATTAATCATTTTCAATGTCAGAAGGTTCCTGTTGGGCTGTCCTTGCCCTTCGATCTCCCTCCCGTAGCTTTTCAGAACCCTCCTATAGCACTAGAGGACCTTCTTGTAGCAATACATGCCTTTCATGTAGCAATATAGGTAAGCAGTCAAATTTGAAGTTTAAGCTAATGAGATAGTAGAGAGAGGTGATCACATGAGTGGGGATGATTGATAGGAAGTGAATGGATGGGTGAGTGGAGGAAATTTTGAAAATTTTTGGGCCTATAGCCATGAAATATTCCACTGTGCATAATCTTTCAAAATAAGATAAAGTTCAGTAGTCATGGAATCATATCTCGTTTTTTTTTTTTTTTTTTTTTTCGGCAAGTAGGCTTCCTTAGAGGAGGTTTTCAACCTACATGCCTTCCCTAGGTGCATCAGAGGATGTTTTCACCTAGGTATCTTTATTATTTTCCTTCCTCTTTTTTTTCTCCAAGACTACCTCAGAGAGGTTTTCAATTCTGGAGTTGGGCTTAGATACCTCATAGAGGTTTTCATCCAGGCCTCTTTTTTTTTAGGAGGGTTGTGAAATGGAAGCCATGAAAAAATCCAAATCACATTGACGTCTATGCTGATTGTACGAATGAATTATACCTTAGACATAGGTCTCCTGTATAACTTCAGCCTATAACCGTTGGCAAGTAAGGGGATCCCTTCCTTATCAATGGTCATGATCTCGAAAACTCCATTTTCATGACATTTTTCTACTAGGTATGGGCCTAACCATCTTGTCATTAATTTACCTTTAAAATGTTTGAACCAAGAATCATATAATAAGGCTCAATACCCTTCTTGAAAAATATTTTCATTGATATGCTTATCATGCTAGACCTTCCTTTTAAATTGTATAACTTTAGCATGTAGGAGGGTCTATGTTCTAAACTCATCCAAGCCATTCAACTGGATCAACCTTTCTTGTTTTTCTCTTGTGATATCCAAGTCCAAATGCGATGTCATTATCAAAGTGTTATGCTCAAATTAAATAAACAACAAATATTTCTTCCCATAAAATAAATCATATCGAGTGAATCTAGTGGTTGTCTTCCAAGTGGTGTTATAGGCCCACATGGCCTCCACTTATCTACCTTCCCAATCTCTCCTGTTGCTGCTCAAAAAATTGGTGAGGTTTCTGTCCAATTCCCTATTGGTTACCTTTACTTGCCCATTTTCTTGAGGGTGATAGGAATTAGATGTTATATGATTGATATTGTGCTTCCTCAAGAGATCCTGAATAAAATGTGATGTGAATTGAGCTCCTTGATCAATGACTATCTCCCTTGGATACCCAAATTTGTAGAAAATGTACTCCCTTAAAAAATCAAAAACTTTCTTCTCTGTTGTTGCTTTGAAACCTTTGTCTCAACCCACTTTGTCAAATAGTTAGTGCAAAGAATAATTTATTTTCTCACTCCTGATGGTGGATCAATTGGCCCATTGAAATCGATGCCCCACTTGTCAAATGGATCTAAGGCCACTTGAGATTGTAAAATCATCTCATCCTAGGGTGTGGGATTCCCCATCCTTTGGCATTGATCACATATATTGGTATACCTTCTTGCATCTTGATGGAGAGTGGACCAACAGTAGGCAGCTTGTAAAACTTTGAATGTTGTCCTCTTAGTAGCAAAATGACCCCCACAGGTCCCATCATGGCATGCTGACAGGATTTCAAAGACTTCCTCTTCCCTTACACATCTCCTCAAAATTTTATTTGGTCCCAATTTGAAAAGGTTTCCCCCAATCCAGGTGAAAGGGGCGAATTTCCTCACAATTATTCCCTTCTCCCTTGATGAAATATTTGGAGGAAACCTCCAAACAACTATGTAGTTTTCTATGTTAGAAAACCAAGGAGAGATTAATTATATAGAAAATGGGCGCTCATATGGAAGTTGATCATTGACCATCCCTTCATTATCCGCAGATAATGTAAGTATAGACAAAAATTATGCTACTACATTTTCTGTTCTTGTCTTTTCAATGATAGTTAAATCAAAATATTGTAATAATAACAACCATCTAATTATTCTAGCATTCACATCAGGATTTCATCAAATATTTAGTAACTACATGATCAATATGCAAAAAAAATGTTATCAAGTGATATATTATATGAATTTTTTCAAGGAGTGTACAACAACTAAGAGTTATTTTTTAGTGACAGTGTAGTTCAATTCAGACTTAGAAATATTTCTACTAATGAAGTAAATGGCATAGGGAAACTTATCATATACTTGTCCCAAGGCTACCCACACAACTTCATCTGATGCATCAGTATGGATATGGAAAGGTAGAACCCAATTGGGACCCCTATGTAAGGGTGCAGTGGTCAATTTTTATTTTAATGTTTCAAAGGCCTCTTCGAAGCTACTTGTCAAAAAAAAATATGAATCCTTGGTCAACAATAGAAACAATGGTGAAGCCACTTTACTAAAATATTTGATAAAAATTCTATAGGAAATAGCTAAGCCCAAGAAACTCCTAACATCTATATATCAATCTTGTTTGGGTCCACCTGTATTACTTCTTAATATGTGGAGTGGCCAATGATAGTATTTTTCTTAATTGAGAATTCACATTTCTCAGGGCTTAATGAGAGATGCATTTCAATACATTTCCTTAGGACTTTACCTAGATTAGAGAGGGCCTCCTGGAAATCACATCCATAAGGAGTGAAATCCTCCATGTAGATCTCCACAGAGTAATGAAAAATCTCATCAAAGATACTCAAATATTCTCTCTGAAAATTGGTAGGGGCATTGCATAGGCTGAATGGGATAACTCTATAAGAAAAGGTACCCCAAGGACATGCAAATGTATTTTTGTCTTGGCTTTAGGCATGATCTAGATATGATTGTAACCACTAAATCCATCCAGGAAAGAGAAAAAATTCTTCCTTGCAATACCATCCAAGAATTGGTAAATTAAGGGTAAAGGGGAAATGGTATTTCTATGTGGCCTTCACTACAAGGAAAAGACCCTCTAGCAGAGGTTATAAAGGAGGTTTTTAGTGTTATAAAATTGGCCAAAATTGTCAAAAAAACATTTGCTACAACATCCATTTATGGTTACGAAGGTTTTGGCGGAGCTTTTAACGGAAATTCAACACAACTAAAAAAAAGGGGTGGCCGGAGGTAATTACGGATGTTTTTTTCATCAGTGCACTGATAGGGATTTAACACACCGGTGCGTACCTGTAGTCGGAGCCCTGGGGCGGTCGAAGGAGAATGCACTGGGCCGTTAAGGTATAAAACAACACCAGGCGTAGTGTTGGTGATACAACGCATGGGGCCGTTCTAATTGGTCTTGGGATTTGAGCAGCACCCATAGGTTGTATCAACGCGCTGGTACGTAGAATTATAGAAACACACTGGTGTGGAGTATCACACAAATTCACCAAGATTTATAATTGGTATCGGTATTCATGCGGTGCCCATAGGTTGTACAAATGCACTGGTGCATATAGACACATAAATGCCCTGGTTCATAGTATCACACAAATGCACCGAGATTTATAATTGGTATTGGTATTCGTGCAGTGCCTATAGGTTGTACAAATGCACTGGTGCGTATAGACACAAAAATGCCTCGGTGCATAGTATCACACAAATGCACTGAGATTTATAATCGGTATCAGTATTCGTGTGGTGCCCATAGGTCGTAAAACGACACCGGTGCATATATAGACATAAACGCACCGGCACACCATACCACACAAATGCCTCGATATTTTTAACTGGTATTGGTATTTGTGCGGTGCCCATAGGTCATAAAAACACACCGGTGAGCTTAAGAATACAAGCGCATCAGTGTAAGAATACACGCACCGGTTTTCGTTTTGTATTTTTTAGAAACATCGATCTGTGACAGTGCAATTATTGTGATTGTTTTAAATTCATTATTCATCAAAAGTCGACACATCTTATAACAATATTCATATTAATTAAATTTTTATTAGTGCATTTGAATGTGATGTTTGGATTAATTTTTTATATCATATCATAATTATTGTTGTTTTTTAAAATTCATTATTCATCAAAATTCGACACATATATATCTTATAACACTATTCATATGAATTAAATTTTTATTAGTGCATTTAAGAACGACAATGGAAAACACAATAGTGACAATAGAGAACGCAATAGAATAAATTAAAACATTTTTTATTATATATATATATATATATATATATATATATATATATATATATATATATATATATATAAGACATTCTTTTTCATACAAAATGGGATAGTTATTGGTATCCCTTTATCTTTCAATTGGGACACTATGTCCATTACATTAAAGAAAATGTCTGATTTCACATACATATTTCAAAAAATACAACGCCTTGCTTTGATATCCAAACATAGTGATCATCATTCTTTGCTTGAACTATTGTCACTGGTAGAGCTACTTCCATGACTTGGGGTTATTTTCAGGAATGTTTTGTTCACGGTGTTGATTGTTTTCTTCTTCTTCACCTTCCATCTACAAACATAAAAATAAACTGTAATAAGTGTATATGCATTGGTGAAAATAATGAAAATTGCAATATTAAATAATATACATCAATGTAAATCGAAAAGAAGTGACGTACCAATGCAACAATTGATTCATAAACTATACACATTCTTTCAAAACCATGTAACATGCCATCTTTCAAGATTTGATCTGTTGGCGTAGTGCCATAATTTGTTTCCTGCAAGTTTTATACCCCATAACAAATCATATATTTAATATAAAAGATTTATTTTTCCTATTAATTATAGACGGAGCTAAGTAAAACAAGATCGATAGATGCTTACAAATTCCACAATTAAGTTCTGATATGCCAACATATACTCACAACCCATATTTTAACCCAATTTCAATCAATTCCTATGACGGTTCTTCTTTGTATGTTAGCACCTGTTTAAAGACATTCAATGATGATTTTTGTAAAAATAATTAAAAAATACAAAAATGAAATCTAGTTAAGTTGTTATAAGGAAGTAAAAATTACTCACAAACTTAGATATCAATCCTTTTCTTCCTTGTCGTCCTCTTTTATGTGTTGAATGGGTTCCATTTTCTTTTCTTTTCTGCAAGAAAATACTTGAAAACTATTATTTAATGCTAAATTTTTTATTTATTGTACCTAATGATCGAAAAATTCAATGATTACATATTACATTTGAAGCACGTTGTTGTTGAGATGGCTCCTCCTGCGATGCAATTTTGTCCATTTATTTGACCATCTCCTTGTACACATTTTTGGACATTCCTACTGGTATATTTCTGATATCAGCTCGTTCATCTTTTGATATTTTCATAATCTTCCTGAAAATGTAACATGACAATAAACTATTTAATTTTTATATTGATATATGAAAAGTAAGTATAACAAAAGTGATATTTATAAATAATTCTAGACAAACATGTAAAGGAATATTACTTTTTCATTCCTTCTTTTTTGTTGTTGTATGTTTTTTCTATTAAAAATCCGATATGTCTCATTGACCAATTCTCTGGAAACTATTCCTGTAGCTTAGATAAAATTTGGTTCTTGGAATCATTGGATTGGTTTTTGTATTCTAAGTGGAAAGAACATCTATACATTCATTCCACTAGATCCCTCAAACTTTTGTAAAAGTTTCCCCCCCTTTCGTTAACCTCCAATGCCACTCCAGATGAGCTAAGGAGCAATTCATTTTCATTTACATGTTCTATTTTTTTTTATTTCCTTAGAACAACATTCCTTTTCTAAGTTGTTGGTCCCTGTAGAACATTAAACAGATGTGAATTAATAGACTGTTTCACACATGTTATCTAATAATTTTAATTATATTATTAATGAAAACTAAAAAAATAAACTCATATTGGATCGATAGTATTTTTTCATTCACCTGATTCATTATTTTGCAATTTTTCCATCAAGCTTTTACACTCTCTTGGTCCTAGATTAGAAATAATCTTATCGAGCTTCATAATTTTGTGGCTCTGCATGATACACAGTAAACAATACATATTAGTTAAAATTACATATATTTAAAAAATAATATTTTTTGTAAAGAATCTACAAAGAACTTGCCTTTTTTGCTTTTCTTGATGTGTTATCAGTATTTTTTTTACTTGATCTCTTGTCAGTCATTTCTTTATCAATTTCAAACTTGTACCATATCATTCAATAATATATTTATAAATAAATTGTCAACTTTTCAAGTAAAAAAATATATCTCAAGAAACCAGTGCGCCATTCATGGTGTACGCACTGACACCGGTGCGTGGGTGTCTTCCAAACGCACCGCACATACAGTATAATAGACCGTACGATACTCTATGTCAACAAGAAGCACTGATGCATTACATGTCAATCATCACACCGGTTAACCATGATAAAACAATAAAAATCATCCAGTGTTAGTTTTTGTAGCATAAACCGGTTCCATATTTTACATATGGCGCACCAATAAAAAAAATTTTGTTTACTAAATTTTTGTCACATTACTTACGCAGTGCGCTTGTACAATATAGAGCACCAATGCGCTATGTTACGCTAGGTGCAGCGATAAAAAAAAATATATTTCTTTTTAAATTCATGCAAGGGCCGACATGGATTGGGATCCGACTATGCTAATCATCCCGTTGGTTGGATGTCTTAGGTCTATATTTAGTAATACAAACCCTATAAATCTAAATTGAAAAGCACTAATTCTGAAATCACAGAAAGAAGGAGACGAAAGGGCAGAAACAAAAATAATGTAAGGTTTTTATTTTTTGAAAGTTTTTTTTTTTTTTAAACAAAACATTCGTTGTGCACCATAATGAAATAGCGCACCGGCTGCATATTTTACAAATGGCACACTGAGAAATTTTTTTTTTTTTTTCTATTTTTTTATCACAGTACTTTCGTGGTGCGCTGGGATAATAGAGAGCACCGGTGTGCTCAGGTACACAGGGCACACCAAAATATATATATATATATATATATATATATATATATATATATATATATATATGCAAGGGCCGACATGGATTGGGATTCGACTATGTAGGTTTTTTTTTTAAATTTACGCAAGGGCCAACATGGATTGGGATCCGAATATGTAGGTCATCCTATGGGTTGGATGTCTTAGGCTTATATTTAGCAAAACAAACCCTATAAATATAAATTTAGAAGCCCTAATTATGAAATCATAGAAAGAGGGAGAAGAAAGGGCTGAAACAAAAGGAATGTAGGATTTGTTTCTAAAATGGTTTTTTTTTCGCGAAACAACACGTTTGCGGTGTGCCATAATGAAATAGTGCACCGGTGCCATATGTTACATATGGCACACTGATAAAAACATATTTTACTTTTTTATTTTTTATCACTGTACTTTTGCGGTGCGCTAGTATAATAGAGCGCACTGGTCCGCTATGTTACGCAGGGTGCACCGACGAAAAGAATCTGCTTTTTTTTAGATTCATGTAAGGGCCAACATGGATTGGGATCCGACTATGCAAGTCGTCTCATGGGTTGGATGTCTTATGAATATACAAACCCTATAAATCTAAATTGAAAAGCCCTAATTCTGAAATTACAGAAGGAGGGAGAAGAAAGGGCAGAAACAAAAAGAATCTAGAGTTTTTGTTTCTAAAAATGGATATATATATATATATATATATATATATATATATATATATATATATATATATATATATATGTGTTTTTTGTTTTTGTTTCCGAAAACTGCAGAAAAGGTAAAAAAAACCACAGAAAAAGTAAAAAAAAACAATAAACTTTGATTTTTTCTTTTACTGCATAAAAAAACCTGCAGAAAAAAGTTAAAAAAAAAACAAGAAACTTTACTCACATCATTTGAAATTCTATGGTACAAGGTTTGAATCACCAGAGGTTTGGAATTCTGATTTTCTAAATACTTCTGTTCTAACGTATTTCCCTGCTCCATAGTGCTCTCGTGCTCTGTTTGCTCCAGGTATGTATCTTGCAAATATTTGGCTGAAATTTTTTGCAAAAATAGTGAAATAATGAAAAATTTTTAGTATTTTAAGAAATTTTTTATGAAATTAGATTTTCAAAAAAAAAATTCTGCGCATTTTTCAATTTACCGCTTTTTTTTCACTTGAAGAAGATAGGGTTGCACTTTATTTTATTTGAGGTTATTCATTCACTGATGCGTCCCTTAATCGAACTGCACCGGTGCGTCAGGTTATAAAATGACACCGATGCGCAATACCAAAAACGCACCAGTGCGATTATCTGTACATTACACACCAAAATTACATTTAGGTTTGTGCACCAAAATTTATTGTTGTTTTGCTCAAATGCATGGAGAAAATATCATATATTATATGGAATGGAAAATTCTTCAAAATCCAAGTTTTTCCATAATATTTCTCAAAGTCCATCGCGGAGTTCTCCCTATCCATCTAGAGACATAATATTTACTTCAGATTTGTTTTATATTTTCACTATTTAATTTAAATTTTTTTTTTATCCATGTAGTCAATCATGCACAACTTAATTAAATTTATAATGTATATAGAATTATAGGTTCATGCAGATTCAACATCAAGTTCAGATGCACAAAATATTCAAACTGCTCCAAAACGTCGGAAGTTCTTATCAGGAGTTAGATACCGCAAGGCGCATTTGGTAGATGAAAATGGACAGCCGCTTCACCCTGCCAATTGTAATAATATTGCATCTTCTAGCCACAATCTCGGGACAATTATGGTAATTATAATTATAATTGTTTGGTATATATATTGATTAATATGTAATTATTTCAACGTCAAACCAATTTATAATCATGCAATATTGTCAACGTGGTTACTAATTGATATCATATATTTTGTACTAATCATGTTCAAAATTATTATTTTTTAATTATTAGGATTCTAGTGATGATGAACGACCTACCTACCATCTTCCGTTGTACCCCACAACAATGTCAAATTAAGAGAAGATTGAATTAAGAGAAAAAAATCAGAGAGGAGCGATACCAAGAATGGTTGAATCAACCACCGATTCAATTCCCGCTATGTCCAGATTCACCAATTAGGAACAACTACAGTAATAGTAGTTCTTCACAAGCTGGCAATGGAGGCAATCAAATAGAGGTTGGTATGGATGATTACTTAAGGAATACAACTGCCATGGAGACAATGTTGTTATATGCATTCCAAAATGATGATCAGCTAGGGGATGATGCTCATATCACTGACACCTTTTTCGAAAGCCTTAAATTTTCTTCCACCACCCCTCTCTTTGGACTTGGCGGTCAGTCAAAGTCTACCCAGTTGGGGACAATGATGTTATTGTACAACTTGAAAGCAAAGTTTGGCTTGTCGAATACATGTTTCTCAGAAATTTTGAGGCAAGTTACCATAAAGTACTCCCTTATATAAATTTGAAATATAATCAATACACTGCAATGAACATTATAAATGGTAAATTTTATTAACGTTAATAATTATATTGACATTAATGTACATTTATTAATATATTTTTCCATGATCACCAACTACAGGTTATTCAAAGATAAGGTTCTTCCGAGTGATAATGTCTTTCCCGGTAGCTGGGAAGAGACAAATAAATTGTTGAAAATGTTGGGTGTTGAGTACATATCATATCATGCATGTCCAAATGATTGTATTCTATATAGAGGAGAATATGTAGAAAAAGATATGTGTCCGAAATGTGGGCGTGAAAGGTATGATAAATAAAAAAAGAAGGGTAAATCATGTACTAGCCCTCCTTTTAAGATATTGAGGCACATGCTTATAATCCCAAGGATTCAAAGGCTCTTTCGTTGCAAAGAATTAGCTATGTTGAAGGGATGGCATGCCTCACACAGAAGTGAGTTGGGAGTTATGCAAATCCCAACTGATTCAATAGCCATGAAGGACATAGAGGATACATGGCCCGAAAAATTCAAGGATGAAGTACGAAGTTTACGACTCAGCATAGCCATGGATGGCGTCAACCCATATTCACTCCAGAACACCAACTATTCTATTTGGCCTGTAGTAGTGATCAATAATAATACCCCCCCATGGTTTTTCGTGAAGAATGAACATCTTATGTTAGCTCTCATAGTCCCTAGTAGAAGACAAGTGAAGAATATGGATGTCTACTTACAACCAATGGTAGATGAATTGAAGGAATTATGGGATGGGATAAATGTATACGATGTATCAAGACCCATCGTAGCATAGAGGAGTTTTACATTGTATGGCATATGTGCTTACATGACACGTGATTATCCGGGCTTAGGAGTTTGCTATGGTAAATTACATGTTTAATTTATTGATTTGTTTATATGTGTAACAGTATTCTTTCACATATTGGTTATTTAATTCGTTGTAATATTTGTTCTGATCTTCATGATATTCTTTAACGTGTCATGCATATTAATTAATTTATACAAATATAATCTCGCAGGTCTTGTAACAAAAGGATATTTTGGATGTAAATGTTGTGGACCTTCTTTGAAAGCTAGATGGTCCAAGGACCTATGAAAGTTAGTGTATGATTGCTCCAGGGTATTCCTACCAGAAGAGCACCCTTACAGAAGAGCAGCATCCGCTTTTAATGCTAAATGAGAGAGAACCTAAAGGCCTCCAATAATGACACCAGCTGAATGGCTTAGAGCATATGAGAGAGAGAAGGAGAAGGAGTTCATAGAAATGTTTGATTCAAATGGGGAGCCTATGTTCGATGATCCAGATTTCTTTGACACCTATGTTGATAAATTGCCCATTGGGATGAAAAGGAAATCTATCTTTTATGACCTCCCATATTGGGAGCATCTTGAGATTGCCCACTTATTAGATCCCATGCATATATTTAAAAATGTTTCATCTTCTTTATGGAGGCACATATCATCAAAACAAAGTGACACATTGGTTGTTAGGAAAGATCTTATTACTTCAAAAATTGAAAAGAAACATTAGCCAAGACGATTAGAAAGTATGGCATCAAAGGCAGGCGCTGGTCCCTCTAATTCATGGTTTTTCAAGGAAGGTGATGTCCCATGGATTTAAAAAAAAGATGATATATCTTTGGCAAAGGAAGTTATAATGGATGTGAGGGTACCAACTTCATACGAGTCTTCACTACGGCGCTGCTTCACCGTGGATGACCATTTTTTAGGGTTGAAATTTCATAACCATTTGAATCTTCTAAGAGTACGTATAATTTCAAAAGCATGATTTTATTATTTGTTATATTAATAAATTTTATCCCATGCAGGGATCATAAAAAATAACAAATTTTGTATATTATCGCATATGCTTATAACTTTGTAATGTCATTATCCTTTGTTCGTGCGTGGGTGTGTGAAACATGAATTCCCTCAAGACCTGGGAAATGCCATATCTAAATTATCTGCATTTGTACGTTGGATCACGTTAAAAGAGATTCATGTGGCTAGCATTCCATGGTGGCGTCAAGAGATAGTTGAGATTGTTTGTATGTTTGAGAAGGAACTATCGACGAGTTTCATGGACTTATAGGTTCATCTTATAATCCACCTAGTAGATGAGGTTGAATTAGTTGGGGTTGTTTCTTGTTGTTGGATGTTCTTCTTAGAGAGGTACATGAAGAAATTGAAAGGTTTTGTTCGACAAAGGGAAAAACTCGAGGGGTCTATGGTAGAGGGGTACATATCGTATGAGACTATCTATTATGCTAGTGAGTACATCAAGCAGATCGAAAACAGACCAAGTGCGGTGATTTGGGACGATGAGATGGATTAAGACAAAAGAGAGGGAGAGTTGCTCCAAACGAGTGGAAAAAAGCGCTTGATAAAGAGTAAGCGACTTATAATTTTTCAAATTTACAAAAAGTAATTAATATTCATGTTGAACTTCGATATAATGTATATTTTGATCTCTAAGTACTATATAATGTTTGTTTGATTTCATCAGCGAATGCAAAAATTGAAGCAATCAATAAATTCGTTCTTTACAATTCTGAAGTGACACAACCGTGGGTCGCATTGTACAAAGAAAACAGGATGAAACAGGATAGTGACAGGAAAGAATTCAAACAGTTGAATGGTAGAAGTGTGCCTTATCCCGACAATTAAAAAGAAAATATGCCAAAAATATGCCCCAAAAGTTGGGTTGCTGACTAAGTCAGAGAGAAATACGGTGCTACTGGTCGTTACCTGCGTGCTGAAGAGGATGCGCTAAATGTAGGAATTGGGTGTAGCAACTCGGTAATAATATTTTTAATTTATATGTAAATTTGAAACTTATATTAAGACATCTACATTTCATATTTTAACTATTGGATTATTATTTATAAGACACATAACACTATGATTTTTTAAAATTTTCTATAATAGGTGCATTTGTTTCCATCTATGTGGGCATATGGACACCATTTTCTCATATAAAATGCCAATGCTGGAAACATCACACAAGACTGTGGAGTGGAAGTTGAGTTCGATCAATCTAGTCGATCTAGCCACCATGATAAAAAACTAGTACGAGGGGACATTAGGTTACGTCAGAAAGATACAAGAGATCATTGAAGTGGATTTTTCTTCTTTCCAATGTGTTATTTTTAGGTGTAAGTGGTGGGACACCTTTGATCGGAATAATTTAAAGGAAGATCGTGATAGTAGGTTAATATGTATCAACTCTAGAAATATGTGGGATGAAGCTAAGGAGACCTATGTTTTCCCTAAACACTGCAACCAGGTGTTTTTTTACCTAGATGTGTTGGATAGGTATTGGTGGTTCGTATTGACACATGACCCTAGATCAAAACATATTTTTGAGAACAATAGTGTTATCATGCCATGTGAGCTAGAAAATAATGAGGGTGATCATGAGAGCCAAGAGTGATATGGTACATGTGTTATTTCATCAATATTTATACTTTTTTAAGATGGGTTTTTCGAAATATTAATATAATATTCATTTTGAATTAATTGGCAATTTGCATTGTGTTAATGTTAAAATCAATAATTCACTTGATAATTTGAAATTATGTTGATCTCAAAAACAATGGTGTACTGTATAAATTATTTCTTTTTTTGTATCTAAAATCATAATAAAATAATGATAATTCTAAAGTACATGAATTTATTTGCATTATTTTCTAAACTTTATTATGTTACAATAAATCATATTATTCTAGAATTATTATTTTACAATTATTTAAAATTTACAAATCTAAAAATTTTAATAAATTCATTTCACATTAATACAATTAAAATTTTACAAATTTTTTACATACAATTAGAATTAGAATTAGAATTACAATTTTACAATTTCATGTACAATTACAATTACAATTTTAGAATTTTACATATATATAATTACAATCTTACAAATTAAAAAATTACAATTACAATTACAATTTTACAAATTTACATATATACCATTACAATTACAATTTTAGAATTTTAAATACAATTAGAATTACAAATATTACAATTTTACAGTATCATGATCATTTAGTATTAAATTAATTAATAAACTCACGTTCATGATAACCATCATACAAACATCATATTTGACTAAAAAACACATTCAAAATCAGTAACTGCATCATCATGATCATGATCATCTAACAAAATACAATTAACATTATATATTAACATCATCACAACACAAACATCAAATATACATCTCATGTCAAATAACTCATGCTATCACATACACATCTATTTGCAAGCTGCACATTAAATGAACATATCTAACATGACCTAACAACATACACATCATGATGATCACCAACATGTAAATTAAGTACAACTGCAACATGAACATAAAATACATGGACCATATATATATATATATATATATAACTGAATAATGTTAAAAATATACAACTGTAATATAAATGTCATGGATCAGCTGGTGGTAGTACAACATCAATATTAGTACTAGTGGAGGCCTGCTCATGAGTCAATGGTGCCTGCTCATGATCATGAGTACTGATGGGTGCTGCAGGCTGCTCACTGGACGTGGCCGATGGTCCAGCCTCATCTCCATGATGACTGCTGCTAGATGCTAGTGGAGGCTCATACTCATCTGGCGCAACACGAGGTGAATGATCATGAGATGATGGTATGATGCGCCTCATAGACTATCCATAACATGTTGCGGCTTGATCGTAATGTGCGACAGTCCTAATAAATCATGTAAAATATCTCATAACTCCTACGACATGCCGCATCAGGCTATACATGTCATGCGACATGCCTCTCCACATCCGTAATAGCCTATCATCGGGTCTGATGCCCACCTCAACAATCAATGCAATGAGTTGGTCGGCCAACTCCATCCTGTATCTAGCATCATTAAGTCGACCATGCACCGATGCACCAGCAGAAGCAGGTCTCTCTACACCAGCCTCCTGATGATCCTCGGCATCTGGCATGCTCTCATCATCATCAGGATCCACACTTGGATCATGTGGTGGTGGTGGCATCTCCTCGCCATCAAAAGAGCCAATGTCTGCAAAATATATAGAAGTACACAACAATAATTAGACAATTTCATTAAAAAATTAATAAAAACAAGTTGAAGAACATGTTATAATAAATTTAAATAAATAGTAATAATACCTCTATCATTAGGCGGCTCATCATCTGTGAAGAGGATGTTGGCACACCCTCGCCAATCCAACCTCGCATAAGGACAGGGGACCATATTGAAGGGATTATCATCAACACTGGCTAGAAACTCCAGTGCATCATCTGATATCCTCGCTGGAAATAGAGTCTCCTCCCTCTTGGGCATCATCTGCCCCCACATGTGCATACGTGCCTCAGTAATCGGCCTACGAGGCTGCCGAAGAAAAATAGGCCTCGTCTCTAGAAACCTGTCAAAAAATAAACAAAAAATCTCTGAAGCAAAAGGGAAGTGGACCCTCCGTTGTGCATGAGCACGCCATCTATCTAATGCTGTACAGAATTGCCGCAAAAAAGTGGCATACCACCTGACAAGTCGTGGCTGCTGTACTGAAGAATCAACATAATATAAAAGTGAGAAACTAATGCGTTTCCCATCACTGGTGTTGTGCGAAATGGTAGAAATGATAAGTGAGAGACACTAGACCTCCTCACGACAAAATGCACCAATACGTAACTGCCCTCCAGCGACCTGAAAATTTGCAGGAGATACTGAATTTGCTCCAATGTATCTCTAGGAGTAAACTAATTAACTCCTTCCTACACAGCCAGCTGGAACCTCGGGGAACTAGGGAAAATCCACCCCTCTCCTCAATAGCCTTGTAATAAAATATATATCCTCCTCAGTGGGCCTATACCACTGGATAATACCAACCCGGAAATCTTGTTGCCGGGCATTCCACCTTCAGATAAGATGTCTCAAAAAAAAGCTATGGGACTTTAGGGAAGTAGCCTCCTCATAGAACTTGAGGAGGCATACCTGCCTTAGGAGCCCCTGCATCCCTGCTGTAATAGGGTGAGGGTACACATCTCTCTCCATCTCTCATGCCTCCCACAAGCGAACCATGTTATACTGTTCCGCCTGTTGTTGTTGTTGTTGCCCCTCTTCTCTCCTTTCACGTCTCTGAATGATTGACATATTAAACAATTTTTTTTTAATTAAATGAGACATGTATCTAGAAATATACGTATATAAATATTTTTTGAAAAATAAATAAAACAATAGTTGGTGCGCCAAAAACACAGTCATGCACTGGTCCCGGTGCGTCTTTCAACAAAGCACACCGAAAATGGTGCACCTAATGATATTCAGCGCACCATGGGCGGTGCTCCAAAAAATGTTTTTAGCGCACCATTGAATACATGCGGTGTCAAGAGGGCAGTCCACTGACTACATTATATACCCTCGGGTGTATACCTAAGTTAGTGCACTGCCCTCCTGCCACCGTACATAGTTGTTAGTGCGGTATTTTAAAAGGCCGCACTGTTGATGTAGGCCAAATACGGTAATTCATGCACTGACAAAAATAGCCATCTCGGGGCAATTATTTCGGTCAACGCACCACATCACCACTATTCAACTAGGTCAACGGTGTGGCTAGGTAACCGACCGCATTGCTTTGTTTTAAAAAAATTAAAATAACACGGTGCACCTTTGGTATCACCTTGAAACCGGTGCAGATACCCTTAGCACCGGTTTACTAGGCCGAACGATTGACAATGTCGAATTGTGGTATGTGGTGCACTGACAACATTACATGCCTCAGGGCAGATAATTCTGTCAACGTACCGAGTTGCCGCGATCCCATATTCTCAACAATGCGGCCTGGGTACGAAAATTTTAAAATAACATGGTGTGTCTATCAGTACCTCCCCGGAACTAGTGCGGATACCGTTAGCACCGGTTGGGGTGTGGCCTGTAAATTTACAGGTAGCACCGCAGACCGGTGCGAGCCGAACGACTCGAGTGCACCACGCGACAATTTTTTTTTTTAATGGTTAATTTTAAGGTCTTTTGAAATTCCAATCCACTAAAAGGCGTAATTATGGAAAAAAAAGAAAAATACCTGTACATTTACCCGTCAAGGAGGCATATTTTCTGTAGAATTTTCAAAAGAAAATTTGTCCACTGTTTTACAAAATTCAAGCTGGAGATTGGTGGGTAATGCACAACAGCAGTGCGTGAAATGAGTGCAATGCGAGCACTAATGTCAGGGCGGATCAAACAAGGATAACTTGCACCAGTGCTTGAGAGCTCTGTAGCACTAACAAAAGTGAAAAATTTTGTTTTTTGGTTGTAATTTTTTTTAATTTAACCCCGTTCCGGTGCGCGGGGTTTTTATTGGTGTACCGGTGCGTTTGCGCTATGCCACCCCGAGCGGTTTCTATTTTCGTGCGCTTTTATGATGCACTGGTGCGTCATAGTTGTAACGCACCGGTGCTCTACAATAATATGATGCACCGGGCACGGTGTCTGGTGAGCCAATGTTCAATGTGGTTTTTTGGCCGTAATGTTTTTTTTATTTAACCTTGTTTCGGTGCGCGGGGTTTATGGGCTCTCCGGTGTGTTGTCATCATTCCTCCCTAGGAAGTATATGTTTTCGTTCACTTTTTATAAGGCACTAGTGTTGACGATTTTTCATGCACCGGTGTGGTTCCTTAATATAAGGCACCGAGCAGGTGTGTACAGAGCGCACGGTTTCCGGTGTGCCAATGTTTTGTGTGGCTTTTTGGCTGTAATTTTTTTATTTAACCCTCTCCTGATGCACGGGGTTTATGGGTGCCCCAGTGCGTTTGCTTTATTCCATACCGGGTAGTTTCTCTTTTCACGCATGTTTTCTAAAGCACCGATGCGGAAGAGCTGTAACGCACTGGTGCTCTATAGTAATATGACGCACTGGGTGGGTGTGTTAGGAGCGCACGGTGTCCGGTATGCCTATGTTTTGTGCAGTTTTCTTGCCATAAATTTTTATTTATTTAACCTTGTACCTATGCGCGGGGATTTCAGGGTGACCCGGTGCGTTTGCGACTCGATGCATTTAAGGGCGACCTAGGCAGTTTTGGTTTTCGCGTGTTGTTTATGAGGCACTGGTGTGGAAGTTATGTAAAGTACTAGTGCGCTATAGAAATACAACGCACCGGGCGGGTGTGTATGAAGCACACAGTTTCTGGTGTGCCAATTTTTTAACCGCACTGATACTTTCTCGTGTTGAACGCACTGGTGCGTTTTACGGTGATAAGAGCACCAGACAAAATAAATCCGCAAAAACCTCCGCCCGCCAACCTCCTCTAGGAACCTCTGCTAGAAACGTATGTCTGGGGTATTTTTATAAGAGGTTCCTCAAAAACATCCGCTAGAGGGTCTTTTCCTTGTAGTGAATTTTAAATTCCCTATAATCAAAATAGATCCTCCATTTCCCATTCTTCTTTGGTACTAAGACTAGAGGTGACACCCATTCACTATCTGAGATGGGGTATATGAACCTTGCATCCAACAACTTTTGTAATTATTCCTTCACTATGTCCTTAAGGGCTGGGTTCATTCTCCTCTAGTGTTGGCGCACAGGCTTGCATCCTTCTTTAATGTAAATATGGTGAGTACTGACTGAGGGATGCACCCCTTTAATTTATTTATAGTTCCAAGAAAAAGCATCTAAATGTTCTCTCAACATCCTGTACAGTTGTTCTTCTTTTCTGACCAAGAGAGAGGGACCGATATTTAAGGTTATAGATGGGAAAAAATCTATAGTTTTGACATGTTCAGGACTTGAGTCAACCAATCACATGTCAATCCAAGGAATGCTTCCATATTCTCTCATAATTTCATCAAGTGGAATGGTAGTGGGAGGTTGGTTCTAAAGGATATGGTCAATGAGGTCATCTTCATCAGGTTTCTCCCCTCCTATAACAACATCTAAGGTAAAAATTGGTTATGGTTTTGGATGATACACTTCATCTTCTTCCTCATCCTCTAGCCACAAAATTAGATCATGTTCAATATAATGTTCAGAAAGAGGATATAATATCAGTTTCTTTGATAAGGGTCCATTTTTTATGGTCATATTTCCATCCCTACAAATAGTGTAGGAATCAACAGTGGAAAACAAAGGTCTTCCTAGGATAAGAGGGTAACCATTAAATTTTTTTTTGGGTTGGAGAACTAGGAAATCAATAGGATACTCCCAAGAGTCGATGGAGACAATGGCATCCTCAAAAATTCCCTCAGGAGCTATTGTGGATTAGTCTGCAAGTTGCAACACTATGGTGGTTTTCCTCAAATCCCCTTGGAGATTTATATTTAGGATACTGTATTTGGTCATCACATTGATGGAATCCCCAAGACCAATCAAGGTATGATGGAAAATGATGCCATCAATATGCACATCCACTACTGGGATCCCTATGTCTAGGTATATTGGAAAAATAACTCTCCCCAAATCAAATTAGATAATTGTCCAACAAAATTGATGGTGAGGGTGTCTCTCCTCTTTCTCCCAGGATTTTTGAAACATTTCTCCTCATAATATTATTATAACTGGGAATATCCTTTATATCCTGGAGAAGGGGTATCTTAAAACAAAAATTCTTAAATTATCCTAGAATTTCAATCTCTTATCGGGTGTGCCATATAGGGTGGATCAATCTCTCAGGAAAAGTAGGTGAATTCACTTGAGGGGCACTCTATTAATTTTACTCTTCAAGTTCCTAAGGTGGAGAAGGTGGATGGTTATCTGGAAGAACTCTCCCAGATAGAAGGTTGATATCATGGATATCCATAACATGGGAAGGATGAGGTGTCTCTCCACTATAGACCCGTTGTGCTTGTTTTTTATTCAGGCTCGGATTGGGTTGAGCAGGCATCTGAGGTTTCTTAGGTGGAGAAAGATGAGTGAGTTTTAGTTGAGGTTTAGGTGGAGGAAATAAATTAGGAGGTTGGTTGAGCTAAGGCCTCCACCTTTGCAATGAGCTACTCCATTGAGGAGGCTGGGAAGGATATGGCTGAAATAGATGGTTGAAAGGTTGAGGAGGATATGGAGGAGAATAAGGCTAACAAGGAGGTGTGGGCCATGGTGGATGATTGGAAGAGTACCAAGGATGCAAGGGTGAATTTTAATTTGAATTTTAATAATAATAAAGTTCACCTTATATTCCATATTGGTATGGCCTAGGTCCTTGAGGCCTCCTTTGATTGATGAAGTAGAGTTGGTATGGTGCTCCTTCCACCCCTTAGTATATATATTTTAGGCCTGGTAAGGAAGGGAATTTGTCTATTGCATGGTTTTCTTCACAGAATGATCAGAATTATATGTCATTCATTGGGAATTCATTCCTAGGGTCTATCCTAGTCCATCCAGGGAAAAAAATAGCTAGGGCTCTCTCTGCTTCCTCTTGTTTCAATGAAAATGTATTCAAAATTTCACTCTTTAAATACTCCAACATGTTCCCTATCTCATATTTTATGGATGAGGTGGAGGAAGAGGCACTGACCAAGCCTTGGTTAATTCTACCCTTCTTCTTGGCTTCCCTAGAGTAGTCTTTGAACACAGTTTTGATGTAATCATAGGAAAACTAATAGATATCCCCTCCAACTAGCATATTGAGGGTCTCTAACACTTCCTCCATGATCCCTTAGAGAATAACTAACTTTAGTGATTCAGGATCAAGGGTGCATTTGGCCCTCCTATAGTTAAGTTGAAAACTTCCCTCATAGTCTTATAGAGATTCATCAGATCCTAGGGTCATCCTAAATATTTCTTTCTTGGTTTCATTAGACCTAAATTAATCCTTGTACTTTTGATTGAAGGACTGCTTCATTTGGTCCTAGGTAGTGATGTTGACCCTAGGTAGACCCATGGACTAGCACAAGGTTGCATACTTAAGGGTAGAGGGGAAAAAATTTAGCTTTTGTTGTTTTGAGGAATAGTCATAGGATTCAAACATTAAGGTATTAGGATCCTCAGAGGTTAGATCATGGAAGTGTAGGAGGGAAACATGACTGATGTTCTTCATCCTGGTCTCTCGATTGGTTTCTCTGATGGGAAATATCTCATTTTTTATCTTGTCATCCATATATTGTATAGGTGATGTAGGTTCTTCTTCTTCCCTAGTAGGTTCTTCAAAAATTTCAGGGTGCTTACCTAGAGGGTCCTCTAACTCCCCTCGAGTTAGAGAGGGAAGCTCACAATCATTGAAGAAGAGTGAAGGTTGACTGTGTGAGGATGTGGGGATTTTGGGTAGAAATTTTCCTTGATTATCCCTACTCCTACGAGGCATGAAATATTTTTTTGTGTGTTTTTTTCGCTTTTTCAAAACTAAATGCAAAAATAAGAAGCAAAAATCAGTGCTTAAGCAGAGACATTCATATACTTAGACACCTTCCTGTCTACGATGCAAAAAAGTGGTGAGCCCTGGTATTGCACCAAGAGTGCTGCAACTCCAAAGGGATAATAAACTATATTTATCAACCCGGGGTTCGTACAAACTTAGAGGTGGCTATGCTATATGCACAAAAAATGGGATTCTACTCATGCCACCTTCAACTAGGATATTTGATCAATAGTGATCCAAGACCATTCCTCCTACTGAATTAGAATGAAAAATAGCTAATGAATATGAAATTTAGAAGCTACCTCTAAGTAAGAAAAGGAAAATGCCATTAGCTTCAACTTGAAAATTCTATTGAAGCAATTCATGAAAAGGAAAGAACTAAACTACTTGATGAAAGAAAACTACATTATCTTGTAATCATCCATCTAGTTATCATATCTACTTGTAGAAAAAAAGCTAACTATTGTTGCATAACCTATCAAATTGTAGTTAAAAACTTCATGTATCATCTAATTATCTCACACTTTAATGTAAATCAATTTTCTACTTGGACCACATCTATGATGAGAAAACTACAACTATTATTTTTTGTAGTGAAGGAAAAGGAGGATTTGGACTGACTTAGGAGTTTCCCTTGATCATGAAATCATACCTAGGGGTCAATACTCTTCTAAAATAAGTCTAAGTTGCAAAAACGATGAAAACTGGTGGAACAATGAGGTCCTACAAGTGTGTTATAGGTGGCTATTACAGAATCCTTGTATTGCTACAAGAGGGTCTGTAATGCTATAGGAGGGCTTCCGAGAAGGTTTAAGAGGTGAAAATTATGGTTTAAGGGAGTGGAAATGTGGATGGAAGTTAAGGAAAATGAGTGAAAGGTGGCCAAAGACTCTTTCCAAGATCAAAGCCTCTTAAAGGCTTGTTTTGCACTAGGAGGGATGCTCTCAGTGGTCCTAGGAAAATGACATCATGAAACCGAATTTTTAGGACATAATTTGGAGTTCATAAGAGGAAGCGAGGGAGTCCAAAATGGAGGTGGCGATGGTGAACTTATTTGTAGATCCAAGAAACCCAGCCATCACCACATGCATACATCCATTTATCATTAACAAAATGAAACAACTAGTAGTGGAAACAATGAGTTGAATTTAAATGCTATCTAATTTATGCAAAATCTCCGATCTAATTAATAAACCAACACCTAATCTACATAAAGCAGATGCGAAACAAGGTAATTAACACACATTTTTACAATAAATCATAAACAAAATTCTTTTGAGATTTGGTGTGAATCCTTCCATTCACCATCCTACAAGAGAGGTGAAGTAGAGGCTGCAACCACGAGTTTTGATGGATTATTTCCTACTGAAATGCAAGAGACTAGTGAATACTTGAAATTGAAAGAAATAAAAATAAAAATAGGAACCTAATCCACTGGGTTGGGCCCAAACCTAAGAGCCTCATCCCTCAGGAACTAACTCATTGATAACTCAATAAGCATATTCTCATTATCATCAAATAAAAGGGGTAATACATTAGATAACAGTCACAATGACAATTCCAAGTTCTTAAGCTCAATAACTACCTAGATGAAAACAAAAATTGAATCCTAATGAGCTCTTCTTCTTGTTTATTTACAAAAGAGGGTAGCTTCTAGAAGATCCCTATAAAATATGAATGTTTGTCTCCTTCAACTCGAGGATGGTGGATCTTGTTCCCCATTACTCCACTTGCACTCATAGTAGATTTACTGCCAATGACCTTGACCTAATGAGAGAGAGAGAGATGGATCTTGGGTTGATTGAAGGAGCTAAGAAGGTGGGAAAACTCCTACATTTTCTCCTTGCTATCTACTTTGAGCCCTTGCATGGAAAATATCTCAAAAATTCTCCATTCCCTGCAATTAAACCACATAAGCCTACATGATATGACAAATACTTTTTACCCCTCTCACTAAGAATAATATAGATAAAAATTAAAATAAATGTGAAAAAGAGAATGTTTAATAAGTTGGAGGATGACATCATGACCCTTATAATATACCTATTGATGAACCTCATTAGGGGTGCTCTTAAAAAAATTCAACAAAACAATGACTATGGATTTCGGGAAACAATAGCCAGATGAGGAAAAGGAAACACACAATGTGTAATACTCCCAAATTTCCACATCATATTTGGAATATTAGAGTCCTTTATTTTCTTAATGAATTAAGTAAATAAAAGGGTGGAGGGACCCACAATCCTCAATATGAATAAATATCCACTTTTGTGTGTGTGAATGTGGATTAATTAAGCTTAGATCTATATAATAAGGTAGTTGAGCAACTACTAATGTGAATGAAATTGGGAAGCCTGTCTCATTAATGAGATAGATCATGGAGGTTGACACAGTCAACTAATATCTTGAAGAGATCAAACAGAAGGTTGATTCAGTCAACTAAGATCTTTAAGATTTCAAACAAAAGATCATGGGACATTCATGATAAAGTGATGGAGGATGTTGTGCAAAAAAGCACAGTTGATGGAGAAGGTGTGTATTGTACCTAGACATGATGGTTTGATTTGGTCAAACAGTGCAGTCAAACTTGGAGGATCTTGTCCACATGCACTACACAATATAGATGAGGGCCAAGTATTGGGAAGGCTCAAACATTATATAAAGAAGATGAAGGCAAGGATGAGGGCACATTGATTATTCTTGATGTAAAAATCTTTTCAGATCTGGAATTGTCATGTGACATTCCATTTCTCTCTCGGGCTGTTTAGTAGAGATTGCAAGTGTTGTTTAGCACAGTGTGTTCCTGGTCGAGAATCCCACCTATTTCTTAGATCAGCTCTAGAAAGAGTATTTTACTTCATTCTACATCAGGCATTAAGTGCCACATCTATTTTCCTACTTTTTGCAGAACATCCATATTCAGAAGTTGCATATTTTTGAAGATCAGTTTGGAAGGAGGAAGTTGTCTTCAGTACTTCAGCTGTAGAACTGGTGAGGGTTTATTCCTATCACCTTGGGCTTATAGATCAGTTTCTCAGAGCTTCATTGCAGATCTAGCATCAGGCGAGTAGTTATTGAGCTCCTAGCAGCAGTATTCCCTTCAAGAATTACGCTATCCATTTTGTAGATCCAAAAGGAGGAAGGAAGTTACTAGCATTTCAGCTAGTAATCCTGTGAGGGATCATTCCCCCACATTTCCATCAGTCTTACCATCATCCTGGAGTTTATTTCAACATTTTTCAGCGGGAATAGGGCCTCTCTTTCCCTCACAGCACAGTTTCTAGGGGAAGTTATGTTGTAGCAGCCGTAATCATCATTAGAGGATTGAGAAGCTATATCTAAAGCTTCTATCTTGTATATCTGAAGAAGGGATCAACCCTTCAAGCTTAGATCTGATCTTGTGACATATTTCAGCCATCTATCTTTTAGATCTAGCTTCAGATCTGTATTTCCCAGTAGATCAAGGATCAAATCCTAGGGAGGTGATTTCCCAAAGTTGTAGATCTGGAAAATCCTTTCTGGGTTATCTTGGGAATCCATCACATTGGCCAGATCTTGAATCTTGGCATCATTTGAGCTTGAGATTTGAGTAGATTTGCATTTTCATTTTCAGCCTACAGCTATATGTTCATATTCTACTAAAGGGACAACACAATATTTGGTTCAGAGCCTCTCCAGTTACATTGTACCTATTGTAGCATGTTTTCTGAGTGATTCTAGACCATCTCTTTGGCTAGATATACTCATATTTTGTACATGGTGTAACTGATTCTTCTCCAATATAATAAAATGACTCAGCTTCTCTGTAAATTCTAATGTTGTCTTAAGATTTATTTTTTATCTCGCTGCAGTTCTAATATTGTGTTTAAGTATTACTGAATTCTGCCTTTTGGGATATTACAGTGGTATCAGAGCATGATCTTTGGCTCAACTTGTGGACACTTCATCTTTTGCATCTAAAGAAGAAGAATACAAATGAGATCTATCATGGAGGAAGAAAATTCTACCACTCATTTCTGTAGATCTATGCAAGATCTCTCCAAGGAGGTCTATCAAATGAAAGAGGAAAGGCAGAAAGAATATCCAAGAAGAAGATGTGATGAGGAAGGGCCAAGCACTTCCTACCAGCAAAGAAGAAAACCGGAGAATCCTAGATCTCCTCATAGATCCACTATGCCCAATTTCTTTGAAGAAGGTGAAAGGTGTAGAAATGAAGGAAGGAATGAACCTAAGACTCATGAGACTCTCAGTCTATATCTTGAAGAGTACAAAGCACAGTCTAGAGCATTTAAGGAGAAGCTAACTCTCCAACAATTCTTCAAAATCAAAGAAGAAAGAGGATCCTATAGCAGCAATAGAAGGAAGAGGCATAATAGATTCTATTTGCCTACATTTGATGGATCCTCCTCAAGCAATGTTAAGGCTTGGAGGAGAGAGTTAGATTCATTTTTCAGACTAAATCCTGTAGCTAAAGAAGAGGTTGTTCAAATTGCAGCACTTCATCTTTTAGATGAAGCCAATGATTGGTGGTTTGGTCACATGGAACATGCAAAGGTGACTAAATATTCATATTTCTTTCACAAGTTGAGGAAGGAATTTGATGGGATAAAACCAGATATGTGTCACAAAGAGACATTTCCTAGGGAGGAGGATGTCAATCTTGTCACTCTGGACAAGAATTCACTACATTCACCACCAACTGTAGAAGTACTTGCATCTGGAAAAGAGACACTTGCAACTTTGCAAGATAGTATTGAGCTCTTGACACATAGATTCCCATTCATGATTCAAGAGATGCATGATATGGAGGAGAAATATTCCAACGCTGGTACATTTGGGGAAGAGCAGCCATCACTCTTACTAGAAGTTGGATGCACTATTGTCCCGGTTGGAGGAACTCTTGTGTTCTGTCAAGAGGTTCCCACATGTCAGTTGATCCAAGGTATGCATACACATTCATCACCTATTGTTTCATTAGACCTTATTGAAACTTATGGGGACATGCCATCAGGGCCAATGCATGGCCAAGGGTTAGATCCAAAGGCTGATTTGCAGTAGCAACATATCACAGTGCAGAGGACCCTTGATCTAATTAAGGAGGAGATGAAAAGCTATTTAATTTTGTCATGGATGAACTACATTCAACCTCTTGAGTTGAAGTGTAGAGTTTTAGAAGAAGGGATGAGCATAATCCTTTGTACAATGACTGGTTATGAGATCAATATTATACCTTTCTTTCAGATAGTTTATGTATTACCTTGCAGATCTACAACTCTGTCACTTAGAAGCAGTGATAATGATGAGGCCCCATTATTCTTGGAGCATTCTAAAGGTAGCTTCACTCATGAAGAAATGGAGGTAAAGATGATAAATGGTATACATATAGATATGAGAAACCTTTTCTCCTTTCTTGATGACACTTTCTCAATGAGCACCTCACAACTCAAAGAGAGACTTCTACCTACAGCAGATCCAGGACCTCATTGGTTTTGGAAGGCCATGGATGAGAATAAGGTCTCATTAAGAGATCTCATTGGAGGTGCACTTCAACATTTCATGAAGTGCAAAGTTCTTCATCAGTTTGGAGAAGATGGTATTCTACAAAGGGAGGATACCATGATTATGCAACACATCACTCATCTTCCATATTGGGGTGAGTGGGTGAGAATGATAAGCAAGGGGTTGCATGACCACTTGCAGATGTATGACATGGGCCAGCAAGCTTGGTTACGTTGGTTGCCCTTGGGAGATTCTTGTCACTACCCAAAGGCTGCTATTTCTTTGATCCATGCCTTGAGGAACACTTATGAAATGAAGAAGGAGGCATGGTTGCGCTGGCTGCTCTTGGGTGAGTATGGTTACCACCCAATATCTCATATTTTTCTATTTCATGCCTTATGTACCAATGATAGAATTAAGCAAAAGAAGGCATGTTCATTTTGGTTTCACTTGAGAGAGATTGACCACCACATGACATCTCCTATGTCTATGTGTTTTGTATTGGGTAAAGCTTGGCATGATGCTCTCATGATGTGAATTGATGTTGTTTCTTTGTATTGGGTTGATGTGACATTCCATATGTACATTAGTATGTTTTTGCTTCATGATGCACATGAGGAGGAGAGGAAGCAACAAGATCTCTTGTTGCTTTGGTTGCTTTTGGGGGAGTTTGGCTTGTCCATCTTACATGGAGGAGATGGAGGATGGAAAAAAAAGGCCTTAATCTGGTGGTTACTATTAGGAGAATATGGTTTGACATATTTCTCTACCCATATAGCTCCTTTCCTTCTTCTTTTGCATAACATTGGAATGATGCTTGGATCCAACAAGGCCAATAGGGCTAAGTATGAGAGCATATCAATGCTCAATCAAATTCATAAAACATGGGATGGAGAGATGTATTGTGTGATGGAAATTTTCCTTTGTGAAGAGAACCACCTTATTTTATGCACCTCATGTATTAATGATGATGTTGTACATCATATGGTTGTCAGTTGGTACTTCATGATGGAAGGAGGACATTTAACCATACAGTTAGAGGTCATTCTTTATGTTTTTAAAAGACAACTTTGGAACCAAACATGCATAACCCATTGAAGCAAATGGAGGAAGCCTTCCTTATGTGGATTCCATTTGGAGGGGAATAGATGGCTTTGCATCTAATTTTGGAGTTGCTTGAGGACAAGCAACATTTTTCTGGGGGGGACTGTAATATTCCCAAATTTACACATCATATTTGGAATATTAGAGTCCTTGATTTTCTTAATGAATTAAGTAAATAAAAGGGTGGAGGGACCCACAATCCTCAATATGAATAAATATCCACTTGTGTGTGTGTGAATGTGGATTAATTAAGCCTAGATTTATATAATAAGGTAGTTGAGCAACTACTAATGTGAATGAAATTGGAGAACCTGTCTCATTAATGAGATAGATCATGGAGGTTGAGACAGTCAACTAAGATCTTGAATATGTCAAAAAAAATATCATGGGACATTCATGATAAAGTGATGGAGGATGTTGTGCAAACAAAGCACACTTGATGGAGAAGGTGTACATTGCACCTAGACATGATGGTTGATTTTGTCAAATAGCGCAGTCAAACTTGGAGGATCTTGTCCACATGCACCGCGTAGTCTAGATAAGGGCCAAGGCTTGGGAAGGCTCAAACATTATATAAATAAGATGAAGGCAAGGATGAGGGCACGGTTATTATTCTTGATGTAAAGATATTTTCAAATCTGGAATTTTCATGTGACATTCCATTGCTTTCTCGAGTTGTTTAGCAGAGATTGCAAGTGCTATTTAGCAAAGGGTGTTCCTGGTCGGGAATCCCACCTCTTTCTTAGAGAATCTTTAGAAAGAGTATTGTACTTCATTCTACATCAGGCATTAAGTGCCACATCTATTTTCCTACTTTCTGCAGAACATCCATATTCAGAAATTGCAAATTTCTGAAGATCAGTTTGGAAGGAGGAAGTTGTCTTCAATACTTTAGCTGGAGAACTGGTGAGGGTTTATTCCTGTCACCTTGGGCTTATAGATCAGCTTCCTAGATCTTCATTGCAGATCTGGCATCAGGCCAAAAGTTATTGACCTCCTAGCAGCAGTATTCCCTTCAGGAATTATGCTGTCCATTTTGTAGATCCAAAAGGAGGAAAAAAGTTACTAGCATTTCGGCTAGTAATCCTATGAGGGATCATTCCCTCACAAATCCATCAGTATTACCATCAGCCTGGAGTTTATTGCAGCATTTTTTAGCAGGTAGAGGGCCTCTCTTTCCCTCACAATGTAGTTTCTAGGGGTAGTTGTGTTGCAGCAGCTGCAATCATCATTGGAGGATTGAGAAGCTAGATCTAGAGCTTCTAGCTTGGAGATATGAAGAAGGGATCAACCCTTCAAGCTTATATCTGATATTGTGATATATTTCAGCCATATATCTTTCATATCTAGCTTTAGATCTATATTTCCCAGCAGATCAAGGATCAAATCCTAGGGAGGTGATTTTCCAAAGTTGTAGATTTGGAAAATCCTTTCTGGGTTATCTTGGGAATTCATCACATTGGCTAGATCTTGAATCTTGGCATCATTTGAGCTCCATATTTGAGTAGATCTAAATTTTCCTTTTTAGCCTGCAGCTATATGTTCATATTCTACTAAAGGGGTAGTGCGGTATTTGCTTCAGAGCCTCTCCAGTTACGTTGTACCTATTGTAGCATGTTTTCTGAGTGATTCTAGACCATATCTTTGGATAGATATACTGATATTTTTTACATGGTGTAACTGATTCTTCTCCGATATAATAAAATGGCTCAGCTTCTCTGTAAATTTTGATGTTGTCTTAAGATTTATTGTTTATCTTGCTGTAGTTCTTATATTGTGTTTAAGTATTGCTGAATTCTCCCTTTTGGGATATTACACAATGGTTGTCGGGTAATTTATTTTTGAAACCTAAGAAAGGGATATATATTTAACTAGTGAATAGTCTAAAAAAAAATTAGGAGAAAAAAAATGAGTTGGGTATTCGTTGTGGGTCTTTTGCAAAAAAAAAAGGCTTTTTGAATATTGTGTTGAATACTTTTTTTTTTGTGTGAACTGATATATTTATTTTTGTATTCCATTCTGTAAAAATATTAAAGATGTTTTCTTTTAAGAACATAAAACAATTTTTTTTGGTGTTCTAGAAAATAGATGCAATTTTTTTTCTATCTCACATTAAAAAAAGAAACCCTAGTGAAAGAAACTAGAAGGAAAAAAATTTAGAAAATTAAATTAGAGAAGCATTTTTTTTAAAGGAGAAAAAAAAACCTTGGTAAAGGATTGAATTAGGTGATTTTAAATAACTCCCTCAATTTTTGAAATTTAAAGGAAATTTTTAAAAGAACCCATGTAGGAAGAAATATGACCTAAATGATTAATCCCAAGTTCGAGGTGGAGAAATTCATAGTTAAAAACAATTTTTCATTGTGGAAACTAAAGGTACGTGATTTTCTTGTGTGATAAGGGTTGTAAAAAGAATTAGATGGGATAAGAAATAGACCTGTTAGCATGAAAATTTGGAATGGGAGAACTTGGATTCCTGAGCTCTCAGTACCATCAGTTTGTGCCTGGCAGATGATGTTCTCTTCAACGTTGTTGAAGAAACCTTAGCAACAGGTCTGTAGGCTAAATTGGAAACTATGTACATGACAAAGTCTTTAACCAACAAAATTTATTTGAAGAGGAAGTTGTATAACCTTTAGATGATGGAGGGAACTAAAATTTCAGAACACCTAAATGTATTTAATACACTTATTTTATAGTTGACTAATATGGTGGTCAAATTTGAAGAAGAACATAAATCCATCACTTTGTTATTCTCCTTGCTTGAGTCTTGGGATCATTTTTTGATTTCTATCAGTTTAAGCACAACCGAGTCTCAAGAATTTGATTCTATTGTGGGAGCTATGTTATCTAAAGAAGTAAAAAGGAGGCATATCATTGGAACTTCCACACCATAAATTATGATAACCAGAGGCAAGTATAGGAAAACAGGGGAAAAATTAATAAGTTCTTCCAAATAAAATTCAAGAGGAAAAAAGTGTAAAGCCAACAAAATAGGGCATCTTAAAGACTGTAGAAAAAGAAAAGAGTTCGACGAAAACCCAAAGAAGGAGGAAAATAAAGTCGAGTAAGCTATGATTGATGAGGTTTTGTTTGCTAAATCAGGTATAATAGATGAAGTTTTATCTATGTGTAATGCTTCTCATCATTTTGAATATTGGATGTTCTATTCAGGTGCTTCTCATCACATGAGTCCACATAGAAACTGGTTCATTTCATATCAAGTTGTGAACGACAATTCTATGTTTATGGGTAATAATGTATCTTGTCAAACTGTTGGGGTGAATAATGTTAGAATTAAAATGTATGATGGTATGATTAAAAAATTGAATGATGTTATAAATGTACTTGATTTGAAAATATTTTTATTTCTTTAGGAGTATTAGACATGGAGGGTTACAAGTTTACAGGTCAAGGTGGAGCGCTGAGAGTTTCAAAGGGTGATTTAATTGTTATGAAGGCATAAAATATTGCAAACCTTTATATATTGAAAGGAAGTACTCAGGTCACTGAGGTAGTGACTATATATAAGGAGGTAGGAGAAGAAACTTTCCTATGACATCAACAAGTAGCTCACATGAGCAAGAAGGGCCTTTAGGTACTGATGAATCACAAACTACTTCCTAATTTGGAATCAATGAGTTTAGCTTTTTGAAAACATTGCGTATATGGAAAAAAATGTAGAAATTTTTTTAAAGTTGGAAGTCATAAGAGTAAATGAGTTTTGAATTATATTCATTCTGATTTCTGGGGTGCATATCCTATAGTGTCTTATCTAAGGTTCATCCTAGTTTGTAATGTTTATTGATGAGTACTCTAGAAAAGTTTGGGTTTATATGTTAAAAAGAAAGACTAACATATTTAATGTTTTTAAATAGTTTAAAGCTATGGTGGAAAAGAAAACATGAGATACAATTAAATATTTAAGAACTGACAATGACAGTGAACTTACTTCCTTAGAATTTGAACAATATTTCAAGAATGAAGGGATTGTTAGAAAAAAAAATATTTTCTATAAAACTCACCAAAATGGCAATGGAGAGACATAAGAGCATGATCAACGATGCTAATATGCATACAAAGTTGTGGGCAGAAGTAATATCCATTGCTTGTTATTTGGTAAACAAAACACCCTTAGTTGTTATTAATTGTAAAAATCCAGAAAATTTTTGGTCGAGTAAGACTTGGGATTATTCATACTTAAGAAATCTTTGCTGTAATTCCTATGCTCTTATTCCAAAGAGTCAACATTCTAAGTTAGACCTAAAAGGAAAATGATATGAATTTTTTGGGTATGTTGATGTTGTGAAAAGATATAAGTTGTGGGATCCTTCTTTGCATAAAATGGTCATTATTAGAGATTTAGAGTTTGAGAGTATTTTTTTCTAAAATTAGATATTGAAAAAGTTGAACATGACCAGGTATCACTGAATCAGAAAATTTATTTGGAGAATCAACCTTTTTTAGAAAGTCATAAGGAAGAAGAAACTTTTGAAGAAAAAGGTGAAGAAGACATAAAATAAACTATAGAAGTTCAACAACCAGTCACTCTTAGGAGGTCTACAAGGGAAAGAATAACACCCAAGAGGTCTGAATATTTTTCCTCATCTGTAGCTTTGATTACTTAGTATAAGGAACCTTCTTGTTATCTAGAAGTAATGGATGATGTAGATAGTGAAAAATGGATGAAGGCTATGAACATGGAAATGGATTCATTCGCCAAGGAAAAAAAATGGGACCTTGTAGAACGTCCTAAAGGGAGAAGTGTTGCCATATGTAAAGGGGTATTCAAATTGAAGAGAAACATTGATGGACATATTGAAATATATAAGGCAAGGTTGGTAGCAAAATGTACTCTTAGATATAAGGTATTGAATTTTATGGTATTTTTTTCAAATTGTAAAAAATGTTTCTATTCGTACGATGCTAATACTAACTGCATTACTTGACTTTTAGTTAGAACAGTTAAATGTTAAAACACCTTTTCTTCATGGAGATTTGGATGAGGATATATATATATATATATATATATATATATATATATATATATATATAACAATCAAAAGGTTTTATACAAGGTCGCAATAGGATATTAGTTTGCAAGCTCAGGAAATCATTGTATGGCCTAAGAGAATCACCCTGGTAATGGTAGCAGAAGTTTTAATTCTTCAATGTGAGCTAAAAATTCACCAGAATTTATTATGATAATTGTTTGTATTTTTAATATTTCAATTGTATATTCATTACCTTGGTTTTGTATGTTAACGATATGATTATTGGAAGAAAAATCATGGAAGAGATCAATAGGTTAAAGGATCAACTTTCTAGGAAATTTGATATGAAGGATCATGGAGTTTCAAAACACATCTTGGGCATGGAGATACACAAAGACAGAAAAAACATAAAGCTCTAGTTATCACAAAAAATTATGTGGAGAGAATACTTGCTAAGTTCAATATGAACAATGTGAAACCTGCTACTATTCCTTTAACTTCTCATTTTAAGATTTCTTTGGGTTTGAGTCCTAGAACTGATGAAGAAAATAAGTATATGTCTCGTGTACCGTATGCAAATGCAGTAGGAAAATTAATTTATGTGATGTTGTCTACAAGACATGACATTTCACATGGAGTTGGAGTTTTTAGTAGGTTCATGGAAAATCGAGGAGAAGAATATTGGAGAGTAGTGAAATGGGTGCTTTGGTATTTGAGAGGCACAAGTGACCATTGTATCATCTTTAATGGTTATGGAGATTTATTGTGTGGAAATATTGATGCTAATTATGCTGATGACTTAGAAAAGAGGGGATTTACTACAAAATATGTCTTCACTCTTATAGGTGGAGTGATTAGTTGGGTTTCAAAGCTTCACAAAACACTTATTTTTTCCACTATTAAAGCAGAGTATATAACTACTTTAGATGCTTGTAAAGAGGAAATCTAGTTGAAATGTCTACTCGATGACCTTGGAAGGGCCTAAGAGAATGTGATTGATTTTGTGACAGTCAAAGTGCTATTCATTTGGCTACTAATCTGGGTTATCATAGCAAGACTAACTATATTGATGTAAGATACCATTTTGTAATACATGTAATTGCTGACAAAAAGGAAGCTCTCAAGAAGCTCCACATACAGGAGAATTGTGCAGACATATTCATGAAATCAGTATACGTAGAGAAGCTAAGGTGGTGTTTAACTTCTCTTGCCTTCTAGAAAATATGATGAATAGACATGGGAAATTCATTAGGAAAATTTTTGTGAAGGTGGAGATTCTTAAGAATGAAAAAAAATTAAAATATTGTTACAAATGTAATTACCTTAGTAAATCTTGATTTACCATTCAAACAATTATGTAGTGATAAGAAGTTATGTAATGATGCCTTCCTATTCAAATGATATTTCTTGAGAGGCTTGTATTTTTGGAGAGTCATCTTTTACCTTGAATAATAAGAATTCAAATCCCTTGCCTTGTGGAGGTTTCCTTGACACACTCTCAGGGTTTTGCCACATAAATTTATGTGTCTATTTGTGTGAATTCAATGGTTTTCTTAACACACTATGAGGGTTTTACTATATAAATTTATGTGTTTATTCATGTAAAATTTTCAGTTTCCTATTTATTGTGCTTTTCTCTTTCTTATTTAATTAATGTTTATGGGCTCAAATACCAATAGATCTTTCCCCAACAAAAAAATCCCACCCACCAAACTATGGAATAACCGTTCTTCTAAACTTCTTAGCCACTAAATTAAATTCCTTTCCATGAAACTTATAATTTATTTTTGAAATAATAAGAATTTGTGATGGGTACCTGTCCTAAAAAATAACTTTGTTTCGATGGAGCCACACACTCCAAACCAACGAACTCAACAATTCCTAAAAAGGTGACTTACCCATTTTGAACGCCAAATCTGCAAGTATCTTGCCAAAATGTTAGTGCTACAAAAATGAGGAACATTGAATTTGTTTGAAATTTCAGTCCAAATATTCACTGAAAACCAACATTGCAAAATTAAATGATCAATTAATTCCCAACATCCTCTGCATAATACACCCCAATTTGTACCTATATGGCCACACTTCTAAATATTATCAAGAGTTAAAATTCTATAAAATTGATCAAGCCATCTTCAGACTCATCCAAATCCAAATTGGCCAACTTTGTTGAAACCAACCCATCCACACAATTCTTTTGCCAAAAAAATAGTATGTGTTCCATCTAATAATTTTACCCCACTTTTCCTCAAGATACAAAGAAAATAATTCCATTGAGTTGCCAGATCCCCTTCTAATCCTAACTGACTTGCAAGCTTCCAGTAATTGAATTTGATTGTTGGAAGAATGAGACTAAAGAAAGTGAAAAAATAATAATAACTAAAAACTTCCCAACAAGTCACCCTTCCCAGTACTACTCTCGCCCGAGTGTGCTTAACTACAAAGTTCCCATCCAATTTTATACACTAACGTTAGCATGATCCATGATGTTTAATAAATGCAACTTCGTGAGTGACAAAGGAATATGTCATACTGCATGAGATAAATATTGCACAAAAAAATTATAAAAATAATTGAGAATAAGGCATAATTCTTAAAAGAAATATTGACATTATAAAGATAATTGAGAATATGACAGATACGAAAGAGAGGTATTTCATAAAATAAATAAAAACGACCTCGAATATTTATTGAATTGATAATAACCCACGAGACAACATTATGAGAAAAAAAACATGTTTTTATCCTAGTGAATTCCCATATTTATAACTTTTATGGGCATCTTTCCACCGAAATTTATCTCCTTTTACATTTCAAAATACCATATTTTAGAATATCCATTAGTGAATACCATGGTAAAATATAATAAATTACAAAATCATGGGTAAATATGATAAATTATGATACCATGGGTAAATGCCATGGTTTACAAATCCATGGGTGAATACCATGGGTGAGTATCATAATTACGATGGTAAAATTGGAATCATCCTGCAATTATATTCTCACTTTGATATTTTTATTTATTTTTATTATCATTCATTATCCATGGTTTTAACAACCATTTATAGAAAATAATTATTAATTGCAATAATTATTTTCCACCTGGATCAATCATCCCCCCTTAAGAAGCAGTGGTCCCCGTTGCATAAAGTTACCTCCAGAGAAACCATTATTGAATATGATCATAATTGTGGGTTTCTAGATGACCCAAAACCAAGTGTTTTTGAAGACAAGGGTTTTTCATGGTAGACCCATAACCGTGGGTTTGTGGGTGACCCTTATCAATGAAGATCCGATGATAGAGATGCCCTATAATGCTTGTGGGACAACTATGATGTTGATAGTGAGGGACCTAGCAAATGGACTTTGCTGGTAATGGTTTTGTGTGGTTTACCCATAACCATGATAATTGAATATTAGAGGATAGAGATAACTTGTAACGCTTGTGGGACAACTGTGATGCTAACAATGTGGAGCCTAGAAAATGGACTTCGGTGGCAAGGGTTCTATGTGGTTGACCCATAACCATGCTGAGATAGTTCACTTGTGGATCCACCTAATAGAGATCTGGTGGCTTATATTTGTACATTCTCACCATTCAATGAGGTTTTTTAAAGCCTTCTATCATCTCACTCCTTTTTCATGTAAGTGCTTCCTCGAAAAAAAGTTTGACAAGATCTCTTGCTTTGTCATTTTTATTTTCGTCTTCCTTGTGAGATTGCTGGGGTCAGTGAGGACGGTCTTGCAAAGGTTGCAATAGTTTTAGTCTAAGCTCCTTGTACCCCGTCCTCCTTAGGGACATGTGCAAAAAAATAGACAAGAGAAGCCCTACTTTGATACCACTGATCCATATCATGGGAGGAATAAGACCAAGGAAAGTGAAAAAAGAATAAGAACTAAAAATTTCCAACAAGCCACTGATCCCAGTACTACTCTTGCTCGAGTGCACTTAATTGAAAAATTATCATCCAATATGATACATTAATGTTGGCATGATCCAATTTTTTAAGGAATGAAACTTCATGAGTGACAAAGGAATATGTCGTATTGTGTGAGATAAATATTACAAAAAAGCGTTATAAAAGTAATTGAGAATATCCCACAATGCAATATATCTTAGAATATGGAACATGCACAAGAAAGTGAGGTATTTTAGAAAATAAATCAAAGTGAACACAAATATTTATTGAATTTATAATATCCCATGAGAATAAATTATGAGAACAAGCATGCTTTTCTACCAGTGAATTATCCTATTTATAGTGAATTCTCGTATTTATAATTTCTACGAGTGTATACCATGGGTGAGTATCATAATTATGATGGTAAAATTCAAATCATAGTGCAATTAGATTCTCACTTTAATATTATAATTTATTATTTTATTATCATGCATTATCCATGGTTTCAACAACCATTTACATAAAATAATTATTATATGGGGTAATTGTTTTCCACCTGGATCAGTGATATTCAAAATTACCATCCCCTTGCACTACTAAATCTAAGAAATGCTCAATACCTCTCATGCTTAAAGTAATATTTAAATTATAAGAAATTGTATATCCCACCTCCTCACCAAACCATGAAGAATCCCAACCCACCTTTGCCTTTTTTCTATCCCCCAATTTCCAATAGGGATAAAATTTTACCATTGGAATCGCATCTATGAATGCCTTCCACACATTAAAACCTTTACACCATCTCACATGATTATTTAACCATTCAAATATTCATGTCAATATATACTTACTTTTGAAAATGTTCCCCCACAAACCTATGTCAAACAAACTTCTCTAAAGCCTTTTCATTGGCAAGGATATGGAAAAAGATAAAACATTCTTTAGTCCCCATCCTCTTTTCTTTTCGGGATGAGCTAACATCTTCCATTTTGCAAGAGAACAACTTAATTTCCTACTACCTCTCCAAAGGAAGGAGAAACCCGATCTTCTAATTTGGTCCAAAATTGTGTTAGGAACATGAGCTAATGAGAGCAAATAAACTAAAATGTTTTCCAAAAAATACTTTACTAGAACTGGTCTACCCCTCCACGAAAAATAACTATTACACTAGTGTTTGATCCTGAGCTTTACTTTGTCAATGAGTCACTACCATTCCATGAATCTGGACTTGTTCCTTACTAAGCGAAAGCCAAGTATTTTAGTCCACCATCCAAAGGTATAAACTCTAAAGGTAACAAGTTCTTAAACATGTTTAAACAATAATATGAAATAACACTGTAGAGAATGAAAGACTTCAACAAACTAATTTCCATTCTAGACACTTTACAGAAAATTTCAAGAACTTTCCAAATTCTTCTCCACACATTGTCCACAAACAACAAATGTAGTAGATAAAACATTTGTGAAATATTAATTCATTCTATATTCCCAATTCTTACCTCACGTTTTAAAAGAAAAATCAAAGCTTCCGCAGCCAAAAGAAAAATAAATCGAAACAAATGGGATCCTTTTCGAATGCAATGGGATGCCTTGGATAAATTCACAGGATTCAACTCATCATCACTACAAAATTAGCAGAGGTCACATAGATCATAATCTAATTGACTAACTCTAAAGACAACCCAACCTAAAACATAATGAGCCTGAGGAACACCCAATTAACCCTATCATAATATTTTACAAGATCTATTTTAAGCACCAACCCTAGTAGCTTCTTCGTATGGAGAGTGTGAAGACCTTCCAGAGCTGAACCCACATCATCCAAAAAATTTCTTTCCGTAAAAAGACAAAACTTTTTACCCGTCGAAATCCACCAAAGTATTAGGAATTGATTTTTTTATAAGAAATTACGCAAATAAATTGGCCTGAATCATAAAAGGAGTTGGGCTAATATATTTTACTAATCAAGGCCGTGAATGTAGAATACAGAGCACCATAGACACTTCCTCTTTCTCAAATTTCATGCATAACTCTCAAAATATCCTCATCTAGTAAAATTTCATGCATAACGTAAAATTACTCATGGAAGAATTCCACCATCCAACCATGAGGACCCAACCTTTATTTTCCTTCACCTCTTTGAGAACCTCCAAAATCTTAGACCTCTTGATCGAAGCATAAAAATATTTGGTTGGAATCAAGTAAAAAGTTTTGGGTAATCCTAGATGACTCATATTTTCTCCACAATTCTATTCACCTCATGTTCTTTAAAATTGGTTGAAAATGTAACATATCTTCCTTGTGCAAATCTTTGTGTGTTGTTATAAACCTTTCATCGGGAGAGTTTAAAATCCAAATTTTTACAAATATAATTAGATAAATCTATCACTTTAAAAATTGAAAATTACTTAATATTTATATAATTAACAAAGTAAATTTGAAATATTATGATATTTTAAATTTTTTAATACTTTGATTATCTTTATTAAGCTTAAAATACTTTAGATGTAAAAAATTTTGAGAAAACAAATTACGAGGAGTTATAAGGAATCAAAATTATTTTACCTATATATAAAATTTGAGAACTCATTTTCGTGTCAATATTATAACTTTTTAAAATAAATTAGGCACAAAGATGACATCAAAAATAGTAAAAAATGTGCGTCTTGGATGAAAATTAATTAGAATTGTGTTGTTCCTAGAGATTTTCTTAGCTAGGGAATTATGTCTAAGAACTAATAATATTTAAAATATATATATATATATTTTTTACATCAATTTTATATCTGATAGTAAGACAATAAAATTTCAATGATTTAGTCATTAAAACATTTTCCAACTCAAGGAAATTATCTTTGTATTGAACAATGATGGATGAAGAACAAGAAATATGCAAAACAAATATCTCAAAACATTAAACTAATGTTTTAATAATTTCTATAAAAAATGAGTATTGAAAATAAATTTCAACAATTAAACATATATGTCATTGTAATCGTATGAATTTTTTGACATTTAATTCCACACTGAAAAGGTAAGTTGAATGCAAATTGTATTTAACATAAATATTTGAGCTCATTAAATCACTATGAACAATATCGTAAAGAAATAATGATATTCATATTTCACTTCATAAAATTAACTCACATAACTTAGACTAAATTTTAGAAGAACCAAAATTTGATTTATTAGAGAAAATTTGCACATAGGAAATGAAAAAAATGAAATTTGCTTATAATTTTATAGACCAATTCCATTAAGCTAATGTCCTGCAGCTTAATACACAATTTTCTCTCTTTATCTTCTAAAAATCTAGAAAAGTGTTCCTCTCAAATTATTCACTATCACTTATACATAATAATTACAACAATTTTTAGTTGTAAAACAACTTCTTAGGAATTGTATTAGAAAATAAGAAACTTTGTTGAAACAATTGAACTATTATCTACCACCTGGACTAAACGAGGTGCACTCTAACAGACTCCCAAAATATTCACGATGCCAATCTAGTTAGCTAATGCCAACTCTCTCTATGAATGAGATAATTTTACTTTCCAAAGAAGATAAAAATTATCAATCAATTTATCAACTATTTTGTCCCTGCAATATATGAGTCATATTATAAAATTGTCTACTTTGTTTCCATCTCTTTGTAGCAATTCCCTATGGGCATCTACTATTATCATATTTTAATTTTGGCATGTACAGGATTGTAAACCCATTTCTATCCAATTATGGAACTTTTCGTAAAAGTGTCAAAATTCTTTTTCACCATTCTATATTTATCTTGATCATGCATTACTAGAGCCCTTTTAGGTAAAGCCTTGTTTGTTTCCATGATAATCGATATTATATCTTGAATTCTAAGTGCATGTAATTAGTCCCAAGTTCTAGAATGTTAAAAATGAAAATTTTATTTGTTGTTTATGGTTTACTTAAGATATCATTTTGGATCAACTGATTGGATTGATGTATTGTATGCAAAATATTCTTTATCATTCATTAATATAAGAGACTTTAACATTCCCATAATTTCTTTGAAAATTTCTCCACATTCAAAACACCTTGTTTCTGAACTAGTTTCGACGAACTGACTTTTTAAGCATTTTATTTCCCATTTTAATTTATTTTATATCTTGATTAGTTTGAAAAACTGGGTTCTTTTATGATGCTTCTTCTCTTAGAATATTAATTTCTTCATTTTTGATAGAAATTATTTTGTTGATATTTTCAATCTCCACTCCCTTTAAACTTTATGAAGACATAGCCTCCGCTATCTTTTCAAATGGGTCAACAAAGTATTGCGAATGGCCCTAAACAAACATGTTCATACTTTTCCTTCATTAGTTATTCAATTTTCTTCTTATAGTTTTCCATTTTCTTATTCATTTCATTCATTACGGATAACCATTGTTATTTCTCCTACTATACAACTTGAAGTTTTGGTGTTTGGACATGCTCTACATTTGGAATTTTGAATCTCTTCTCCAATGATTGGATATCCATATCCTTCAATTTAATTAAGGTTTGTACTGAAGCTATATATTTTGGGTCTGTGCTTAGCTTGGAAATCCTTTGTTTTAGTTCATCAATATTCATTTTATTTGTTCATGTGTTAATTTTCTCTTGTTTAAGCTTGATTTGTAACATTTAAAATGATTTTTTCCACTTTATGGCATATTCAATGTTGTGTTTGTGAGATTTATGAAAATAATCCCACTTAGTTTTCTATAAAAATCTATTTGATCCACTAAACTATTTATTTTTTTTATCTACAATTAATTTTATAGCTTTACAATTATCAATGGTTTTGATAACCTAATATTTGGATCTAGAATGTCCATTTTCAATTGTCCCTTCTCACAATATAAGGCTAATAATAGCCTTGTTTGAGATGAACTTGATCCCTAATCCCAAAATTATGAATATGAATCTGGCTTGATCTTCATGTTCTTATTTTTCATTTCAAATATTTGAGAAACATATGTTTTCTTTTCTATATGAAGATAAGGGTGAAATTCATATTTGATTGTCTTAAGTTGTAGAAGCTAATGGTAAAAATTCCCAACTAAAAGAAAAATTTATTGATGCAAATTCCTCTACGCTCTGAACTGAGAAGATTATTTCATCCTCTTCCTCTTTCCTATGTCTTTCCCAGATTGTTGGTCCTCATTTATTTATGACACTGTTTGAAAAATTTGTGAGATCTTTTCAAAATTTTGTCCTTTGGTTGAAGGGTTTCTAAAATAGGAGGTTGTGAATATTTTCCTACCTCTTCCATTTTCTCTATAGTCTGTTTAGGTTCCCAAGTGCCCTAGTTGGCTTGTCTTTCTATATCTTGACTGTCAACATGTATGTATGGATCAAATACCTATTTTGACTTTTCTTCTAATATGATCATATGGGGATCATGACCAAGCTTCCCCTAGAGGAAAATTCATCTCCTTTAACATTTCTTTAGCTTCTTGCAAAGTAGACCTAGTATTAATAACAAAAGGTCCTACTTCCTTATTTAATTTAAAAATTTCCTAGTGTTTATTGGAAACAAAGTGTAAATGATTTGAACTCAAACTTTTTCTAATATGAATAAGAGAAAAAATTCTCATAGGAAGGAAATATAGTAGATGATCAGGGGGTAGCTCTTAGCATTGTATAATCTTTAAACAAGAACCAATCCCCAAATATAAATTAGGACTTAGTTGTAAAATTTTATTTATTTGTTGAAGGATTATGGAAGGGGATTCTTCATATATTACTAAATAAGAAATTTACATGAACTTTTTGATGAATTTAGAAAATCTTACATTCAATGGTTTCTTTCTAACAATAAGATTCCAATTAATAAATAATTTTTTCTCCGCATTTACATCTTGGCGTTGTAAATGTATATGAGAAAATTTCACGGCTTGAATGTAGAGAAACATGTAGACTAAAATGTATTGATATTTGAAATACCTAGAGATGTTATATTTAGAAATCTTGACATTGATGCCATCAGAAAGATATTAGCGAAAGTGAAACCTAAAAAATGAATTTTTAACAACGAAAAGGGAAGACCAAATCCCCAAAAATATTTCATCAATAGTTTGGTCATCGTCCTATCCCAGTAGAAAAAAAACCATTGAAACAACATGTCTTGATAAATATGGAAATATATTAGCAGGGTATGGTAGTGGAGTTTTAGATAATGGGGTGTCTTTGGGTAAGAATAGTTGCAATGAGGCACTCTTTTCTTCTATAGTTAAATCCATGTAATTGAGAATTAAGGTATTTTTATCAAGAGCTTGGGATTTAAAAAGCATGATTTTCCTTACCATTTCCTAAATGGATGGAGGAGCTATGAAAAATGAATTGAATCCATTATGGGAAATAATATATTTCTTTCTTGGGATGTAGCTTTTGGCACACGGTGTTATGAATTCAGGAAAATGGAAAGTTTGGGGAATAATGAAACAAGATAAGTAGGATGTCGAGACCAATGTGATATCGTATAAACTTTTAAAGCATTGAAATAATTTGTCTCTTAGTTCAAAAATGGAAAATTGGAAATGGGTATCAAATACATCTCCTTCCTTATTGATTATTCTCATTTCCTCCAAGTTGATAGGTCAAGACTTTTTAGCACTCTTAAGGTTATACTTTTTGGCCTTCATTCAAAAACCAATTTAAATAAATTAGAAAAGAGTCAAAATATTTTAGTAGGCTGATAATGAAATTAATTGGAAAGAGGCTTCAATTTCCTTGGCTAACATGCCTTCAGATTGTTTTCACTTTCCACAACTTACAAATGAAAAAATACTCCATCTTTTCAATAATAAAGTTGAACCATTTAATGTTGGACGCACGATTCTATTTGATTTTCTAGTAGCATGTGAACACATTTATTTACATAGTTTGTACTTCTGTAAATATTAGCATCATGTTCAGATGGGTCCATATGGACCAATACTAGGCTGCCACATGCTTTGGGTCCTGACTTAGAGGTCCTTTTGGACCTGAGCCATAAGTCGTCGGGTCTCATACTTGTTGGAAATAGTATTGTCATTGATGAAAACCAATGCCATTTATGTCAAATGAAATTTCAAAGCAAGGCTATTGTTTGGTATAATGTTATCATTGATGAAAATCAATGTCATATCATTAATGACAAGTAAAGTATGATGTTTGGGAAGTACAATGGCTTGAATGAATGCATCTATGATCTCAATATGGCTTGACAATTTTTTTTTTAAATTATATATATATATATATATATATATATATATATATATATATATATATATATATAAGAGTTATGATTATTAAATTAATATATATATGGTATGGTTGCATGGTTCTTTCTGAGACCTTTCCAATGGTATATTACACTTAGTAAAAATCCTCTATGATACAAAGATATGTCAATTGGAAAGTGACATTGGAAAAAAAGGATCAAAAGCACCAATTTTTTTAAATAAAATACCAAAATTGTTAAAGTATATGCATGTTCAAGGTAGATCCATGAATTCATGAGTAATCAATGAAAATTTGAATATATACATGCACATTGTTTAATGATCTTAAACACAATGCACCTCAAGGTAGATTTAATGTTTGTCGACATTATGTATGATGGATTATGTGTAAACTTGCACAAAATTTAATGGAGGTCATGCCCCCTGATGATTTTCATATGGATCTTGTCCAACTAATAAAATGAAAACATATTGTAGATGTCAGAATGACTCCTTATTTGGATGCCAAGTGGACCATCTAGTGCAAGTGATTTGTGATGTGGCCCTCTGATATGGACGCACGGGTGTCACCACCAGATTGGAAAAGTGGTAGCACAATGACATGTGGTAAAATTAGATTGGCTCAAAGGTGATGATGTGGATGTACACATAATTATTGATGTGGAAGCATGAAAAGGTGCCACATGGCATGCTTAATTGGCATAGTATTGATTTTGTGTGGCTCTCTTTTTCAAAGTTTGATTGTCGCAATGTGGTTTGAAATGGTTGTCCATTGTGAAGTTTGATTGGTGTTGTGTGGTTTGACATGGTTCTATGCTTCATTGTGCTTTTAAATGACTCTTTTTTGTGAATTTTTATTGACACAATGTGGTTTGATGTGGCTCTACATTGAAAAGTTTTATTATTGCTATGTGGTTTGACATGGCTCTCCATTGTTAGGTTTGAATAACACAATATGGTTTGATCGTGATTAAAATAATTTTGTTTGGATGGCTTGAATAAGGAACATGGTAATGGAGTTGGTATTGAGCCCTTTCATTCCAAAAGAGGTAATGAATTTAAGTTTGGTCAAGCTCACCAAAATTTTTGTTTTTCCCTCAAAAATGCATTCTATCGAACTTTTTGGCACATTGACAGTGTGCATTTTTGTTGAACACACATTATAAAGGTTCATTTTTAGGAAGCAGATTGGAAAGGTGCATTTTGTTGAAATGTTAAATTTTATAATATTTTATGAGTTATTTTGAAGGGCAATTTGAATTTTGAAAAAGGGGAAACGGATAAAATTTTCTCATGAACTGAAAGGGGGGACCTGAAAAATCATGAAGGCATTTTTTTGGGACCAAGAAGCCATATTTACTTTTTTATTGTCAGAATTATCTATAACTTGTGAATAGGCTTACTCTAGGTATAAATAAGATGTTGCAAATTGATGATTTAATATGAGGTTGAGGTTTTATTTATATGATGTTACTTTTCAAGGGAATTTATTTTGTTTTGAGCTTGTGGATCCAGTTTGGGAGATTATGACAAGTGGTCCACTATATTTTAGAGGTTGGTTCCAAAATTAAGTTGAATCCTAATACACATTGGTTATTTCATATTTTATAGGTTGGTTCCTTAATCAAGTTGTAGTCTACAACAAGTTGGTGCTTAAGCATTTTTGGGGGATGGTGTGTCTAGTAGGTTGGCTCCTACAAATTTACTTTTGGGGCTAGTTCCTGTGCATTTCTATAATCAAATACTGAAGAAGATAAAAATATATGTGGTTTTCTCCCACAACTATTTCCACATACATCTGGTGTTTTCATGCGTTGATGTGATGATGATCGTTAGTGATGCACTATTATGTTTACAATTATGATTAATTGTGAAATTGTTTGAAATAATTAAAATTGACCATTAAAATGATTCAAACCCCTCTTAGTGTAATCATTATTCTGACACTACCATCACATCAACCTCCAAGAGTGGTTTTTAGGGGGGAGTGTTTATGTTATATTCAAGAGAAGGGACCCTGAAATGCATGTACATTTTCGACATACATTAGATGGTACACCGCCCAAGAACCCTTCAACCCCCACAACCACCTACCCTTCTACTAACCAACTTGCAAATTTGGGGGTCCAAAATTCTCCTCTAACCCTATATCTATATTCGCGAGAGATGTGCCTTTCAAAGGTGGTGTCACTTTAATGCATGGTGGATTAACAACATTTTTTTTTAATTTGAAAATTTTCCTTTTTAATTTTTTTTTTAAATACAAATTAACTTTGATAATTACTAGAACTTCCCAAAAATAACCTTGTATACATGAAAACATAAAAAGGAATATATAAAGCTATAATAAATTACATATGGGAAAGTTTACATGAGTGCAAACTTAAAAAAGGTTCAACAATGTAGAATTGTTTGACATAGCTAGACCTCTTCCCTTAATATATTTGAACATGGACCATGGGCCATGGAAAATATAGGGATATTTTTACAAATGAGTTTTTCTAACATAAATTTCAATTAGTCAATTTTTTTCCTTGATTCAATAAAATTATGTTAATGATGAATTTCATGGACGATAATGAGAAATATGAGTATGATAGTTATATCGCATATTAATGTTCACAATTTCAAAGGTGTAATATTAAATTATCAATTCATTAAGGAGAGTGATAAACATACTCAACTCTACTATCTCTTAATATAACACCTGAGAATTTGATGACTCAAGCACCTATTCCAAAACTACATGATATCAATGGATTCTACTATAAAGAATTAATTTTCTTGAAGTGTAATGTGGTGTTTCAATTAGGAATTTATGTTCAACATTACAATCCATTATAGATACACGAATGAATTGAACAATTAAAAAGGAAATATAACATCCAAACACAAAATATAAATATCATGTGAAATAACTACAGTATTACAAATGTAATAATAAAATACAATGTTTCTTATATGACACCACAAGAATAATTTGTATGGTTGAAAAAGGCCACAAAGAATAATGAATGTCTAAATATATTTATCTCTTACTCTAAGTTTATAACATATATTTATTACTAAGTAAGCGCAAGGCTTTATAAGTGTCTGGGAATCCTTATAGCTATGTTATAGTTATTTTCAAAATTTGAAAATATGCCTAGAAGCTTAGAGGAATGTTCAAAATTAAAGGATTGCTCCCTTGTATTTAGGGTTCTGTAGTGGAAGTTTGGAACTTTTGGGGATTTTATCTCAAGTTCTTGGTCACATGAGTTGGTGGGGTTATTATTAGGATCTTAACCACATATGGAATAAGAGTGGAGGACCACCTTACTAGCCTAAAGTTATCAGGACCATTTTTGGGATTCTCGGTGGCATGGTGAGTCATTACACCTGGAATTTGAACCTAGGATAGTCTTGTAACACATCCAAGTGTCTCAATTACTTGGTGACCTAGTGGGCTAGGGATGAAGACTTGTTTCAAGCCTAATATCAAAATTAAGCTAAGTTTAAGAAAGGGTTGATGGTCAATGCTTGACATAGCAACTCTATTAATCACTAAAGATAAAAAAACATATTTATGCCCATCAAATAAATTTTTTTATGTGGAATGAGTAGAATTTATTGAGGAAAATATAGTTTTATCGATGGCCATATGGCCCGAAGATTTTTCATCCATACTAGAAAATGAGTTAATCTAGATTCTATTAATTAACGTAGATGGAAGGCCCATTATTAATCATGTTAGAGGGTAATATATTTGAATTCTATCAATATTTATGTTTTCAGACAATTTAAATTTCTTATAATGTGGTATTCTTGGAAAATCCCATATCTAGATGCAAAGGGGAGTATCACTGAGGTGTCTGGTGATGAAGTTTCCTTCAGTAGTCGAGACATGTAAGTAGGGACCACTACGTTTCAACAACATATATACCCAACATCGCATTCATAGTAATAACGTGTAAGCAAAATGGTTTCCACGTGTCTTCCACATGGGAATGGTATAGATTTGGACATGGTACTTGGGAGGATAAATCATCAAAATGACATAAATCTGCATCCAAAGGCCACAATTTGATGTGACTTGTACAAATGGAAATCTATCAACGAGTAGAATATAATGATACTTTTGGAAATGAGTTTAAGGTGGTTGAAGTTATAGAAAATATTTTAATCTTTAATAATACCACCTCTTTAAAGTAACTTATGGGGTCGGGTGGTGTTGCAAATCGAGTCTTTTCAATGGTTCCATGATATTCAACTAATGATCGACTAACTAATGAATCATAATTGAGTGTGTGTGTTTATTAAATACCAACTTATAGTGATATGTTATTGTTTCTGATAAATATGTGCTTGTTCTTAACTTCTCTATGCTCACTTAGGGCATATGGTCATCTTAACTTTCCCTGGGGTCTTTTAATAATTTTTATCAACTTGTGGTTCATATTTGTTATAAAATCTATAATTATATATAACAATGAACCCTTTCATGCAAATTTTTCTCTGTCACATTAGCCATTATTATGATTCCTCAGACATGTATTCCCTTAGAGGTTTAGACAAGATGTAAACCAATTGTCCAATATACCTTAACTTGCTTATATATTGGTGTTAAATCATAATATCTCCTACAAAATAGCTCCCTTGTTATCACAAAAGAGAACCATTGGTTTCTCTTACATAGATATGATATCTATTAAAAATATGCTCATCAAAACTCCTTCATTATAAAGCCCATTATTGACAAACCTCAATTTCCACAAAATAACATAGTATTAAAAGGAAACAAATTTTAATTCAATGACATAATGTCCTACATAATCAACATTCAAGATTCCAATTTATGGTCACATGCAATCTCTAAGCACTAGAATCCGTCTATAACCAGTTCTATGACACGTATAGAAAAATTCCTTTTATAGATTTAGAGTTTATCAATCTCATAATTAGGTCCTAAGGTATCTATGCAAGTTTTGAATATTTCTTGGGAAAGAAACTTTCGTTATAGTTTTCTTTACGAAATTTGACCTCCATGTAGTCATATTGAGGTATATTTGGAAAACATGAAGTAGAAAAATGATAATAAGTCATTTTTTATTGATTCTGTGAGTGAGGGAAAATAATAAAGAAAGAAAAATGCATTTGAGGTTGTATTTTTATGTTGTTTTTCTATTATTTCTTCCACAATGGGGTTGGAGGGATAATTATAGATAAAAACATTAAAAACAAATTTTCTCTATTATTACCTACCCACCCTCTTTTTATGATTTATCTTGGATAGGGATGGGTAAAACAATAGAGAAAACACAAAATAATGAGTGGGGAAAATAATAAAAAAACATAAAATAATGAATGGGGAAAATAATAGAAAAAACATAAATAAATAAATTTCTTTCTCTATTATTTACCCCACCCATTTTCCTATGTTTCTCTATATTTCTTCCCACCCTTAGTGTGGGAAAAATAATAGAGAAAGCATAAACATGAGTGTACAAAAATAATAGAGAAAATGGTTTTTTTTTGTATGAGGGTGGGGGAAAATAATAGAGAGACCATAAAAGATGGGAGGGGGAACAATAGAGAAACTGTGGGGTAGATAATTGAGAATTTTCTATTGTTTCCCCCCACTCTCATTGTGCAAAAAAAAACATTTTCATGATAAAATATTTTTTTCTTTATTATTTCCCCACACCCATAATTTATGTTTTATCTATTATTTTCCAACACCCATTTTTCATGGTTTCTCTATTATTTTCCCTCATCCCCGCCTCTAAAATGGGAGTGGGAATAATATATAAACTATGGGGTAAATACTTGAGAACTCTCTGTTATTCCCTCCACCACTAATGTTCGAAAAATGAATTTTCATGATAAAAAACAGTTTTCTCTATTATTTCCACACACCCATATTTTATGTTTTATCTATTATTTTCCCACACCCATTTTTCATGGTTTCTCTATTATTTCCCCTCATCCCCACCTCTAAAGGGAAAGGGTGATAATTAAAAAAAAAGAAAAAAAGAAAAAAAAGAAAAAACTTATTATGAAGAGGGAGGTTGGAAGAAATATTAGAAAAACATAAAATATTTTCTTCCTACCATACTCTTATTTTTTAATGTTTTCTCAGTTATTTCTTTCACCCATATTTTTTATGTTTTCTCTTATTTCTCCTTATCTTCAATTAAAATGTGAAAATATAAAGAAATAATAGAAAATGTACTTTATTTCATTTATTATTATTATTATGTTTTCTATTATTTTTTCTACCACTTAATTTAATATATATAATTAAACAAAAAAAAAACTTTACAAAACTACATCCTCATTATATTAAATATATAAACTTGAAAACTTATATAATTTTGTAAATTATAATAATAATAAAATATTTAAAATATTTAAAAATTTAATAAAATATATTAATAAATTATTAATAAATCACTAATAAATTAGTGCTTAAATAAATTACTACTAAATTGATAAATTAAATTCCATATATATATATATATATATATATATATATATATATATATATATATATAACTCATCCCTTGCATCTATAAGTTGCATCTATAATCTATGTAAAAGAAAAAAAAACTATGCATAGAACCTTATTGACCCATGCATAATCATAACCATAAAGTTAATCTACCTAAAGTCCCATAGAAGTAACCAAAATCTCTCTCAATTCTTGGGATTTTAAATCCCAAACAATTCTTTGTCTTTTATTTTTTTCCTTTTTCTCATAGACCTCGAAAAATTTAGTTTAACATCTATACTGAAAATATATCAACTCGAATCTCAACATAGAATAAAATTAATAATTACACCAGTAGAAACATACATTTCAATATAATTTTCAAATGAAAACGTTATACATTTCAATATTTTTTAAAATCCAACCTTTCATTCTAAAGATAAAACACATTTAAAATGATGTCATTTTCCACTTACGTTTGGTGGTACATATTCAACATAATTATGATCTTATTTGACTCCACTTTGATTCTTGTTCAATGAATTTAATTAAAATAAAGGTGCACTAAAATTAATTAACGAAAAATGATTTTTTTTTGTATGTGATTAAATTTTCATAATTTTTTTTTTAATATTTATTATAAATTAACTTTATTTTAATTTTGTAAATCATTAAAAGTTAATTTTGGCTAAATTTGATTAAAAAAAAATGGGATTAACATTTATATTTATCAATATATTTTCAGCATAATATTATATATTTATTTTATTTTATTTTTATTTTTTAAATATATAATACTATATATTTAATTGATTCTTTTAATTATTAGAAAAAAAATAAATTTTTATTTAACAAAATTCTATAACATTTTCTTTCAATTTTACTTTTATATTTATCATTAAAATGATTATTTTTTCCAAATAAATAAATTAAAATAAAATAGGATTTTATAAACCAAACCATAAAAAACCTTTAAGCTAGAATATGATTTTATGAACCAAACCATAAAAGCACTTTAAGCTGTCAAAGTGGCGAGAATAAAAAAATATGTAATTTTTCAAATAATTCATTTATTTAATATTTAATATTATTTAAATTTCAAATTTATTTATTTAATCTTTTATATTATTTACACTTAATTTTATGATAAAATATCTATTTAATTATTATTATTGTTTTATTATTAAATTTTAGTAAATATCATATAAAGATATAAAATTTAAAATCATTTTTATTTTAATTGGATTGTTATATTATTATTCGTTTCGATTCTTTAAAGGGAGTAAAATTAGAGAAATCAACTTACAGGTGTTGTTTTAGCATTAGTACATAGTTTGAATAATTGGAGTGAGAAACCTTCCAAGTTTAGTTTGAGGCCTTAAATGACATTTTTCTATGACAAAAATTTATCCACAATCAATGGACCCCTTGAAACTATTCTAAACTCAAAGACCTTTCCAATGGTTCATAAATAATTTCAATCAGAGTTCGGATGAAAAAGTTACGCCTCTCAAAAGTTGATCTATCATGATTAACGGCTATAGCTCAAGATGATGCCACATCAACCCCTATTACTCAAGGAAATGAGGCTAGTCACATGGGAACTATAAATAAGACTATATGACTATCATTTTTTAACTCATACTAATGGTTGAATGGATGAAATTTAACCCTTAGTTGGTTGTCAGGTTATATTACAACTCGACCATTAGGAGGAAATGAGGTTCAATTTTATTCTAATGCATGATGTTTTATAGAAGAGAAGATTAGCTAAGAGTGAATAGAGAGAATGAAAACATAGAAGGTTTGTGTTTTGTAATAGCCCATGAGACATAGGTCTCACTCCTTTATATTTTCACAATTTCCATTCAAAGAAAGAGAGAGCATAGTAGCCTTATCTTTCAATTGGGTTTTCTCTTGAAATGGTTTCCCAAGTCACATATTGGTGTTATTGAGGTTTGTGAGTGATTTTTTTTATATTCTATTTTCCACATTTTATATGTTGTGTTCTTAAATTCAAAAATATAAAGAAAATTAACCCTCAAAGTATAGATTTTGGATTTTAATATATTTTTATTAGATCTATTTTGATGAATTGTATAATGGAATATCTATGGTAGTTGACAGATGAAATTAGTATCAGATCATGTTTCTTTAGGTATATTGTGGGGAGTTGCAGGGGATTACATTGGTTTAAGAAAAAGTCATAAGATCCTAGTCATGGCTGATAAATCTAGTTTTAGTATCCCTAGAGATCGAGTAGATGAGGGATTCACAAGGGTAAAAGAGTGTTGGATACCAATAAAATACTTGGGGGGGGGGGGGGTGGTTGAATCAATATTTTAAAAAAATTAGTAATTATTTAGCCAATCAAACTGTGACAACCCTTTTTTCTACCCCTCTTGGAATTGTCACTATGAATTGTAAAACATGTAAATATTATAGAAATGTAACAAAATGACTAGATTAGGGAAGTGGATATTTATTTCGAGTCTGAGGAGGAGTTTCTTGGGAGGTGATTAAACTTAGGATGTTCATTTAATATTCCACTATATTTTTGACTGGATTTAATGGCCTACACAACAAAGAGGGAGGTGGATTATGGTCTTCCTAAGCATAGGACAAACATGATACTAACTTTTTCCTCGTGGGAAATAATGGGTGGTAAATACACAAGGGATAGGTGAGGATTTGGGAAAGGAAAAAGGCCAACAAGAAAGAGACAGACACACAGACAACAAAGCATTCATAGGATCCATGTTTAGGAGGTGTGGCTACAATGGGAATAAAATATAAACACATGATAGTGTGTTGTGGATGCATGTATGTTGGGCTAGGGATACAATATTTGCAAGAAAACTCGTGAGAAGAAGAATGCTAGGAAACACATTTGCATAAGAGAATGAGCACAAATATCGGTGTGGAGTGAAGATAAGTCAAGAGAAGAGTGGGTGGAGACAATGTGTATTTTGGATACCCATTGGTTTATTGGGTGGAATCACTATGTGATCTGGATTCTTGCATTATAGAGTGGCAACTTTGTCTATTTGGGTGTTTGCAAGGTTAGTAAGTAGAAGTGATGTGCACTCTGGGTCCCTGTCAAAACAGGTGGAGACACTTTGAGCTATGACTTAACATAACATTTAGCAGGTGGAGCACCATGAGTTCAGGATTCTTGTAAGAAAGTGACCCACCATGAAATGTGGATTCTTGTGTGAATTAGTTTATTATAATTTATGTGAATTCCCTTAAAAATTTACACCTCAGACTCTGAATCTAGCTCGGGGGTGGTCCACTATAAGAAATATTTAAATTCATTCGGCTTGTGGTTTGGTGGAGAGTGGAAGTCCCTCCCTCAATTTCCAATCGTTAATATATAAATATAAGTGCATTTACTTGTACTTTTTTTGCATTATGAATGTAGAATGATGTTGTTACATTTTATAATAATTAATGTCTCAACATTTCTCATGGAGGAAGGTGTTATTCATAGCTTTCTATAAGGAGATGGATTATGTGAATGTTCTCGTGGTTGAAAGGGATTTGTAGATATGTGCAATTGTTGATACTTTCCTAAATGCAGGGTTAATTGCATAGTATGTATGATTACTTGTTGAGTTCAATTAACTATCATTGTGTTTGATTTCTATAGTTCAATATGTTATGAGTATCATAGATGTCCATTATTTATGGATTGGTGAAAGTCATTGGTTGATGTTATGTGTCGTATGTTATATCGGTTGATATAATGGTACCTGTTGAAATTCGTTATGTGGTTAATAGGATGCAGTTGTTTCGATGTTTATGGTTAAGATTTTTTTATGGTTTAGATGAGTTCTGTGCATGTTGGTAGGCATGTTGATAGCTTTATTTCCCTTATTATGATTATGTTTAATGCTTAGAATGCTAGTGTGGGAATGAGGGTTTCATTCCTATAAGTTTCAGTTTTCTAATAAACACTACGCTCTGAACAAAGTTACCGATCAAATGCGAACTATTACCTCAAAGCACAAACTCTAGCCAAGAACCACCAAAAAAACATGAAAAATAAGCTGAAAATGAAAAGTGTTGATGCTGGAATAAACCTTTTTTTTTGAGATAAATTTTCAACATTTTTTAAAAGTGGTAGGTTTTTGTGAAAAAACCACCCTGAAAATGAAAAGTGTTGATCCTGAAATAATGTTTTTTTTTTTTTTTTGAAGGGTAACTTTTTAACAAAAACAACATGAAAACAAAAAGTGTTGATGTTGGAATAACGTCTTTTTTTTCAGGGTAAATTTTCAACATTTTAAAAAAATGATAGTAAAAAATTTGATGCTGGGATAATGGCATTTTTTTTTTCACGGTAAATTTTCAACATTTTTAATAATGATATTAAAGATAAATTATTATGACTCTGAAAGACTTTAAAATTCTAATGATTTTCAAGTATGACATTAAAGATTAAATATGACGTCTTTGAAAATCCTTAAACTTACAACGATTTTTAGGCATGACATTAAATACAAACTATCACATCTTTGAAAAACCTTAAAATTCCAACAATTTTCAATCATGGTGATGAAGAAAAAATAATTATAATTTTTTTCAACAATAACATTAAAATTAAAATATCATGACTTAGAAAAACATTAAAATCTTGACAAATTTTCAACCATGGAATTGAAACCAAAGATTATGACTACAAAAAAATAAGTTTTCAAAACATTTCAAGCATGCCAATATGGAAAAATGTTATGACTAAAAAAAATTAAGAAATAAACAACTCAATGAAAGACTTATTATACCAAGAGTAATTTATTTTTAAAATGTTAAATGAACCTAGGACAACTTGATACAAGGCAACAAAATTTTAAAAATCAACTTTTAAATTGACACACAGTGTAGAGGAACTCGACTCATTGTAATGAAAACTTAAACAACAAACATGAAATTGAAAGATTGGGGAAAAAATCGATTCATTATAATGAAAATTGTAAAATCATCTATGAAATTGCACATAATGGGATTGGTTACTAGTAAAGCATTGATACAGAAGAAAATAAATAAATAAATAAAACAAAAATAATATATAAATATATAAATAAATAAAAATGAAAAATACAAAAGAAAATTTTTTTTAAACATTAAAAAAATTAGAAACAAAAACAAAACAAAAAAACACATTAAAAAAAAAGTTACAAGTCATCAAAAACAAAAAAAATCAAATATAAAAAAGATATAAAATGACAAAGAAAAAACATAAAAATATAAACAAAAACTAAATTAACTTATATATATATATATATAAAACAAAATTTCCTGTTGTACGAAGTGTAGATATATTTTTTTAAATGTTGGTGATTTTCATGTTGACAATAAGGCATAAAAAAATGAAAAAAAAAAATGAAAAAAGAGAAAAACCCATAAAAATGTAAAAAAACAAAATTAACATGTAAAAATAAAAAATTTAAGCAAATAATAATAATGATAATAATAAAATAAAACAAAAAAAAGAAAGAAACAATTTAAAAAAAACACATAATTAAAAAAAAAAATTAACTTAAAAAAAACATCAAAAATATTTTTTTATAAGCTAAAAAAAATTAAAAAATATATATATAAAAAATCATAATTAAAAAAATAAAATAATTAAAATAAAGAAATTTAAAAGAATTAAAAAATTATAAGAATTAAAATAATTTTTTTTTTAAGAAAATCAAATAAAATAATTAAATAATATTAAAATAAAGAAAATTTAAAAATAAAAAGTAAAATAAAATTTAAAAAATTAAAAAGAAATTAAACAGAAAATAAAATAATTAAAAAAACTTAAAAAGGGTTAAAAATTAAACATAAAATAAAATAAAATAAAAAATAAATAAAATCATAAATAAAATATTTGCAAAACTAACCCCCTGTCGTCCATGGGTTGTTGGACGTACGGTTTGGCAGATGGAGCAGATGTGTTTTGTTTCTGTAGTTTTTAATATATATATATATATATATATGATGATGATGATGATGATGATGATGATGATGATGATGATGATGATGATGATGATGATGATGATGATGATGATGATGATGATGGTATATATAATTTTAATTTTTAAATTTTCATTATTTTTTTTTAATTTTTTAATTTTTTGTTTAAACTTTTTTATATTTAGAAGGTAATTTTGTTTTCCTTTTTACATTTTTATGCGTTTTTATTTTTCCTTATTAATATATTTTTTTATATTTGATTTTTTTTGGATTTTTTTTTTTGTGTTTTATTACTAACATGAAAATCAACAACATTTAAAAGAAATTATCCACAATAAATACATTAAAAAATCTAAAGTGTAAAAAAAATTATATTATTTTTGTTATTTATTATTTAGTGGTTTCCATTTTTTTGTTATTTATTATTATTATTATTATTTAAATTCATTTATTTGTAAGGTGATTGGTTGAGGTCTTATTATGGGATGTTTATTAATTTCCATTTCTATTAGTTACTATTTTTTTTGTATTTTGTTTGATTTTATTTTATTTTTTATTTCTTTCTTTTTTTTATTATTATTTCCATTTTCACGAATTATAATTTTTCTAACATTTTTCAATTTAATATGACTTATTATTATATTAAAAACACATTTTAATAAATTTAATTATAAAATAGTATATATATTAATAAAAAATAAAACACACACACACACATGTATGTATAAATAAGTAAATACAAACAATATTAGTTAATCACATTTCTTAATTTTCAGTGATGTCATTGCTATATTTAATTATATTTAATTAGGTTTTAGTACTTCCCTCTTAGTTTGAATATAGCTAAATAGCTCTGAACTAATCAATTAAAGCCTTCATAAAAAAAATATGGAGAAATTTAGTTTCAACTAAATAAGATGTCAATTCCAAGAAACTTGTTTTGCACAACTATTTGTCTCCTACAATGTTCATGGGAATTGTACATGATTGATATAAAGATTAAGGCAATTGGGTATGTGGAAGTGAAGGTAGCGGAATATGGAACAAAACGTTTCTTGTTACATCTCAAATGATGTCATGTTTCGAACATGACTGCTTTATTTTGTAGAGAAAAATGGAGTTATATAATGATCAATAGATTTCCATACTTAGAAATTCCTATCAAGATTAGCTCAGCATCCTTTCTACTATGGCATGTTAGCCCTTATTAAAGAAAATATTTAATCTTACGTTATATTAAATTGGTTCTAACATGCATATAATTATAATCAATGATATGACATAAAATTGGATTATGACTATCGGTTGGGATTTAACAGCCTGACCTGCCCACTTTTTACCTGGCACTGCACTCCGACAGGTCATTCAATCACCCAAATCACCCACTGAAGACTGTCGGCGCTGCGCACAGGCCTGCCAGCCCGACTGGACCCGGTGCTACGCACAGGAGGACCTGACCTAAACGGGCAGTCGGGTGGTGCTGTGCACCAACAAATTTTGTCAAAATTGCTCAAAATTTGCCTTAATCCAAATTTTTTTCCTCCAAAAGCTCTTGCATCAGTCAAAGCAAGGTTTTTGGTCTTTTTTCCTCACATTCCAAGTGTTCTTTTCATAATATAGGAAGGAATTTTTGGCCTAATGTGACCAAACCTTAGTCTCCATAAAAATCAAATTTGGCCACCAAGAGCAGGGCTTGCAAATTTGAAAGGTTGAAACTCAAATACAAGCAACCCTCCTCCTAAAGAAACTCAAATACAAGCAACCCTCCTCCTAAAAATCTGAATTTTTCCTAGACATACTTCATTTGGCCCTCATTTGCAAAAAAATTCCCTCACATCACGCATTTGCACTCTCTAGACCTAAAGGCTCTCAAACAAGTTAAAACTTTTTTTCTAAGAAAATCACCATGTCTGAAGAAGAAATCAATACCAGCAGTGATGAAAGCCAAAGGCCTACTAAGCCAAAGCACAAGGGAGGAAGGGTTAATAGGTTTGAGCCCCTAGACATCATTCAAATTACTTCCTCTCCCATGATCCTTGCATGTTTTCAGGATGTTGGGTGTTATCAGTTTCGTGAGAAGATTAAACAAGTCCAGATCCACTCAGAATTGACTAGGTTGTTCATTCTCAGTTTACAAAATCACCAAGTCAACCTAGGAGGAGCGAATTTGGAACTCTCATCTGAATCCATTGCTAAAGCCACAGGAATACCAGATATTGGTGAGAGATGGTTCAAACAGAAGAAATTGGACTTGAGATATTATGAGCCCTACCTCAAACCTAGCTGTCAACAAGGTTGCAAAGATCTCTTCCCATTTTCCCACTTGCTAGAGAGATATGCCTTATTGATGAGGCAGATTATCAAGTACTTCACCTGTGAGGGGAGGTACTCCAGGGTTTATTCTTATCACATAAGGCTTCTGATGCACTTCACCAGGGTTAAGTTGTTTAACCTACCATACTATCTATGCCACAGCATTGACAAAATGGCTTTAGTGGTCAAGAGGAGGAGTTATGCCCACCAAATGCAGAGCCTTTTTCACCACTCCTTGGTCAAGATGATTTTTTTACACTAGCTGGAGGAGTAAGGAATCCCTTGGGAAGTATTTATCTCACATGATGTGTTTACAAATCCCCAAGCCTTCATTCATCAAAATTTTCCTTCCACTTCACACCCACCTACCTCCACTACTCCACCATCTCCAGATATGTCTTCTCCACAAGGAAACTCACCTCTTATATCTTCACCTAATGCATCAAATGAAGGAGCAGAAAGTAGCCCTAATGAGGAGAAAATAGATGACAATGGGGAGGAAAAGGACAGTGAGGTAGAAACAGAGTTTAATGAGGAAAAATAAGAGGACAACAGTGCTAAGGGAGAAGATGATGGCAATAGCCATAAAGAACAAACAAACAACAGTGAGGAAGAGGCAAAATCTATTGAGGAAGACCAAGAGGATGATGATGAGATGGAGGAGGAGGATGAACATGGCAGTCATGAAGGGAAAGACAGTGATGAATTTGAGCAAAACAGTGATAGTGATGACACCCATAAAACAATCTCAAGTGCAGAAAAGAGTGTTGATGATGAGCAAGATAAATACACAGAAGATTATGAAGAAAGCAATGAAAAGGACAGTCAACAAGAGAGTACAGAAGAAAACCAAGAGGAAGATGGGTTTGAGCATGACAGTGAGCCGAATGATAGTAAAAAAAGTGTTGAAAACAATGAAGACAATGATCTTGAGGAAACAGAGGGAGAGGATGAAGAAATTGAAAAACAAGAAAATACAACTGATGAGGATGAAACAGATTTTGAAGATGAAGGCAGTGACCACAACAGTGGCACAAAGGAGACAGTCAGTGACGAGAAAGAAAATATTCATGACATTCATGACAGCTGTCATGACTATCATGACACGACTCAACCTCTAAATAACTAAGAAATCCAAAGTGACAGTGCAGAAAGTGACAGAGAAGAAGACCTCAGTGAAGGACAGAGCCAAAATGAGGCAAGTGAGGAGGGTAGTGATTAGTTTGAGAGCCAAGATGACAGTGAAGAAAACAGTGAGACAAGCAAGGATGATGATGACGTTAAAGGTCAAGAAATCAGTGACCCAATGGAGCATCAAGTGACTCATGAAAGCCATGAAAAAGATGAAAAGGCTTGTGACTTCATCAAGGTTCAAGGCACCCTCATCACTCCTCTCACATGCACCTACCATAGAGGCAAAAGAGATGTGTTTGCTGCCTCAAAAAGGAAAAGGGCCATCTCTCCTCCAGCTATCAAGCACAAAGAAAAAGGCAAGGAGAAGATGGAAAAAGGTGAGCAACAGGTGAAGGTGAGGAGAAGAAAAAGGATCAAGAGGAATTCTCAAGGGCCTCAATTCATTGATTTAGACAGTGAAAATGAGGACAAGGAGATGAACACAAGATTGCTTCTCTTGGAGAAAGATGCATAGCTCTAGGAGTGGGAAAGATACTTTGAGATGGCATAGCGTGTCATCCACTATTACAAAGAGGAGCATAAGAATTTCAAGGAGGTAAAGAGAGGCCTTTCCCTACAAAAGAAAATGACTAAGCATTATGCAAGGAAAAACATGCTTGCTTGTGCCAAACTAAGGAAGGCCCTCATGGAGCTAGAAGACCTAAAAAGAGCCAAAGTATAGGACAGCCTTGGAATTTTTTCTCAGGCTTCTCAATAGGTGTCCAAGACCTCTCGAGGGACCTCTCCACAAATTTTGAGGCAAATTGGACAACTTTTTTTTTTTTCGAAATTTTGACCCCTCTGTGCGCAACACCCTAAGCACTACGCACAAAATTGGTGCATATTCAGCTCTCAAAATTTACATTTTTGGATTTCTCACATTATCAGCAGTCTTCTCACCAATTTTCAGATCATTTGGAGCATTTTTACCCCCTCAAAAGGTCAAAAAACATAAAACATTTGACCTTTCTGCCTCATTTTCAGACGAGGCGCTATGCACAGAGCAGCGTTGGGAGATTTTATTTTTGGACAACTAAATGGCATCCACTCAACACAACACAAGTATTTCTAGAAATTAGACTCATCAGGCTTTCCAACGGGCTGTCATGGAGCCAAATCCAGTGTCAGGAAGGGGTCCAAAACTCAGCTGCAAGAGACCCTGTTTCCTGCTGAAATGGCACTATGCACAGAGGCTGCCTAGTGTGTTTTGGACCAAAAGTCAACAAAACACACTCATTTATTAAAAATAGAAATTTTTGAGTTTTTTGATGCAAATTAAGCTAGAATTAGGTGCAAATAGTTATTTTAGCTTTTATTTCTTGGGATATTATATGCCTTGGGCCTTGCATGGTCTCTTGGCCATAAATGATATTTGTGACTATATTTGACATTTTCCTACCACATTTAGGGTTTTAGTCCTCATTTTCTCCACAAATAGAGCATGAGGCACTTAGGTATTTTGTTGGCATTTGATGAGCTTGAAGAGAAATATACATGGTTTCATGAGCTTGGAGAAGAAATTGGTTTTGTGAAGTGGATGAATTGCTTGCTTGGCTTGATGATGGAGAAGCTTGTTTGCAGGATTCCATAGCTTGGTGAATGGTGATGTCTTCCTAATTTGTCTATTTTTTCCTTTGTTATCATTATGTTTCATGTTTCTTGGCTTCTATTAAACATAAAAGTATAGGTTGAGACATGTTCTTTGAGGCACCTCAGTCTTCCTGTTTTTTATAGCTTTGATGTTTTCTCTTTTGGCCATCTTAAGGAATTCTTGATTGCTCCTTAGGTACACCAAAATTTGTTTCTGTTTCATGTATGGTTAGTATTATAGCTTACAAGTATGATTCATCGTATGCCCTACTTATTTGAATTTTTCAAAACCCTATCTTGAAGCCTTTCTGTGAAATATTGATTAATTAGGTTAAGTCAAAGAGGTCTTGTTCGATATTTCCCTTTGTCCATGCTTACAAACTTGTTTCAGAGTTCCAAATAACTTGATATATGCTATTTAGGAGTTCCCTCTCCATAAATTGAGTTATTTGTATTGTCCTATATATTTTCCCAAAATCTGAAGGTGAATTTCTAAAGTTAGAAGCTCTTATGCTCTCTATGTTTCACTAGAATGTTTATCTTGGATGTTTAGCTGTTTAAGTATTGTTAATTGAGCTTAATGGTTTTCCCTACCTCATGAATTGTAAATTTTAAACTATATATGTTTAAGACCTCTTAGTCTTTCCAAAACTTAATGTTCATTACACCTCATACATCACGTTAAGGATCCATTACCCTTGCTAAATCGACCCTACAACACACTCTGTTTCATCATTTAGACACTCTTGACTTTCACTTGAATCCATAGCCCAATGGATTTGACATACTCTCACTCCACCTATTCCACTTGACCATCTTACCCAACCAAAACAATCAACAAACCCTACACTTAACAACTAGCCTAAAATCAAAACCCTAGAGAAAAAAGAACACATCCTTTGCACCCAATAGAGAGATCCCTCTCTGAGTCCAAGAAGGTTAGGTCCTCGGAATCCAAAGCTTGGTTCCATGTTACCCTGTCATTTGGTCTGCCAATCTGCCAAATCACGGGACCCTAACATGTTCATAGACACTCAAGTAACGAAAGGAAAGTTGATCAATGTACCAAGATAGAAGATGTGTAATATTTAATTTAGTTTAAATATATCTAAATTAAAAGAGATGACTTAAGGTAACCTTAAAAACAAACCTTTTCAAATAATAAAAGTGAGTTGAATATTAAACACAATTATAATACTAACATTAGTAATTCAACAACCATGATTCATAACACCTATGTCAGATAATTATAAATGTTCTTAATTGATTGTAAGGTGGTAGAAAACAATTAAATGTAAAATCCAACTAAAACTGGATATTGAGAGGGACATATCAATATTGAATTTGACATGCAAATCCATCTAACTTCATCTTGTATCCCAAACAAATCCTTTACATTTCTCTTGTTAATTTTTTTTTGTTCCTCAAAAAATTGTTTCCCTTGATAAATAAGTTGTGTTACATGACAAGAATATCAATTATCTGAAAACTAACAACACATTGCAAATGATATTGGTAGCTTTGCCATATTTATACCATAATCTAGTCATAATTTAGTTCTTAGATTAATAGTAAAATAATTGTTATTAGGAATTATTCATAAATATTAATTAACTTGTATTTACAATTTAATTTAAAAATTAATTACTAAATAAAAAATTATAGATCATCCCAACTCTAGTTTTCTCTGTAAAAGGAAGAAGTCATGTTTCAAACAAGAGGTCTGTTGAGGGATAACATTAAAAATTTTGTTCCATATTCCCATGTCTTCACTGCCACAAACACAATTGCATTCAACTCTATATCAATCATATACAATTCCCATGAACTTTGTAGGAGACAATTGGTTGTGCAAAACAATTTTCTTAGAATTGATATCTCATTAAATTGAAAGTGAGTTTCTCCATATCAATTTGAACCGAACACTACCAACAAAATAAAGTTATAAAGCTGCATTACAATGAATGAGGTAGGGCGCTCACCAAAAATAAACAATTTAGCCCAACATTTTCGCTTTGATTTCTATTTTTTTATGAAGTATTTAATTTTTCATCTCACATCTTGTCATGAGTTCATACTCCAATTGGCTATACTTAAATTAAGCAACACGTACTAGCTACTATAACAAGAGACAAAACAACTTAAAACTTAAGTACCTGCAACTTAGTTTAAATATAGATAAATTAAAGTAAAAATATTGAATAAAAAATTAGCCAATTTAAGTTTTAATCATTGGTAATTGATGTATTTTGTTAATTGTAATTGATAATGTTTTGTTTGAGATAGTTGTCTAGAAGATTTTACATTTTCTGTGTAAAGTATAGATAGAAATTTTTTAAGAGTAGGTATTCTTACTAGATATATTGTGAAAGATAAGTTGAATATATTACTTAAAAATGTATATAAATATTCAAAATCAATTAAAATAATTTTATTTGATAATATTTATAATTAGTTTTGTCAACAGGGTTGGATTTTCATTTATTTATTATTTTTTTTTTTTTTTATGGAAAATCATCATAATAATAATTAAAAAGAAATGAGAAGCTGCAGCGGGAAACAACTCTCTGACCTAGGGTTTGGTTCTCTGTCTACACACTGCTTTCAACTCTAGCAAGGGGCAGTGCCCTGTTCACTGACCTGCGACAGAGGGGGCTTGCCCTGGCCCAGCGGATGGGAAAACCGGGGGCCTCTGGGGCCCCTACTTTCAAGAAAATAATGATGGAAAAAGGAAAAGGGCCTTTTGAAGGAGTCCAGATCACGGGTTCTAAAGCAGCGAGAAAAAATGACTTCAGCAAAAAGACAAAGAGGAACAACGATGCCACGGTTGACCAGGCTCACAACCAATCTCAAGGCATCAAAAAATTGGAGGATAAAGGCGCAATGGATTCTGCTCAAGGGAAGAACCCCCAGGATGGAGGAACGGAATCCAAAGGAGTTGAGGCTAATGATACCTCTACCCTGAACGGAGCCACTCGTGTTGGCTCAGCAACGAAAAACAGGCAGCCCATAGCCACGAGTAGATGTAAACCGAAAACCATTGAAATCTTAAGGGTAGTCATTACAGACCCAGAACTTCAAGCTTACCGGGATCACATGGCCATTCATGCTGTAATCTACAAGTTTATGGGCTTTTGGCCCACAGAAAAGGCCTTATGCCAATGGATAAAACAGACCTGGAAGACGAAAGGAGATGTAAAACTTCACCTGGGGGCTAAGGGTTTCTTCACAACTGTTTTTTCTAACCTGGAAGATAGGGATCGTATCTTTGATGGAGGACCTTACTGCTATGGCTCTGTAGGTCTCTACATAAGGCCTTCGAAGCCATAATTTTCTCATGAACAAGAAACCTTCATGCATGTACCAGTTTGGATTTGCCTTTTTTCTCTACTAATCGACTATTGGAGACCGACAACCCTGGAAAAAATCGGCAACAAACTGGGGACCTTTATCCAGGCCTCTGAAGAAATAATCCAAAAAAGGTACACTTCTTATGCTCGGATCTATGTTTAAATGGACGTTTCAGGTGCCCTTCATGATGGAATTTGGTTAGAATACAGAGATGAAGTTCTCTTCCAAGCCATAGATTATGAACATATACCCTTTAGATGCAGGAAATGCCATGAGCATGGCCATTTAATTAGGGAATTCCCTCTAAACAAACCTGCAGGGAAATCCAAGGACAACTTAGAAAAGAATAAGGATGGCTTTGTTCAACCAGCGGGAAAACACAAAACCAATAGAAGAAACCCACCGAAGATAGGAATCCCCACTAAAGGTTCCATGAATGCATTTGAAGTTATTGGAGAGGATATCGTTGTAGAGGAGAACACCCAGAATTCAGAAGAGAAGCGGAATAACCAGTAGGAAAATGCTCAGAACACCCAGCCCCAGATTCCTGACTCGATTGATGATTTCCTCCTAGATCTTGGCCTCAAGAAAGATGCTAAAGGAGATGAGGAAATGGTTATGAGTGAAATAGGCATGGAAGATCAGGACTTAAGTGACATACTCGATAAATAAGGATTGGATCTTAACACAATGGTCGAGAAATGGAAACAAAAGGGAGCTGACCACATCCCAGAGGAAGAGATAGATAGAGTCAACTACCTTTTCCTTTCCAGGCATGATGCAAACCTTAGAGGGTAGAAAAAGAATCCGAGAATGACTACAGGGCTGGGCATAAAGATGAAAACCTTTCAAAGTTCACTTTCCAGCACCAAACACAAGAAAAAAAGAGGTAGAAGAACCAATAAGGAAGAACTCTATGAGCTTGGCCAACTTCTCATCAACTCAGGTAAAATGAAAGCCCTTGAGGCTTTTTCGTTCTCCTCCTAATCTTTTTTAATCATGAAATTACTCTCATGGAACATAAGAGGGCTTAGCAACCAAACTAAACATAGATTGTTGAAGAAAAAAGTTAGGATGGAAAAACAAGACATTATTTTCCTACAGGAAACTAAGTGTACCAGACAGAAGTTGGAAACAGTAGGCAAACACATAGGTAAGAGGATGGAATGCCTGGAGGTTGAGGGTAATGGTTTGGAAGGAGGTTTAGCCATCTTCTCGAACCCCCTTCCACTTCACCTTCTGCATGCAGAGGCCTCTCGATCTTTCATCTCCCTAGTAATTCAAATCTTGGGGGAGAAGTGCACTTATCTATTTACGAATGTTTATGGTCCTCAACAGATGGAAGACAAGTTACATCTGCTGAAAAATATTTCGAATCTGCAGAAAAGATACCCCAACACAAAGTTCATCTTTGGAGGTGACTTCAATATGATCACTTCTTTAGGGGAGAAAAAATGAGGAATAAGAACCCTGAACAGAGATGCTGAGGCATTTTCGTCTTTTATCAGGGCAGAAAATTTGGTGGATATTATGCCCAGAAATGGTTCTTTCACTTGGACTAATAAAAGAGGAGGCGATAGACACATCGCTTCCAAACTAGATTGATTTTTGATTTCTGACTCCATTCTCCTAGAAGGAGTCACAGTGGAATCGAACATCATTCCTTCTGGGGGTTCAGATCACTGGCCTATATCTCTGGATGCCTCTATCCTCGGCACTCCCAAAAACAGGTTGTTTCTCTTTGAGATATTCTGGCTCAGTCACCCGAATATCATCTCCAACATCAAACTCTGGTGGAATGAGCACTTAGACACTAGAGGAACCAAAATGTTTCAGCTCCAGGCTAGACTGAAACACATCAAGGCTAAGCTCCAAACCTAGAACTAAGAGGTCTTTAGTAATATTTTTGAGGAAAAGCAAGCCCTGGAGGAGCAGATGGCACTGATACACAACAACTGGATTAAAGGGGATATTTCCCAAGACTCCATTATTACAGAGCGTCAGCTCAGGCAAAAGTGGGATGAGAGATCTCATCAGGAAGAAATTATATGGATACAAAAATCCCGCATTCAATGGCTGAAGGAAGGGGAGAAGAACACAAAATTTTTCCATCAATCAGCCATGGATTATAGATGCAACAAAAAAATCACCCAAATCAAGAAGGAGAACGGTTTGTCTATCCAATCCCATCAAGAAATTGCTGAGATCCTAAGAAACCACTTCTCTTTTATTACGACTAAGCGAGACATAGACAGAAGGGAGGCCATTAATGAGGTGATCACTTCCATTCCAAAGCTGATCACCGATGAGCAGAATAAAACCTTGTACCACCTGTTCACCCTTCTGGAAGTGGAAGAGGCTGTCAAAGATATGGCCAATGGAAAGGCTTCGAGACTTGATGGCTTCACCATTGACTTCTTTAAGGCATGCTAGGATCTAGTGAAGATTGATGTGTGGGAGGTGGTTGAAGACTCGAGGAAGTCCTCCTCTATTCTCAAATCTCTTAACTCTACTTTCATTGCACTCATTCCTAAGGAAGAGCATGCCTGCACTCCTGATAAGTTCAGACCTATTGCTCTTTGCAATGTGCTGTACAATATCATCTCCAAAGTAATGGCCAACAGATTGAAGCCCGTTCTACCCTTGATTATATCTGAAGAGCAATCGAGTTATGTGGAAGGACGACAGATCATGGACAACATCCTTCTAGCTCAGGAAATGATCCACTCTCTGAAGTCTAATAAGAAGGCAGGCATGATCATATAACTGGACCTCTCCAAGGCCTATGATAAGGTCATTTGGAGATATCTGGAAGCTGTGCTCCTTTCTTTTGGTTTTGGTCAATGTTGGATAAATTGGATCTTAGCCATGGTTAAATCTCCTAGCTTCTCTATTCTCGTTAATGGAGCTCCTTCTTCACCCTCCTATCCTTGAAGGGGCATTAGGCAAGGTGACCCCATCTCACCTTTTCTGTTTGTCATCCTAATGGAAGGTCTGAGTTACATCATCAAATCAGCCAAGGAAAGGAATATCATCAAGGGTCTCCAACCCCTAAATCATTTTCCTGCCACCACTCATCAACAATTCGTTGACGACACCATGTTGCATGACACCCCCTCTGTTAAAGAAGCCAAGGGTTTCAAAGCTATTCTGAACTTATTCAGCATTGCTTCTGGTATGGATCTAAACTTGGAAAAATCTTATGTTTTCTTTTTCAATACCCATATGGGGGTCCAAAGACACCTCACGGAAATTCTAGGCTTTAAGAGGCGCTGCCTTCCCTCTAAATATCTAGGCGTTCCTCTCACCAACAAGCCTTGGCAGAAGATCCACTCGGAACGTATGGCTATCCAAATTGGAGGACAGGGGCAACTATTAGACCAATAGGGTCTTGAACTTTGCTAGTAGATTGGTTTTAACTAAGGCCGTGCTTCAGGCCATACCTCAGTACATGCTATCTATTCTCCCTGCTCCTAAAGGAGTCATCCAGTGGATCAGGAACATTCAAAGGACCTTCCTCTGGTCGGGCATAGCGCAGAAACCCAAATGGGCTCTTGTTGCCTGGAATAAGTTATGCAGACCAAAAAACCTGGGGGGTCTAGGGTTGCAGGACCCAGACACAGTCAATAAAGCCTGTGGGGCGAAACTTTGGTGGCGGTGGCTCAAAGAACCTCAAACGCCATGGGATAAATTATGGAAGGCTAAATATGCTGAGGAATGGCAACCGGAGGCTCTAATAAGAATGACAAATCCCCCTGCAGGATCCCCAATGTGAAATTTGGCTAAAGACAACAGAAATATCATTCAGGATTCCTGTTTCTGGAAGCTTCAGGATGGAACAAATGTGCGTTTTTACGAGGACGCTTGGCAACAGATGCCCAAATTGGAAAGCCCTAGTTTTCTCCCTCTACAAAGATGGTTTCAGAATGCTGGAAAGGTACTTGTCCATCACTATTTGTCAGAACACAATGAAGACTATCAATGGAGGAATTAGAGTCTTGCTCCCCCTCCCTTGGATAATAAATTGACTGAGCTCCTCCAAACCCTAAATTTAGTTCTTGATCAACGGTTAATCTGATTCAATCAAGATAAGGACCAACTTAGATGGGTTAAGCTTGAGGGGGCCACTTCAATCTCAGGGAAGCCAGACCGCACATTGAGCACAGGGTCCTTGAAGAGAAAGTTGCTTGGTACCCCAATGTTTGGGACAGAACTATGTGGCCAAAAGTTAGAACCTTTCTTTGGATGCTCATGAATCGCAAAATTCTTACATGGGAAAATTTATTAAAGCGCGGTTTTGTTGGCCCTTCACGGTGCCCCCTATGTGAGAAGGATGAGGAAACCATGAACCATTTACTCAATGTCTATGAATGGACTAACAATCTATGGGAATGGTTGAAGGATATGTTAAATCAATATGACAGAAATAAGGAATCCATTCAAGACTGTATAGCCAACTGGCGCACAAATTACTCCAGGTGTGACATGGTTAACACCCTCTGGCGGCTAAGCCCTGGTTTCATTATATGGTCAACTTGGAAGGAAAGGAATAGACGCATCTTTCAAAAGGAAACCAGGGAGATCGACATTACCAAAACCTCCATCATGCAGAATTTAAGAGAAACGATCCTTACTAGTTGCAAAGATGAGCAATATGCCTCGCTCTCTCGAAACGACTCTCGAATTTTGATGATGTTTGACTTAAACAGAGTTTTGAGACCTCATATCCCTTCAAACCAGCTGAAGCCAACTCCTCCTCCCGATCTCTGGCAATGCCCTATCTCGAGTTATTGCAAATTAAACTTTGATAGGGTGTCCTGGGGAAACCCTGGTCCGACTGGGATTGGAGGGCTTATAAGGAATGACAAAGGGGAAATCCTTCACATATTCTGCATAACTCTGGGGGAGGCTACCAACAACGAGGCTGAGTTCGCTGCCCTAGAACAGGGCCTGCGGATCCTCATCCCTCTGGGGATAAGCTCAGTTGTGGTGGAAGGGGATTCCTTCCTGGCCATCACGGCTATCAAACGTATTCAGAATGGTACGAAGCCTGGGAAAGTTATCACGCATTAGCATCTGGCCATGGTTACGGAGATTATTGCGAACCATCTAACTTCCCTCAATAATATAATTCTTCAGGCGGTTAGGAGGAAAGCAAATGCTCTCGCAGATTGTCTTGCCAACTATGCCGTGGATCACCCAAGGGAACTCATTGACACTTGTTGGCAAGATGTCATGAGTATTGAACTTCGGGATCAATGTACTCAAATTTCAAGAAATGACCTCACCGAAAGATCAAGTGAAGAGGGTGGCCTGCAGTCTATGGATACTCAATAATTATGAGGATCAACTACTTTCTTGATCATAAGAGTTGGCACTGTTGGGAATGGTCCTATGAAGTGCCGTGGAAAAGATGGAGGTTTTTCAAAAAGGAAGATGGCAGGATCCAACGTCACAATTGGCGTTATGTGTGGCAACCTCTTGCACGCGACATAACCGGCACTAAGAAGTGAATTCATTTTCGGGGTAATGGCAACAACACCCTGATTAGACCTCAGGCAGCTAGCAATGATGGCAGTAAGCGGATTAATGGAGTATTTATGCACCCCATCCAGGCCCCGATTTTCACTTATCTTCTCACGATCTGGACCCTTTTCATCGTGTTCAATCCCTCTGTTGTGTTCTGTGTTGTTTATCAGTTTGCCGGTCCTATCTTTTGGGCTCCTTTCCCTGGTGGTTGCATCCCAACTATGGCGGACTGTAATCTTCGAAGCACTAAGGCGGCAAGAGCGCTCAAGCATGCGCAGGAAGGATATGAAGCGGATGTATCGAAAAAGGGCAAGCAAACAATTGAAAAGTTACAGGAGGAGGTTCAACAGGCACAAACTAACATGGACAGTCGAGCCATCAGTGAGGAAACGTATTAGATTGTCGACCCTGGTACCCCTTCAACTAGAGCTACACAGTTTTTGCAGACTCAAACTATGGTTTGGCAAATGAAAACCATGTTGGCCAAAGCCATTAGCATGCAAGGAGTTGCTGTCAAAAATTCTTACGTGGCCACTTCCCTTGCTTCTGCTAAGAACTGAACGCGTTTGGACAAACTGGAGGTCTCCATGAACTCGCTCACTAAAGAGCTGAAAATGATTTCTAAGAAGCTGGACGATTTTACCCGTATGTTCGAGCTGTACCTGAGGCACGTTCTGAATGTTTCGATCGAGGTGCCGGAGGATGACTCCCATACAACGATCATTCGCCACTGCAAGCCGCACTTCATCCCTAAAGGTGTTGAGGATGCCAGTCCAAGTGTGGCTGGTCAATTGGGTTCCTCCAACCCGGTCGTGTAACCTGACTTTGGTTGTTTGCATATCTTTTATTATGGTTGTTATGTTCTCTCTGTTTCTCTGGTCTTGTAAGTCTGTCGGTAGTTTAAGTATTTTTGCAGACAATTTTTCCTTTTTTAAATGCAATTCTCATTATGGCAACCCTGCGTGGTTGGCCGGTTTCATGTTTATGTTGGTCAGTCTTTCTGCTACTGCTGTTAGGAACTCTGTTAGCCTCTGGCGGCTTGTGTATGATCTTTTCTGTGGTTGGCCTGTGCCTCCTCATGTCCATCTCGGTAAGACAGGTCATTTTGTAATTATATGTACTATCAATTTTACTTCTAATTAATATAAATCTGCTGACTTACACCAAAAAAAAAAAAAAAAAAAACTAGACATATTAAAAAATAATCTAATTTAGATGATGATTGTTTAATTTTTTTTTTTTGAAATTCAATTTTCTTTAATCACAAAAACATACAAAAATAAAGAAATATATTTACTATTAATTTCATTTTTTAAGACTTTTATATATATATATATATATGGACTTGAAAGAGAAGTTGAAAGGGATTCTATGGTTTGAAAAAATCACGAATTTTACAAGTATCGGCTCTATTCAACGTCAATAGGTTTCTGAGAAGAACTATGCATCACCAACTTCATTGCTGTTGGCTCGTTTGCTTTTGTTTATGATCAGAACAAAACAAAACTGTAATGTGAAACCATAAACTTTGTCAATAAAATCGATTCAATGATGATGACATAAAAAACTGAGCATGAAGGAACAAGAGAAAAATAGTTGAATACGAGACCTACATATATTATGAGGATTGTATATTGTCTATCAACCTACATATGAGTTTGGAAATAATTTTATAGAATATTCATAGTTCTTAAATCCATGCTTACTGGAGAGTAATTGGAAATAAAGTCTATGTTCTTTCATATCAAATTGCAACGGTTGATAGTACTTGGGTATTTGATCTCTGTCCTGGAAGAGATTGGGAGACGGATTTCTTTTCACCATGGATTTGTGGTATTTAAAAGTGGTGCGTATTGTGAAAATTAAAAAACAAATATATTGACAATGGTTTTATGATTTAATCTAGTTAATGGATATGTGTTTAGATAGATATTATTAATTTGTTGAATGAATTAGGTTTAAAGTTCAGCAATTATTCAAAATTTCAAAAGATTAGGTACAAGTTTGCAATGGAGATTTTCTGAACTCACTATGCTTTTTGGTAGCAGGCGGTGGTACAAATATTGTCATTCAAATACTTTTATCGTCAAACTCCACAGAATAGCATATTTTTCCCAAAGCACCTAATTTTTTACCGCCCAACAAACACGTATGTAAGTAAAGAATTTAAAACTGTATATTGGGTGTATTGAACCTAAACTTTAGCAACTTCAAGGCCCATATCAGACGTGACTTTGAATAAATTTGGGCTAATCAAATTCATTATAATTTATTGTTCAGAGTATTTTTCTTCTCAAGCACTAAGAACAATATTTTAATATTAAAAAATTTCAATTTTATGATAATTTCAATTTTTTTGAATAGAATCCATGAAAAAATCTAATTTTAAATAATTACATAAATAAATAACTAGCATAATGTCATTTACCAATGTACTTAATATACACCAATCATTATATATTTATGAATATAATTACTAATATATTTTATATATATACTTATGATATATTAATAATATTAATATATATATATATATATATATATATATATATATATAATTTTTTTAATACAATAGTTATAATTCAAACTATACTAAAATTCAAATATAACATAATAACAGTATTTTATTATTATTGATAATAAGTATATATCTCTTACCAAAATCTTAAGGGATTATTAATATTATAAGTCAAAATAACTATTAAACCCAAGGGTCTAATATTATAAACCTAAGGAATTAGGGAACCTTCGGGAAAAATATTAAGAACCTAAGAGATCAAGAACCCCAGAGATCCATATTAAAAACAGAAGAGATTAATTAACCTTAGGAAATAATATTTTAAATAAAAGTGAATGATAAACTCACATGATTATTAATATTATAAACCAAAGAGAACAATCATATTTAGTGATTGTTATTAATATAAACCTAATGATTTAATAACTTGAAGGATTAATAAACCCAATGGATTAATATTAAAAACCCAAATAAATAAAAAACCCACAACATTAATACTAAGAAACCAAGGGTTTATAAACCTAAGGGAACAATATTGAACATAAGAGATTAATATTATAAACCTTTAAGTATAAAACCGTTAAGTGTAAAACCTTTAGCTAAATCCTATAAAAAATGAAAACAACATTAATATTTTAAACTCAAGGGATTAGAAAACCGAAGGCATTAAATGCTAAACCAAAGGAATTATTAATATTAGAAAGTTAAGGAACAAATAAATCGAAGTTTTTAATATTATAAACCCAAGAAATTAGTAAACCTAAGGGAAAAATATTATAAACCCAAGGGACCAATATAAATATTATAAACTAATAAATTAACAAACCCTAAGAATTAATATTTTAAAGTGAAGAGATTAACAAACCCTAACAATTAATATTTTAAACTCAAAATCCTAAGAGATTATTAAACCCTAAGAATTAGTATTTTAAACTCAAGAGATTTAAAAATTCAATGGATTATTAATATTATAAACCAAAAGAAATAATAAACTCAGGGGTTTAATATTATAAACTCAAGGAATTGGTGAACCCAAGGGACAAATACTAAAAAATTAAGGATCAATAAGGCAAATGGATCAATATCAAAAACATAAGAGATTAATAATTCCTAAAATAAATATTTTAAACACAACCGATTGATAAACTCACATGATTATTAATATTATAAAACCAAGGGAAAAGTATTAAACCTAAGAGATTAATATGATAAACCTGAAGTATATAAAAAACCTTAGATAAATACTATAAACCATAAAATAAACATGGTTGAACAAGTTTGATTTAAACGTGGAGACAATTGTTGTCACAATTAGAAAACTCAAGGGATTAATAAACCCTAGGAAGTAATATTTTAAACTCAAAAAATTAAGAAATTAATAAATCATAAAATAAATATTTTAAACTCAAGATATTAATAAATCCAAGGGATTATTAATGCTATAAACCAAAAGAATTAATAAACCCAAGGGTTTAATATTATAAACCAAAAGAATTGGTGAAACCAAGGGATAAATATTAAAAACCTAAGGGATCAATAATGCCAAGGGAATTATATTTAAAATAAAAGAAATTAATAAACCCTAAGAATTAATATTTTACACTAAAAAACCTAGGAAACTAATAAACCATAAGAATCAATATTTTAAACTCAAAATATTGATAAACCCAATGGATTATTAATATTATAAACCAAAAGAACTAATAAACACAAGGGTTAAATATTATAAACCAAAGGAATCGGTGAACCCAAGGGATAAATATTAAATACCTAAGAGATCAATAAGGCCAAGCGGTCAATATTAAAAACACGAGAGATTAATAAACCCTAAGAATAAAGATTTTAAACTTAAAAACCTAAGAAATTAATAAACCCTAATAATTAATATTTTAAATTCAAGAGATTAATAAACCCAATAGATTATTAATATTATAAACCAAAAGAAGAGATAAACCCATGGGTTTAATATTATAAACCAAAGGAATTGGTGAACCTGAGGGAGAAATATTAATCTTATAAATCAAGAAACTAATAAACCCTAAGAATTAATATTTTAAACCCAAGAGATTAATAAAATAAAGGGGTTATTAGTATTATAAACCAAAAGAACTAATAAATGCAAGGGTTTAGTATTACAAACAAAAGGAATTGATGAACCCAAGGGATAAATATTAAAGACCTAAGGGATCAATAAGACCAAGAGATCAATATGAAAAACACAAGAGATTAATAAATTAATAAACCCTAAGAATTAATAAATCTTAAGAAATTAATAAACCCTAAGAATTTGTATTTTTAACTCAAATGATTTTAAAACACAAGGGATTATTAATATTATAAACCAAAAGAACTAATAAACCCAAAGTTTTATATTATAAACCCAAGGAATTGGTGAGCCCAAGGGATAAATATTAAAAACCTAAGGGATCAATAAGGTGAAGGGATCAATATTAAAAACAGAAGATATTAATAAAGCCTACAAATTAATGCTTGATTTAAACATTGAGACAATTGTTGTCATGATGCGACGTTGGATGAAAAATTACCATGGTTGGCCATGGTTGATTTTCATATTGAGACAATATTTTTCACAATGTGACATTTGGCCATGGAAGACCTTGATCGACTACGACTAATGATGATTAGCAATGGTCACTCATAGCTTTAACGTGACATTAGACCATGCATTAATATTAAAATGTATGACTAATATTTAACGTGTAATATTACGAACCCAAAGAATTAGAAAACTCAAGGGATTAATAAACCCTACAAATCAATATTTTAAACTCAAAAGACTAAGAAATTAATAAACCCTAACAATTAATAATTTAAGCTCAAGAGATTAATAAACCGAAGGGATTATTAATATTATAAACCAAAATAACTAATAAACCCAAGGGTTTGATATTATAAACCAAAGGAAATGGTGAACCCAAGGGATAAATATTAAAAACCTAAGGGATCAATAAGGCCAAGGGATTAATATTAAAAACAAAAGAGATTAATAAACCCTAAGAATTAATATTTTAAATTAAAAAACCTAAGAAATGAATAAATAATAAGAATAAATATTTTAAACTCAAGAGATTAATAAACCTAAGGGATTATTAATATTATGAACAAAAAGAACTAATAAATCCAAGGGTTTAATATTATAAACCAAAGGAATTGTTGATGGCAAGGGATAAATATTAAAAACCTAAGGGATCAATAAGGCTAAGGGATGAATTTTAAAAATACAAGAGATTAATAAACCATAAGAATAAATATTTTATACTAAAAAACCTAAGAAATTAATATACCCTAATAATTAATAATTTAAATTCAAGAGATTAATAAACCCAATGGATTATTAATATTATAAATCAAAAGAAGTAATAAACCCAAGGGTATAATATTATAAACCAAAGGAATTGGTGAACCTAAGAGATAAACAATAATATTAACATTAAAAGGATATTCAATTTCATCATCATTACAACCAAAGAAAGAATATGAAAAGTAACATATATATTTTTTTGTCTTTACATCAAAAAATTCCACTATAAAAATGGACTTGAAACACTAAATCAAAATTCATTTATCAAATATCCTCTTCCAAAACACAACTAGACTGACGAAAAAAAGAACACCAATTCAAATCAACAAGATAATGATCACGATACTTAATGTTTTTTTTTTTTTGTAAGTCAGAAGTAGTATATTATGTCAAAAAACTGAGGTTACAGAGGTATACAAAATGGCCTAAAATTTCAGGAAACCATAGAGGGTTATAGGCCTTCTCATCTGCATGCTAACAGCTGAACTATTTTGAAACCTAGCTTTTGCAGAAAGCACAGACCAAAGAACACAACCACCAAGCCAACCACACAAGGTTGTATGTGGTAGATATAGATTTGAAAAAAAAGCCTACTGAAGGCATGATAGTAGCCTTGTACATACCGATTGAAACAGTAAACAGACATGAATTAAACCAAAGAGAGAAAATAAACATCACGGAATTGGATTCGAGGCACCAGATTGACCCGCAGCACTTGGACTCGCCTCCTCGCCACCCTTCGGCTGAATCCGTGGCTTGAAATGTCGAATAATGGTAGTGTGTGAGTCATCAGTTGGCATTTCAATAGAAACATTGAGGACATGGCAAAGATACAGCTCGAAGTGGCGAACAAAACTGTCCAGGGCCCTGCCTTGCATGCGTAGCTCTTCTGTTAAGGAATTGAGGGCGATTTCAAGCTTGTCCAGTTGAGCTATGTTCTTGGCAGAGGCCATAGAAGTTGCAGCAAAGGTTTCCTTAACAGTTGCTCCCTACCTTTCTATGGCCTTTGCCAGTATGGTTTTCATCTACCAGGCAACTGCCTGGGTTTGCAGAAATTGGGTAGTCCATATAGAAGGTGTCCCTGGGTCGACCAGCCAGTCGACCTCCTCGCTGATTGCACTGTCATCGACCTGGGCTCGAGACCTTTCCACCTCTTCCTGCAAAAATTCAATCGTCTGCTTCCCTTTCTTGGGGACAGAGGCCTCGTAGCAGTCCTTGGCTCGCTTGAGGGCTTGCGAAGCCTTAATACTGCGAAGGTTACGATCTGTCATTGAATGCAGATAGAAGAGAACTGTTAACTTGCCGAAAAAAGGATAAACGAGCTTCAACTCAGAGCACAGATACTGCAAGGCTTGGTTGGAAATGAGAATGGGAGAGCGAGTATGCCCATAAATAGAAAGAAGGGTTATGGGGAATGATAAGCCGATTGAGAGCCATTTAATGCTATAATTCTTAGCAACTTGCCGGCTGAACCAACCGCTAATGCCAGAGCAATGAGCAGAGATTTTCTGCTCCTGGGCAATCATTTTGCATGCTTGAGACCTCCATTTAATCCACTCTAAGGAATGATTATCCCTACGGTTGTCCTCTCGAACGATGGGCTGCCATTCCCGAGATGTGCCTAGTGACATTTCCGGGCTATGCCACCTGACGTTATTAATCAAATTGGGTAACTCCATGAGCTACTCATGATTGATAAGCTGCCGACTGTCCTCCACGGTAGTACCGACAGTAATGTCTTTCCTCGATATGATGTCACACTGATCCCGAAGCTCACCTTGCATTAGATCCTGCCAGCACGTGTCATGGGTATCAGCTGGGTGATCTACCGCATAGTTAGCTAGATGATCGGCAAGCACATTGGCTTTCCTACGTACAGCCTGAAGGATGATACCACTAAGGGATGTTAGGTGATGCGCAATGAGATCAGTTACAACATCTAGGTGCCAATGCTTCATGGCCTTGCTGGGCTTTGTTCCATTCTATAACTTCTGGATGGCCGTAATGGTGAGCTGGGAATCACCCTCTACTATGGCTAAGTCTTTACCAAGCCGAATTAGGATCCACAGCCCTTAATCCAAAGCGGAAAATTTTGCTTCATTGTTAGTGGTCTCTCCCAATTCTTTGCAGTAATTATGTATAATTTCTCCCTTCTCATTACGCAGGACCCCTCCCAACCCGGCAGGCCCTGGGTTACCTTTTGATGCCCCGTCAAAGTTAAGCTTGCAGTACCTCGGAGCAGGATTTTTCCAGATTGCGGGAGAGGGAGTGGGCCGAAATTTGGTTCCATGCGCACAGAGCTCTGCCGCTTCAGAGAGGCCAAAAATTGCCAGGATTCGGATGTCATTTGGAGACAGTGAGTTTGCTTTCTCCGTCTGATAGTAGGTAAGAGTCGTTTCTTTCAAACCCTGCATAATGATATTTTTCATTTCATCGAGCTGCCTGAAGCCATGTTTTTGAAAGATGCAATTATTTCTTTCTTTCCAAACCGTCCAGAACAGGAAACCAGGGCTTAGCCTCCATAAATTATTTACCATACAGCTGTTGGAATAATTTAGGTGCCAATTGGTAATAGTTTCGTTAATGGAACTTCTGCTCCGGTCCGTTTGGTTGAAAATACTCTTTATCCAATCCCATAGGTTGCCGGTCGAGACGCATTCATTGAAAAAATGGTTCATCGTTTCCTCCTGCTCCTCGCATAAGGGGCATCGGGATGGTCCAGTGAACCCTTTTTTCATTAGATTTTCCCAGGTTAGAATCTTCCGGTTCAAAAGAAGCCATATAAACATTTTAATCTTGGGCCATAGGTTACAGTTCCATACATTGTCGAACCAGGCTACCTTTTCCTCACTGTCCTTGTTTTCGATATAAGATCGGGATTCTTTTAGGTTAAATGTGCCCCCATTGAGCTTTCCCCAGCGAAGAATATCCCGCCCCTTTGTGGCCCTTATTAGTATTTTCCTTAGAATGGTATTGAGGGCGTTAAGGATATTTGACATTTGCTCATCCGGTGGGGGAGGGATTAGAATCCATTTCCTCAAATGCTGTTGATCCATATCGTTCACCCAATATTGATGCACTTTCAGCTTGCCCTTGTCCTGAAATCATTGTTGCAGAGGTTGCAGATCAGGACTTTCAAGTTTCGGGAGCTGTTGCCAGGCATCCTCCCAAAACAAGGCATTGTTACCATTCCTAAGCTCCCAAAAGCAATGAGCCTGTATTACATTCCGGTTGGCTCAGGCTAGATTCCAAATTGGGGAGCCTGCAGGGGTATCTGTCATCCTAACAAGCTCCTCATGCTGCCAATGCTTTGCATATTTGGATTTCTAGGTACACACCCACGGGGTATTGGGTTCCGAGAGCCATCTCTACTAGATTTTTGCTCTGCATGCCTTGTTGACCGACCCCGGATCCTACAGCCCTAGACCTCCAAGGCTCTTAGGTTTGAATAGCTGTTCCCATGCTGCTAGCGCCCACTTTGGTTTCTCCAAATTGCCATAGCATAGAAAGTTCCGTTGAATGCCTTTGATCTTCTGAAGGACTCCCTTAGGAGCAGGAAGGATCGAGAGCATGTACTGTGGAATAGCCTGGAGGATAGCCTTCGTCATGACCAATCGGCCAGCCAAATTAAGGACACGATTGGTCCAGTGATTGCATCTGTCCTCTAGTTTGGAAAGAAGTTTTTCCTAGTGATACTTTTGCCAAGGCTTGTCTATGAGGGGTATGCCCAAGTATTTGGAAGGTAGGCTACTTCTTTTGAAACCTAGGATATCTGTCAAATTTTTCTGAATAGATAAATGCGTGTTAAAGAAGAAGACAGGATTTATCAAAGTTAAAGTCCATACCAGAGGCTCGACTGAATAGGATAAAAATAGATTTAAAACCCTTGGCTTCCTTCACAGTGGGGGTTCCATGCAACATGGTATCATCAACAAAATGTTGATGAGTGTTAGCTGGGATGTTGCTCAGGGGTTGAATACCTTTAATCACGTTCTTTTCCTTGGCTGTTCTAATGATTTTACTAAGACCTTCCATGAGAATAACGAAAAGGAAAGGAGAGATGGGATCCCCTTGCCGGATGCCCCTTGAGGGAAATAAGGGCTCTGATGGGGCCCCATTGACCAGAATGGAGTAACTAGGATATCTGGCCATAGCTAGGATCCAAGAAATCCACCTAGGACTAAAACCGAAAGCCCTGAGAACTGCTTCTAGATAAATCCAACTGACCTTGTCATAGGATTTTGAGAGGTCCAGTTGAATGATCATGCCAGCTTTCCTATGTGATTACAGAGTGTGGACCCTCTCATGAGCTAGAAGGACATTATCCATAATTTGTCTTCCCTCCACATAAACTAATTTTTCTTTAGAGATTATCAGAGGAAGCATAGGCTTCAATTTGTTGGCCATGAACTTTGATATGATCTTATACAATACATTACAGAGCGCTATGGGCCTGAATTTGGAAGGGGTGAAAGCCCCTTCTTCCTTGGGAATGAGTGCTATAAAGGTGGAATTTAAGGATTTGAGAATGGAAGAGGAGAGACTGGAGTCCTCAACCACTTCCCAAATATCTTCCTTAACCACATCCCAGCAAGCTTTGAAAAAATCAACGGTGAATCCATTTGGACCAGGGGCTTTCCCGTTGGCTATCTCTTTAACTGCTTCTTCCACCTCCTGAAGGGAGACTGGTCGGTCCAGAGCCGTGTTTTGTTCCTCTGTTATAAGGTTGGGGATAGAAGAAGCTACTTCACTGATGGCCTCCTGTCTATCAGATACCGATTCTGTTGCAATGAGTTTAAAATGGTTTCTGAGAATGCAGGTGATGTCTTGGTGTGAGTGGAAAACATTCCCCTGCTCGTCCTTAATCCTGGTTATTTTATTATTACATCTGTGATCCATGGCCAATCTCTGAAAGAATTTTGTATTTCTTTCTCCTTCTTTTAGCCATTGAATGCGAGATTTTTGTTTCCATAGAATTTCTTCCTGTTGGCATCTTTCATTCCACTTTTGCATTAGTTCCCTCTCTGTGTTGATTGAGTCCTGCGAAATGGTTCCTTGAATCCAGTTATTGTGAATGTCTTCCATTTTTTGCTCCAGGTTTTGTTTGTCCTCAAATATGTTGCCAAAAAATTCACGATTCCAAGTCTTTAGCTTGGTTTTTATAAACTTCAGCCTAGCTTGTAGTCTAAACATCTTCATTCCTTCTACAGCGAGGGGTTCCTTCCACCATTTCTTGATATTGCCAAATAAATCCTTGTGAGTAAGCCAGAATCTTTCAAAATGGAAAGGCCTGTTTTTGGGAGTACCTAGGATGGAGGCCTGGAGCATGATAGGCTAGTGATCTGAGCCCCAAGAGGGGAGGATATCAGAATCAATAGTGACCCCCTCCATAATAATGCTGTCAGAGACTAGAAAGTAGTCGATCCTGGAAGTAATAAGTTTATCTCCCCCTCTTTTGTTGGTCCAAGTAAAGATGCCATTTCGAGGAGGAATGTCCACCAAGTTGGCATCTCAAATAAAAGAACTGAAGGCTCTAGCATCACTATTGAGTGACCGCATACCGCCTTTCTTTTCATCGAGAGAGGCTTTCATATTGAAATCCCCCCCATAGATAGCTTTGGGTTTGGGGTGTCTGTGATGTAACTTGGTGAGATTTTCCAGCAACAACAACTTTTTCTCTAGTCGCTGAGGACTATAAATATTAGTGAACAGAAAGGTGCCTTTTTCCCCTATGATCTACATCTCAAGGGAAAAAAATGACTTAGTTGCTTCAACATTGAGAAGATGAAGGGTTCTAGGGGTCCAGAAGATAGCCAGACCTCCACCAGTGCCATTTCCTTCCACTGCTAGGTGTTCTAGGTGTTTACCTAGGCATTTACCCAGTTCATCTAATCTTTGACTGCAACATTTGGTTTCCTGGAGGTAAACCAAGTCCCGTTTTTCTTGAGTAATTTTCTTTTTTTGAAGCCTTTGTTTTCTTAGGCTGCCTAACCCTCTTGCATTCCATGAGAGGACTTTCATAGTTGAACAGTGCTTAAGATGAGAAGGAGAAAGCCTCAAGGGATTTCATCTTTCCAGAATTAATCAGCATCTGACCCAGTTCGTGAAGTGCATCACTGTTGGATCTTCTGCCCCTTTTCCTCCGATGCTTGAGACTGGCTTGTGTGTGGTGGAGATTCTGTGTTTTAACACCCAGGCCTTTGGTTTCTCCTTGACTTTGTTTCATACCTTTTAATGTTGCATCCTGTCTAGTGAGGAATAGATAGTTGACCCTATTGATTTCCTCCTCTGGTATTTGGTCTATTCCTTTCTATTTCCATTGCTCAACTATAGAGTTGAGATCTAACCCTTCTTTCTTAAGGATATCCCCTAATTCTTGATCTTCCATGCCAAGTTCACTAAGGGCCATTTCCTCATCTCCCACCCCATCTTTGTCATCGGTGGCCTCTGAAAACAGTTTCTAAGTTGTGATAGGCTTCCTTGGCTGGGTGCGTGGATCTGCTGATCCGGTGGTCTCCTGCTCCATAGTTTGGGTTTGATCTCTCTTTTCCAATGGATGATCTTCTCCAAGCACTTCAAAGGTGTTTAATGTTCCGGTGAACTGATCATTCATTTTGGGTAGGGTTTTGCGATTGGCTCGATGTTTACCAGTAGGTCGTATAAATCCATCCGAAACTGGAGTGGGTTTCTCTTTGGATTTCTGGCAATCTTGTTCTGAGGGAATTCTCAGATTAAATGGCCATGTTCATGGCATTTCCGACATCTAAAGGGTATCTTCTCATAATCTATGGTTTCAAAATAGACCTCATCCCTGTATTCCAACCACAGACCCTCATGAAAAGCCCCAGATACATCCATTTCAACATAGATGCGGGCATAGGAAGTGTACCTTTTTTGAAGAGTGGCTTCAGAAGCATGAACAAAGGTTCCCAGTGTTTTGCCAATCTGCTCCAGTGCTGCTGGTCTTCAATAATCGATTGGCATGGAGAATAACTGGATCCAAACTGGGACCTATGTGAACGTCTCTTGTTCTGGGGCGAAGTTGGATTTCCAGGGCCTCATGTAGAGGCCAGCTGAGGCATAAAATTAAGGTCTGCCCTCGAAGATCTAGTCCTTGTCTTCCAGATTAGCGAAAACCACCATAAAGAAGCCCTTGGCTCCTAGGCGTGACTGCACATCCCCCCTCGGCTTCTAGAATTTCTTGATCCATTGAAAAAGGGCTTTTTCACTGGGCCAAAACCCCATGAATTTGCAAATCACTGCATGAAAGATCATATGATCCCTGTAGGCTTGCAGATTTGGGTCATTAATGATTACCCTAAGACTTTCCTTGGTCTTCGGCTTGCAGCAGCCTTGGTTTTTCTGTTGGATTTCGTCGTCCACTAACCCTTTCGAAGTCAATCTGCTCAGATCAGGGTTTCCATTTGCTTCCTTGTCCAGAGCTTTAGCTTCTTCTGGAGGATCCATTTCCTGTGTGGGATGCACGTTAACCGACTCTTGTGTTCTTGTGATGACTTTTGGCTGATTTGCAGTGAGATTGGCCATGATATTACCACTTTCATTTTTCCTATTTTCTGCAGCTGCAGAGCCTGCAATTCTGACACCCTCCATCGGCCTTTTGCCCTTGTCAATCATAACTTGCTTAAAAGTGGGGGCTCCTGGGGCCCCCAGCTTCCCATTTTCTAGGCCAAAGCTAGCCCTCTCTGCCGCAGATCTTGGAGCAGGGCTGTGCTCCTTGCGAGTGTCCTTACAAGAGTTCAGACTACAACTCAGAAACCCTCAAGACCCCATGGATCTCACCTGAAAATTCCTAACAAATACGATACTTAATGCTTTCCAAACAATCCCTTTTTGTTTTCCTCCTAGGCTCCCTCATGTGCATATGCAACAAGTATTTTAAATTCATTTTCATTTCATCTAGCACACGAAGATGCTCGTAAATAAATGCAGGATGTGTTATTTCCTAAATCTACCTCAGGCTGAAGGAAGGCAAAGTCTAGGGTAACATCAAACCACCCTTAATCTGGTAGCTAGCCCTACCAGATCGGGAGAGGGCTCTCTCCTTGTCAATCTCAGCAAGAATAATCAATAAGGCTTGAGATGACTTAAAATAAAAGCTGATTTTAGGCTAGGTATATAGGTGAAAGGGTTTGATTAGATTTTGGGGGTTTGTTGTTGGAATCAAAGGGAAAGGCAATTTTGGGTCCGGGGATGAGGCCTAGTTTTTGCAGAGTTCTGAATGGGGCAAGGAAGGCAATTGTTTTGATGCTTTAGGTTGAGTGAATGGATAGTTCAGAACGGTGAGGAGCTGAAGAGGGAAAGAGGCTCTCAAGAATCCTCTTCAAACAAATGAAAACATGGAAAATTAAACAAAACTCAACGCAGAGCAAAGCAATCTAATGAATTCCACCTTTATAACTTGTTTGTTTAATTTGAGAAGAAAGGAGAAGGGAAATGATACACATGAAACATCAGTAAACTTAAAATCATAGAGAGAAACACACCATCAAAACATAGATCCACATGGATCCCAAATATTGCTGCAAACCCTGGTCTATTCCTTTGCCAAAATGCAGAGATGAAATATACAATAAAGCTCCCAGCAATCCCAAGTGTCCAACCCTGAAAATGACTGAAGAATTACAAGATATAGAAAATCCTAACTCATCCCCATGCCTCAAGGGGTCTAGCTCACCATTATAGGAGCTGTTTCAACAATATCTAAACTAAGAACTGAAAAATAGGCAATGAAACAGCTTGCCTCTATAAGATAGGAAACTGATTCATTCAGTTACATTTCACTTTTTGGTGAATGAATCTACTTGGATGAGTAAAAATATGCCAAAATTACATCAAAGTCATGAAATTACATCAAGTTACATCAAGAGTTTCACATTTGGAGATAAAAATTCAAACTGGCCAAAACTAGGCGAAAATCTGAGCTGCTGAGTGAAAACAAGGCCAAAATTCCCAATGCGTCGTGCCTGAAATCTCTATGCATCACGCTACTTTGAGGTTGATTTTGAGGGCCTTCCTGAAGTCCAAATTGAGTGAAGGATAGCTCGTTGGAAATCTATGCCTGTCTACTTTCCAACCCAAGTGTAATTTCTGAATTTGGTTGCCATTTGCACCTCCAAAAATCAAATCTCCCAACACTGCTTCCTGTGTGTCCAAAAAGTGGCAGAAAGGCCATTTTTAGGGTGTTTTTGACCCTTCAAGCAACCCAAAACTTGTCAAAATCCTTAGGTAATGGGTGGGCATGCATAATATTTGATGAAAAATCCAGAAACACAAAGTTTTTCTCAAGAAGAGCTGCCAATTATAAGCACGCGCCAAGTGGCGCAACGCGTTGGGCAGGAAAATCTGTTTTAAGGCCAAAAAATTCAAAATTGACAAAAAGTTTCCCAAATTTCTTGAAATTTAGGTTGAAGGTCCACCATCAAGTGCTATGCTAAGCCAAAGAAGCTTCGGCCAAAATTTGGAGTCTATCATGCCTTTTGCGACACTTTAGTGCCCTCTTTAGCTTTGCTTTCAGGATTTTAATTCGTGCCTTGCAAACATGATTCCTCACCCAATAATGATTTTTCATGTGCCTGAGCATGTTATTTTACTTTTTGGCCTTCTACAACAGCTTCTCAAGATGAATATTGACCCTCTCAAGCCAAGTCTCTCTATCAGCCTCAATCTCTTGCTCAATGGATGTCATCTCGGTTTGGCTTCTTTAGGTAGCTTGCCGGTTCTCACGGATGTTTTGCAACTCCATGATTGTTTTCTGATCTTCCAACTATTTGTTTCGCTACTCCAGGTAGTTTATGATCCATTGGGCTCTTTGCAACTTGACGGTCAAGGTATCAATCTCCGCCTTCTGCTCCTAAATAGTCTCTCTCAATTTTGAGCTTGGAGAGCTCAAATCCTCATCAATCAGTATGAAACCTGTATCTTGGCCTCCTGAAGATCCCTCATCCTACATATGCCTCTTACCTCTGTCCTGTACCTATACCTGTGCTGCTGATGGCGGCAACGAAACCCCTTCCACCCCAGGTGGAGATAGTACTCGCCGGGCTGCTGCAAATAATCCTCTAGTGCCTCTCTGATAAGTGATATACATCGGCACACTAGTAGTCCCTGCCTCCTGACCTCCATACTTATGTGAAGGTTTGCCTACATCATGAATAATCTCCAGAGGAACTTGAGGAGATGTGAAGAAATCATGGGAAATGAAATCCTCCCATGAAATACCCTGCAATCCAAGCTGATGTACAACCATGATCTTAATGAGTGCATAGTGATAAATACTATTGTACTGCTGCTCGAGATTTTTCCTCTGCACAAGAGTGGTCATTCTCTCGATATTTTGGCACATGAAATAAGGGATGTTCATCATCCTCACCCTAGTGAAATGCATCAATAACCTTATATGATAGGCATAGAGACGTGAGAACCGGCCCTCACAACTGAAATATCTGATAATGAGTTTCATCAGAGCCACATAGGAATCCTTTAGGAACTGGAATGGGAACACTATGCTGAGTTTCCTCACAAAGCTAGGCCTAATATATGGTTCATAATGCACTCTGTCCACCTGCTGTCTTTTGTTCCACTGTTCACCCACATTCGGTATTCCAGTTGCTTGAGAGATAGTTTCCGGTGTCAAGGTGAAATTTACACCAACAAGAGTTACTTGACCATCATTTAAATGCAATACAAATAAACGAGCCAACTCTTGATGATAATTAATTCTAGCAATCATTTCACAAAATTGAAAACAATACTATTCTCAAAAACATGCCATGGCAAGTGGACAAGCCTGCAATTCAGCCAATGAGGTGGGCTCTTCTCTCACATGTATACCACTTTTATGAGGCCTTCTAGGTGCATGTAACTCAATGGTGGAATCACTGTCTCGGTCATATGATGTATCAGTGTCTGTCTCCATGATGTCCAAGGTCTATGCAAGGTGTATGTTGGCTTGTATGAGATGAAAATGAGAATTTGGGTACTTTTGTTTTTAGTGCCAAATGTATGGTAGTGTGGGAGGGACTGTGGGGAAATAAGGCAGTGGGGACAATGGAATTTAACCAAGTGGAATTTTCCTTTTGAAAACTTGTGATTTGAAAAATTTAGGGACAAGGGACAGCCACTTGATTTTTTGGGGTAACTTGGGATTTGGGGAAATTTTGCAAATGGGATAGGGATAATGGGAATGAGATGAGTATGAGTGGATTTAGGGACATAGGGATATAGGGGATGAACTGTAGTAATGAGATAACAGTGATGGGAAATGGGAAAAAAAAAAGGTGGGGAAGTGAAAATGTTTGGCACCAAAGCCAATTTTAAAACACCAATTTCAAAACCCTAAGGGAGAAATTCTCAATAAAATGATAAGGTTTGGCTTTTGTGTATTAAAATTCTCATAATAAATCATATAATCACACCAAGCATGGGTTTATGGGTAGTAGAAGATCATATGAACTTACTTGGAGCAAGAAGGACCGAGTCGGTTCAAAAATTTGGAAGCAATGGCAAAAATTAGCGTTTCGGGCCAATGCGCGCGACCACTGCCCAGTGCGTCGCACCCTCATGATGCACCGTGCTGGTTCAAATTTACACAAAGGAGAGTGGCCCTATGTGCCACGCTCAGCCTATGCACCGCGACCAATGCCCGATGCGTCGCGCTCCTCTGTTTCAACACAGTTCGGCCTCCAAACTTGTTTCTTCACTTCCTCCACGATTTTCTTTGACTCATTGATGTCTTTGGCATGCAAATGAATTGTTAAAACACAAAAATCATATTTGTACCAAAGAGTTTGATTTTTTATTTGAAAAAAACCACTTTACAATGTTTGAAAACTTTGGCACTTTTTCAAAAGAACTCTGTTTTGCTTGGTTTTGATTTTTGAACTGAATGATGAGTTTGTTGCCTGTTTTGCAGGGATGGATGGCATGGAGTTTTGGAAAAGGTGACTAGGGCTGCGAATGGAGCGTTATTACAACTGAAGAATTTGAAAATTACATTGCATTTGTTACAAAAGGATAAAATAGACATTTTTTCTTCAAAACAGAGTTTTGAAGAAAAATCATTATCAAGCATTATGATAATGAAAATTTTTCACTGAAACCTTATTTGATGCTTCCTCATGTGCCTGCTGAAATTATTAGACATTCTGAGACCTGATTAATAAAACCCTAGACTTAATGAGACTAAAAAACCCTAAAATGACTCTTTGCCAACCAGGAGACCAAAAATGACTATAAATGATTTTGATGAACAGAACTAGACCAGCAGGTACATTACATGAGGGATATGAGTGACAAGACCCTACCATCAGATGATCCATGCTCCTAATGGAATGCAGCTGACTGAACTGAATGAGACACCTAAAATGAAATGCAACAAGGGAGATTTGATCTCTGACGGAGGGATGAAGATACCGAATCTAACAGGATGGAAGCAATATTTTCTATCAAACTTGTTCTGAGTATACAAAAGAGAACTTATCACTCTAGAAATATTTGGCACCGCTTGATTATAATAGATTTCCTCATTATTATCCATATCTGCATTTGAAAGGAAAAATGACAAAATCAAAATTAATACACACACAAAAATATATTCATACACACACACACATATATATAAAACATAACATCCAATTTTTATTATTTTTAGAAATAAATATCTTAAAAAATTCATGCTATAAAATAACCTAACACTACATGAACCAAATGATATAAAAATTTCTACAAATATAAACCTCATCAGCAATACATATTGTACACATGAAATAAGTGATAAAATTAAATGAACGATATCACCCTTATTCTTATTACAATAATCAACAAGAATTCACAATTTTGTTAAATTTATCTTTAAAATCAAATATCAATAATGTTATTAATTATATATTTATATTTAAACTAATGTTAATGTATATATTAATTTTATTTAAATATTAATATCAAATATAGCTATGTTGTCATTGAACCATAAAAAACCTAAATTTATTAAGCCTGATCTTCAATCAAAATATTTACATCGATGTTTAATGTTGATATTCATATTAATGTATAGACACAATATTTGTTAAATATTAATATATAACATCATTAACATTAATTAATAGACATACTAATTAGCAATATTAATATTGGTAATTTTCGGTATGGTGGAGAAAATTTTCATTATTGTTGGATATCATTGGAAATAATAATATTAATAGAATTTAGCCCATAATTTTGTAATTCATGATATAATATGATTTCACAATATTAATATCAATATGAAAAAAATATTAAATTGATTTTTAATGGTTGTCTCATATAACTCGTTGTTTATGTGTGAATGGTTTATTGTAAAATAAAAATAACAATAACCACTTAAAAAGAAGAAGTAAACTGAAGAACATGAAAAACGATGTAAACAACTTTCTCAAATATTACTATGATAAATGAGGAATGTATTCATCTCATTAATATATGAAAATCAATATTATATTAAAAGTAAATAAAGAGGACAATAAAATCAATTCAAAAATATTCTATAAATAGGTCACAATATTATTAGTTGCATGTCATAGGGATACAAACTTCATTATTGATTTTTAAGGATTGGCTCATATAACTCATTGTATATGTCTGAATGGTTCATTATAAACAAAATAACAATAATGACTTAAAAAAAGGAAGTGAATTGAAGAACATGAAAAATGATGTAACAAATTTCTCAGATATTACTATGAATATGATGAATGTATTCATTTCATTAATATATGAAAATAATTATTATACTAAATGTAAATAAAGAGGAAAATAAAATAAACTAAAAAAACATTCTATAAATATGTCACAATATTATTAGTTTCATGTCATAGTGATATGGAATTCATTCTTGAATTTTAATGGTTGGTTTCTATAAATATTTGTTTATCACTGAATGGTTGATTATAAAAAAAAGAACAATAACCACTTAAAAAAACATAAGTAAATTGAAAAACATGAAAAATGATGTAAACAACTTTTTGAAATATTACTATGAATATGATGAATGTCTTCATCTCAGTAATATATGAAAATCATTATTATTTTAAAAGTAAACAAAGAGGACAATAAAATAAATTCAAAAAACATTCAATAAATAGCTAAAAGTATTAATAGTTGCATTTCATAGTGATATGGACTTCAATCTCTCCTCTTCTTTCTTCCTTTTTGTAACATATGAACTATATTTCATCTTGGAATAATGCTGGAAAGAAAAAGGTGGTGCAATGCGCAAACCATCTATTGATTTCACTCTTGATATCACTGTGAAGGTTAGGCACTACTGCTCTTTATTCCCAATATCAATTGATTCTCATTCTAAATTTAATCCCTATGATTTGTGAATTGTAAGAGCCCATGCCATCTTTAAAGGAATTTATTTTCGATTTCCTCTTATCATTGGAGTGATAGGTACAATGTTTGGATTTCTTGCATCAAATGTAACACCGACATATCAAAAACAATAGTTGTGAACATTGTAAGCTGAGGTGGCTTAGTGGCAGGTATATAAAATATATCATTCATATAACCAAGTGCACCATTCACCAAACTAGCTTCGACCCACAAATTACATGTCAACATAACACGTTGACCACGACACAACAAAATTTCATGGTCCAATTGATCATCATCGACACTACTGATTTCTGAATGCCTTGAATTATCAGTAATACATCGTGCATTTGGATAGTTTAATTATTTTAGCATATGTCTGTTATGGAAGGACACCAAATTATTTGTTGGAAACATGTGAATTATTGCATTAAAAAAATGCCTTTCTCTAGGATGAAACCTCATATCATCCCATGACATAAGAAACTCCCAATTTTCAAGAACATGTTCTGCATTTCTTATGTTATTGCATACTCTACAAAAACAAGTTTGTTTCTCATTATTCCCTTGTTGGTGAAATATTGTGTCAAGAGTGACAACAATGTTGAATTTTTTCCACAAGACTTTCCTTTTTGTATTACCTGCATACAAAGGCTTATCTCTCATAGGAGGTAGTTGGCCAAGGTCACCCATAAGGATTATGGATCTTACACCAAAAGGAAAATTATTTTTCTCAGGAAATGCTTCTCGTAATCGAGCATCTATTTGCATGGATAACACTGATCCTAGAAAGCTCATTTCATCAATCAATATATATCGAATATGCCTCATTTATTCTTGGAATACTGCTAGTAATTTCCCCTATAGTGGTTTCATATCTTTAATTGGAATTTTTAGAGCCGAGTGGATTGTTTTTTCATGTATATTAAAAGCATCTATTCCGGTTGCGAAAAGAAGAAGCAAAGGACATCTTCCATTACTTGAAAAATTAGAAAGAGTGTAAAAAATACAATGGATAAGGAAGGACTTGCCAGTGCCTGTAGTGCTCTGAACAATCATAAGAAGAGCTTCACAAATCTCATATTCAACAAAATTCCTTAAAACAATTTCAAAAGCAAGTCATTGTTTTTCTGCTAATAAATATGGAGATGCAAATGTTCTATTTGAAAAGTAAAAAATATCGCCCCTTGACTGTCCATTCCTTCTAAAATTAATAGCTTCTTTAGCCACATTATCAGAAACAGTTGTACTTTTCTAGTCAAAGGATATATCAAAATCCCTTTGACCAAGGGTGTGAAGATCAGAAACATTCACATTATTTGGTGGAACCACGCAAGATAAAAGCTGCAATTCTTGAAAATCATCTTCAAGATTCATTCCCTGGTTATAAAAATCACCATCTTCTTCATCTTCAATATTGTCAACAATTGATGGATTTCGATCAACATGCCTTGCTCGATATCGAAAATTCCTCCAATTTTCAATAATAATTTCAGTTGAAAGAGCAATTTCCGCATAAATGTCATGAAATGGCTTGTACAAGGGCAATTATGTCCAAAAAAAGTTTCAAACTCATCTGAACCCTCATTGGGCATAGAATAAAATTGTGGCCAAACCCGAATAATCACATGAACACCTCCAAGCTTCCAGGGATAATTTTTACGCTTGTTATCAAATGTCCAAGATCTTGCTATTTCTATCAAAGATAGATGTCCAAGGAAAAAAATTATCTTCTGGTAATGTTGAACAAAAGTATTCTCAGATGAAAATTAAATGCCATCCCTTGATATTTTCCTAAAAACCTTTCTTCCAACATTTAAGGAAACAAATTTTCGGATACAAACAACAAGAGGTAGCTTAAACAACATATGGCATGATTCTTGTGCTCTAATGTCACAGTCAACAATTTTTTCTGCAAGAAACCTTCTGTAAGCACACAAAGTATGATCCTCAGAGGAAATAGAATTTTAAATTCTAGTTAACATATCATAATAACTTTCATAACTTTTCTCTAATTTTTATGCATACTTAGCAATATACTTTAGGACATCATAGCAAGAAAGCATTAGTTTGTAATCAAAATTTTCACACGACATTGTTAGAAAGTCAATGTTATGTACATTAAGCCTATCATCATTTATTTTTGGGTCATATTTTTTCTTCCTTGATCATCTATGAATAGTCTTCATTCCTTAGAAATATCCCATGGAGCATTGTACCAACATGTCAAAATAGTGCCCTTTTTGCACAAACAAGAATCTACACTACACATTGTGTGCCTTTGGACACGGTTTAACAATTCTTCATAATCATTATGAGAATTGCAAAAGAAAATATGAATAGTATTCAATAAGCAAGGGTCATCATTGAGGCTTCTTGGAACCATTATGTTTCGACGATGTATGTCACATGGATTCCATGCAGTTACATAAATGCGAAACAATCTATTTGCAATTTGTACATCAGAAGAATTTGACCTATTAGGTCTTTCCATGTCAAGAGCCCCTTGCAACCATAAGAAACCATGGATATGTGCTGAACCTCTATGCTGCCAGTCATATCTGAAGAAAATTAATATACAGTTACTACAAAAGTATAATTAGAACCATAACAAAAAATTGACAATGAATAGAAAACAAATTCAACAACACAAACCTGTACCAAAAGTCTTTCGCTTTAAGATATTTTTGGATAACTTCCTCTCGAAATATATTGAATCTATGGTGCATAAATATGGAAACAATATGAGGGTACTATATAACATTCTCAATTTTCATACGATTCTCATTTAAATAATGAAAATGTGAATGTATATGCATGAGGTTATGAAACTCTGGCCACTTTGTGTCAGCTACACTCAAAGTAAAAAAGAAAGATGGAAATCCCAACTGAGTAATCATGCCATTCAATTCATCTCGACATTTAGTCCAGTATGCCCTTGTACCTCTCAGAGAAGAATGAAACCACATAATATTCTCATCCAAATTATTATCTAGTAAATCAGAAAGTTGGTGACCAAGTTTTCAATTGTTGTCGGTGAGTTATCACGTAAATGTTTCTTCACAAAACTTGTAGCAAATGTCTGGCTACGACGTCGTATTATCATGTTCAATAGGTAATATCGAAAGCAAGGATGGCTTTGAAACCTCCGATCATAGTATATAAGAAGATGCAATGCATACTTGTGAATTTCAACACTACAAATACGTGGTTGCAACCAATCAACATCACGAGTGGGGAATTCCATATCTAATAACCCCTCATTATTTTTTTCATTCACTGGAGAGGTTCCAATATTGGGCCAATCCATTTCTTCAACATGTGAAGAATCAAGATTATCAAGAAATGGTCTAATTTCTTTCACCTGTCTTCGTTCATTAGGTAGGAGAGCAACCAAGGAAGAAGGATGAGATGGACAGTTATCAACAGGTAACCCTTCATTATTAGTTGCATTGATCTCAGATTATTCAATATCACAATCAACAAATTTAAGCCTGGATGAGACATATATCGATCTTTCTAGAAGAGCATTCATTGAATCATAATCAGTTACAACATCTCGATAATATTGATCACACTCAATTTTGAAAAGAAATGCAGCCATAACTCGAGATCTTTTGAGATAACATTCATAATATTTAGATTGAGCAGCATGTCTCCTCACAATTAGAAAGTCAAGATCTTCAACGTGTCAGGGAAGACTTTGTGCAATTGAAGAAATATCTTGAGGAAAGCTAATTGTGTGACCGCTGTACTTATATTTCCTAGCTCGAGCATGTGTCACTTGCAAAATAGGATTCACACGTTCTATTAGCATTTCTTCAACTTGAGTAATAAATCTTAAAATATGAGGTTTCTCACTAGGATCCATGTTATTATATCCAGAGAAATGATGGGAACCTCTTTCATTCTTAAATTTTTTGCAAATAGGTCCTTCAAAATATCCCAAAACCTGGATTCCCGGATCTGATTCTTGGCATATGTGGCACATTTGGACAACTGATAGCATATCTATATTTTCTTGAAATATTTTATGCACTGCAATCATGTTTTCATCAAAATGAATAAGATCTATATCGGTCGGACCATGTGGAGAACGATGTGGAAAAGTAAAATTTCTTCTAAAATGTACTTGATTTTCAGCACCATGAGATTCCCTTCCCAAATTTGAAACATGTGGAATGGAACTATGATAGGGCCTTTCCAAATTTATGGTCTGCATTTCTGGAACCTTAGAGGATTATAAGGTGTCTTTAGCATAAAATATTTTAAAATTTCATTTCCAACTAATTATAAATGAAAAAATGAAAAAAAAATCAAATTCATTCAATATATACATTTGTTTGGTGATATGGATGAAGCCTATGAGATAGTTTCTCTTCACTTCTAACATAAGTGGATGGATCATTTGGGGAGTTAGTTTCTAAGCCTGTATTCAAATGAATTCTTTCTTGTTCCAACAAAATAAAATATAATATAAAACTAAATTTCCAACCAATAAAGATTAAAAAATGGAAAACAAATCAAATACATTGAAAATTACATTAGTTTGACAATTTGATGCCTTGGATTCGATCTCTCCAACCTCATCAGATGAAATCATGTTTTTTCCATGGAAGCTCATAAAACACAATGCACAACTAACAAGAAATGAAAAATTGAGGAAAATATCAAATTAATTCAACATTTACATTTGTTTGACGATTTGGATGAACACTATGAGATGGTCCCTCTTCACTTCCAACATAAGCAGATGGAACATCTACAAAGTTAATTTGTATCTCTCTATTAAAATGGGTTGTGTCCTATTTGAAGAAAATAAAGTATGCAATAAAATTCAATGTCCAATGTACTAAAAATTCAAAAAATTAAAAATGAAATCAAATACATTGAACATTTACATTAGTTTTCTAGTTTTATTTTTTAGGAGAATGCAGTGGAATGCTATGACTTTATTCATCTCCACTTCTCATATTAGTAGATGGAACACTTGGGGAGTTAGTTTTGAGACCTCTATTAAAATGAGTTGTATCTTTCCAAACGAAGAAAATACCTTATAATTTCAGTTAAAAATAACATTTAAATAGAGGAATGTAATAAAACTAGTATTATTGCAACAAACGCCAAAATATCCTTGTGTTACCTCCATTGTTCCACGCAAAATGCTATTAGGGATAACTTGTTCTCTTGGTGGGAGAACATTATTTTGAGAAGGGCAATCAGAAGATCTGATTTTTCTAGCATCTGGCTCCAAATTATAAAAAAAATGGCCAATTAAACTATCATCCAAATCATCACATACAATGTCATCATTTCCTCCACTATGGATGTTTTGTAACCTTTGGACTTGCTCAAGATATGAAATTTCAGAGACAGAAGAGTTAGGGTGAAAATTTGCATCCAAATTATTGATAGAATGTTCTTTTCTATTGCGAGATGTTTCCCCAATATTATGAACATTTTCAAGAGAGCATCGAACAAAAAAATCATGTTAACAAGGAGCATATTCTGACAATGAACTATCAATCGGAAATGTTCTTTCCATGATATCATCCATAGTACGATACTTACGAGGAATCATAAAATCATTTTGAATATTAGTTTCAGTAGTTATTCTATGATATGTGTCTCTCATACGCTCATTTATTGTGTCCTTATTTTGTTGATACCGTAAACGACGACTTTCATTAGACCTGTGAGGCGATGATGGTGACAGATTCCATTTTCTTGTACACTTTCTTGTGCCTTCAGATGACATGTATAAAATGAATAACATTGCTTGAGAACCAATGAGAAAAAAATAATACAAAGACCATGTATAAAATAAATCATAGAAATTATAATTATAAAAACAAGGAAAAATACATATCATTTAAACACATTTAAATCCAATTAAGAGAACTAAAGGGGAGACAACAAGAAATATTTTCCAGTAAATTGCAATGGAATTAAATATACAACATCCGATACATACACATGTAGAAGAAAATTCAGCAGGAGGCATAAAATATCCATAGAATCATAATTTTAAATTACTAGCATATAGACTCAAAAGTATGTAAAGTAAAAAAAATGGAAATATTTCCCACAACCACAGAGAGTATATAAAATGAAAATATATATAAGAAATCCTAACAGGAGTAATAGCCTAAGACTCCATGTCCATATCTAATGGTGGATTCTCATCAATATAATCCATACGGGGTGTAGTTGAAAAAACATTTCCGGGCTCAATCAAATCATTGCAGTCTTGCAACGTTGGAGACCAAAACCTATACATCTAATGATTAGTTGAAATATCAATATCTGTTTGAAAAAAGAGGCCCGCCATCATGTCATATGATAGGAAAGGAACTTCACTGCAGTTTCACATAAGAACCACACCCTGTACTGTTCGAAATGGGAGATATCTAGGACATTTGATATTTATATACGTAGAAATTTCTTCCAACAACTTCCATTTGAAGCCCCAATCATCCTCAAAGTTGTCAATTGTTCAATCAACACAGAGGCGAATAAATTTGAAATTATATATTTCTTCAATTGACCATACAAAAGTGGCACCATCATTGACAAGGCATATCAATTGATTCTTATATATTGATAATGACATACACCGTATGTGAGTGATTGGAACAAATGAAAAACACCATTCATTTTTTATTACATCAAACCAATAGATTTTATACCCATATCGAGGATAATATTCATACTCCTTGTCTTGATAGAGCCAAAATAATTTACTTTTATAAAACACTCCATTTTGAGGAGGTGAAGTGCCACCAAATGGAAGATCAACCCTTCGCCAAACCCTATCAAGACTACTGTAAACATAAAATTTAGACTGAATTATATCATATATATGTTTTAGAACAACCCAATCATTTTTTTTTGCTGCTTTCATTTTCTAATTACGAAAAGAATCCCCAGTCTCCAATTCGTATTGGCCCAGTGTTTTTAAAGGCATTTGTAAATGGATTCACTACAAAATAGTTGTGTGAATGGGATAATTTTGTTGGTAAGGATAAAACTACCATTGGTCCAACATTATACTCTACTTTGTATCTTGAATCTATGAATCACAAATGGAAATGAGATATGTGCCCATTGTGATTAAGGTATTCAACAAAAAAATAATTGCCTTCATCATTGAGGAAAGGAACCATAAATCCAAATTTGTTTGTAAAGATATGCTTGTAACACAATAATAAAGAATGGTTTTGCAAAACATTCTTCCATTTCTTACAAACAATGCTAAACTTTATCAGAATCAATAAAAGGAGCCAGAGGAAGACAATTTCAAGAATTTCGAATGGAAGGCAACTCCAAATAGCTGGATTCATGATCAAATAAGGAAATAACCTAACATAAAAGAAAACACACGTGATATCAACAAAAAAATTTCAATTAATGTTAAATAAATTTAAAAGTAACATACATATGCAATTTTCCATTTATAGATACAATAAAATTCACCTATACATATTGTATAAAATCATATGATTGATAAGGACATTATTAAAATAGTGAAAAACAACTCATAGTTTTATAAGCCTAATGTTTACAATCCAATATTATTAATGTTAGTAAATCTATTTTTATGTCTCTATTAATTTCTATGTTTAATATTGATATTAATGTTTTGATGTTCAATATAAATATTAACAAAAAGACATTTTTTTAAATATTAAATAACTTAATGTTATAAACCTCACGTTATAAAATAACCTAATGCTACATGAACCAAATGATATAAAAATACCAAAATTTTTAATTCTAATGTCATTGAACCTAAAAAAACCTAAAGTTAAATTCTAATGTCATTGAACCTAAATAAACCTAAAATTATCAATCCTATTCTTTAATGAAATATTTATATTGATGTTTAATGACAATGTTCACATTAATGTATAAATGCAAAATTTAATTTTAATATAAATTACTATGTTTAACAAAAGAGATATCGATATTTCAAATTAATATTAATAATTTTTTTATTAATTTGAAACATTTATAGTTGTTATTAAAGTTAACATCAATCTAAATTATTTAATTATTAATGTTAATATGAATCAATATTTATTTTAATAATATTATTGTTAATTTTAAATAATAATAATAATAATAATTTCTATGTCAATTTTAAAAATTTATGTTTATATTATTAATATTAATAAAAAAAACATAAATAGTGAACTTAATAACACACATAAATATTGAAAAATTGAGTGATTAAAATTCCAAAATAAAATAATCAATCTTATTCTTTAATGAAATATTCACATTAATGTATAAATGCAAAATTTAATTTTATATAAATTTCTATGTTTAACATTGACATCTATATTTATAATTAATAATATTAGTATTAATATTAATTAACATTACAAGAGATATTGATATTTAAAATTAATTTTAATAATTTTTTTATTAATTTGAAAAAAAAAATATTTATTATTAAAGTTAATATCAATCTATATTATTAAATTTTTAAGGTTAATATGAATAAATATTTATTTAAATAATATTATTGTTAAATTTAAATAATAATAATAATAGCAATAATATTAATATTAATAATTTCTATGTGAGTTTTAAAAATTTATGTTTATCATTGTTTATTAATATTAATAAAAAACATAAATATTGAACTTAATAACACACAAATATAGTAAAATTCGAGTGATTAAAATTTCAAAATAAAATAAACTTAAAATGTTTCAAAAATATCTTTTAAGTGTTGGATATGTGAAAAAATAGGGCATCTTCAGGGTTCTTGTCCCAACTCACTCAAAGAGGAAAAAGAACACAAATCAAAAATGTACTTGGATGATGAAGATGATTAGAATAATGAAAATAAACAAAAAAAAAATAATCGCTTGATTTTATTAATCATCTGGTTTATATAAATACAAATACGATCTATTTATATTCATAGAAAATACTCAACGATCTATTTATATTCATAGAAAATCATAGAAAATACTCAACGAAAAAACAAAACTTAAACATGTTTAAGTAATATAAATAAAAGAAACTCAATGTCCCAAGGTCATTCTCTTGTTAAAGGACACATTGTTAAGTTTATCTGGAATAAGAAAATTAGTTTTGAGGGCTAAATTGGACATACATAACAAATAATTTAATGATAGATAATGGCACTCGTTCAAATCATATTTGGGGAAATGAAAATTTTCCTTGCATGAGAGGGAATGAAACCTATGGGGAACTTCTCCATCAAGAATAATAGTGTAAATATAACCCCACTTAAAAAAATAAAAATACTTTATGAATCTAGTAATTTCAATAAATTAATGAAATAAATAAAATCAAAGAACAAACAACAATACCAAAAATAATTTATAACATTAAATACAATATACAATAAGTTATGATAAATTCCATGAAGGAAAAAAATAAATTTTTTATATAAAAATTTTTCTTTTTCAAAATGTTTTATAAAAGTTGGGTATAACATAACATTTTTAATCCCATTGTACAATTATAGAAAAATCAAGAGTGTGGAATTATCAAAGTGTGTAAAATAAGGGAAAAGGAATTTCAATTGTACATGTCTCATTAGCTTTGGATGATGAAGATGATTAGAATATTGAAAATAAACAAACAAATAATTTGGAGATAGATAATGATGCTTGTTTGTATTATTTGGTTTGTGTAATTGGAATGACAGTGTAAATGTAACCCCACTGAAAAAACAAAAACACTTTATGAATCTAACAATTTCAATAAATTAATAAACTAAACTAATGTACAATAAATTATTTTAAATTTTATGAATGATAACAACTAAAATATTTATATAAAATTATTTCTTTTTCAAAATGTTTTCTAAAAATTGGGTATACCATAACATTTTTAATGTAACAGTTATATGTGTAGAGATTTTTTTTAATGAGGGTTTCCTAAAAAGATGATATTCTAGAAGTAAAATTTTAGATAGATTTGAATGAGATGATAATAATGCAACTAAATATGGCTTTGTTGTGTAATCATCAATTTGATTAACATCTTCTTCTGGAGAATACACATTTAGACAATTTTATTTTATATGGAAGGTCATATCTCATAGGTCATGAAATGCTTACACCAAAAGTGTCAATACTTAGGAAAATTTTAGGTTTGGTTACTCAATTTTCTCAAGTTAATGATGGAAAAAAAAGTTTTTCCAAGTGAGCCAAAGGATTTGAAATCTTTGACAGTGGAAGTAGCACATAACCTACTATAATAAGGGAAGTGAAAATATCTACAAAAGGATTGGAAATTTTAAAAATTGTGGCCGATATTACTAAAAAAAAAGGAAAGGATTGACTCTCTTGATCTGAAATCATTTTTAAAAATATTAAAAATGTTATTAAAATGATGGTGTTCAATTTCTTATGCATTGAACAACATGCACGAAAATTATGATTATTCTTAGTTGATGGTTTCTCTATTTTTTAGTTTAGGGAGCCAAAATATTTCAAGTTACTACTGGAATTCATTTTCCAAACCCTTCATTTTATTGCATGAAGCTGAAATATTCTGTTTGAAAATTATATATTACAGAGCATGAAACACATAAAATATGTGGAAAACAAAAGCACAAAAAACACATAAAACCAGAGAGACACAGATATACGTGGTTCACCTAGTTTGGGCTACGTTCACCCCGAACAACCAGTCCTTCCTTTCTATTATCCAGCAAAAATGAAGAGACACAACCTACAGCAGATCCACTGTAATATCATTTGTTCTCTCTCACAATCTCCCTATATGTTTCTCACTCCAATAATACACATACAAAATACACATCCATAATACAATACCCTCATAAAAGCGACAAGTTGCCTTCTAGGGAAAAAACCCTAAACTAAACATAACTTCTAGCATCAGATCATCTGCCTAATGAACGGCCCAGATTGACTAGAAATTACTATACTTTTACAAGGCAATTTTACATATGTTTTTAGCTTTGGGGGTGCTGCCCCTGAAATCCCCCACCAAGGGGGGGCTCCATAAGTTCGCAGCTGCCCCCCGTTGGAACCCCTAGGGAGCGTTTAATTTCGGGCAGCGTTGCCGCCCCATTAAGGCACAGGGTTCCAACGCTGTGATACAAAATAAACAAGATAATCAGGCTCCACACCCAACAATCTCCCACTTGGAGACTAATCGTAGAAACTCCATCGCTTCTTAATTTGCTGGAAAATGACTCCTCTTTGGACCTCATTGTTTCTCATCTTCATCGTCATCCTTGAAGACCAATTGAAACTAAGTACGTTCTTATTTTCTCCCTGGTTACAACTTTTGTTAGCATATCTACAGGATTTTGGCTAGTGTGTATCTTTTCCAGCTTCAACTATTCATCTTCCAATACTGACCATATGAAATGGTACTTGAGCTGTATGTGTTTAGTCCTAGAATGAAATGCTGAGTTCTTTGCAAGATGAATGGAACTTTGGCTATCACTGTATAACGTGCCCATATCATGCTTCTTACCCAATTCATCGATAAACCTTTGTAACCAAATCATTTCCTTACTAGCCTCTGTAGCAGCAACATACTCTGCTTCTGTTGTTGAAATTGCAACAACACTTTGGATTTTTGAAACCCAACTGAAAATTGTTCCACCTACAGTAAATACATATCCTGTAGTGCTCCTCCTGTTATCTCTGTCACCTGCCATATCTGCATCAACATATCCTTGTAGAGAAATGTTTTAACCACCAAAGCATAATGCTTGACTTGTAGTACCTCTCAAATATCTGAGAATCCATTTTACTGCCATCCAATGTTCTTTTCCTGGATTGTTCATGTACTTGCTTACAACTCCCACTGCATGTGAAATATCAGGCCTTGTGCAGACGATTGCATACATTAAGCTTCCAACTGCTGATGCATATGGAACATTAGACATGTAGTCCATTTCTTCTTGGGTCTTGGGGCACATCTCCTTACTAAGTTTGAAATGGCTAGCAAAAGGTGTACTAACTGGTTTTGCATTCTGCATATTAAATATTTTCAACACCTTTTGTATGTACTCATTATAAGATAGTGTTAATTTGCGATTTTTCATGTCTCTAGTTATTCTCATACCAAGGATTTTTTGCAGCTCCCAAATCCTTCATTGAAAATGAATTTGCCAATTTTCTTTTGAGCACATTTATTTCCTGCATGTTAGATCCTGCAACAAGCATGTCATCTACATACAATAACAATATAATATAGTTTCCATCATTTTTCATTTTCAGATAAACACAATGATCAGAGTGACATCTAGTATAACCTTGTTCAGACATAAACTTGTCAAATTTTAGATACTATTGCCTTGGAGCCTGTTTTAAGCCATACAAGCTCTTCTTTAACCTTCACACTAATTTTTCTTTCCCTTTGACCTCATATCCTTCTGGTTGCTCCATATAGATATCTTCCTCCAAATCTCGATGGAGAAATGTTGTCTTTACATCTAACTATTCAAGATGTAAACTTTCCGTTGCTACAATACTTAAAATAGTTCTGATTGAAGTCATCTTAACAACAGGAGAAAATATTTCATCCAAATCAATACCTTTCTTCTGTGAAAACCCATTCACCACAAGTCTAGCTTTGTACCTCTGTATTCCTCCATATTCTTCCTTTAGCCTGTAAACCCATTAATTCTGCAATGCAGTTTTACCTGCAGGCAACCTGACCAAGTCCCAAGTTTGGTTATGCATTAAGGAGTCCATCTCTTCTTCCATGGCTACCTCCCACTTATTCTTGCTTTCAACTTGTATTTCTTCTTCATAACATTCAGGTTCACCAGAATCAGTCAACAATAAATAATATAATGAAGGAGAATATCATTCAGGGGGTCTACTTATCCTGGTAGATATTCTAACACCACTTTCAGGTGTTTGAGGTGCCTGTTGCTGTTGTGGTGGTTTTTGTTGCTGTGGCTGTTGATTATTATTATTTTCAGGCACATTTACTTTTTCTGTGATCTCATCAAGAACTGTCTATTCTTTTTTTTCCTTTTCCTGTTTCTTTTCCCGCAATTGATTCTTATACAATACCTTTTCATTGAATATTACATATCTGTTCCTAATGATTTTGTGATTTTCATAATCATAGAAGAGACAAAAAAAATCATTAACACCATATCCAATAAAGGTACATTTCTTTGATTTTTCCTCAAGATTTGTTTTGTTTTCTTTATTGATATGGACAAAGGCCTCTCAACCAAAAGGTTTTAAAAAAGAGTAGTTTACCTTTTTACCTGTCCATGCTTCCTCTGGAATACCACCATCCAAGGAACTTGAAGGCCCTCTGTTTATTAGATAAACAACAATATCTACAACATCTGCCCAAAATTGTAAAGGCAATCATGCATGCAATCTCATGCACCTTGCACGCTCCATGATTGTTCTGTTCATCCTTTCTGACACACCATTTTCTTGTGGTGTTCTTGGAACTGTCTTCTCTCTACGAATTCCATGCTTTGAACAGTACCTATCAAACTCTTTGATGCAATATTCACCTCCATTGTCTGATCTGAGACACTTCAACTTCTTTCCTGTCTCAATCTCAACCAAAGCTTTCCATTTCTTGAAAGTATCAAATAAATCAGATTTATTCTGAATACAATAAATCCAAGTTTTTCTAGTTGCATCATCAATAAACGTAACATAATAGCAAGAGCCACCGAGAGATGATACCTGAGCAGGTCCCCATACATCTGTATGCACAAGCTCCAATTTTTCACTCTTCTTTTCTTTCCCAACTCTGAGAAATCTGACTCTCTTTTGTTTTCCATAAATGCAATTCTCACAGAAATCCAAATCAACATTCTTCAAACTTGGCAACAAATTTCTTGAGTGAAGAATCTTCATCCCCTTCTCACTCATATGTCCAAGCCTATGATGCCATAGTGCTGCATCTACTCCTTTGGAAGTTAAAGCATTAACAGAGTTAGAAATACCATTGCATAAATACAATGTACCAACCTTTTCTCCTTTTGCTATTACTAGGGCTCCTTTGGTGACCTTCCAAGTTTTATCTGTGAAAGTTGTCACACAACCTTCAACACCTAACTGCCTTGTTGAAATTAGATTTTTCTTCAGATCTGGAACATGCCTTACCTTTAATAGCCATTGGTTTCCATTCTGTTGTTTTACAAGAACCTTACCCATTCCAACAATTTTACAGGGTTTATCATCACCCAAATAGACTTGTCCAAAATCTCCTTGAACATATTCATGAAAATATTTCTTATCAGGTGTGGCATGGAATGAGGCCCCTAAATCTACAACCCAAGAATCAGTAACATTTTCGAAAGAAAGAATCAAGCATCTTGTAACACATCACCTGTCACATTTGCTTCATGGTTGTTTTCTTGTTGTGCGTCTCCTTCTTTTCCCTTTCGAGATCTACAGTATTTCTTCAGGTGTCCTTTCTTTCTGCATTTCCAGCACACTATCCCCGATCTGGGCTTGGATCTGCCTTTCCTTGATTTACTATGATATCCTGAGTTCTTTCCTCTTTCCATTTTTCTTCCCCTAGACTCTGCACTCAAAGCATTACTCGATGTCTCACTGGAGCTTTTCCGTCACATTTCCTCGCTAAGGATAACACCGATAACATCATCAAACTTTAAAGTAATAGATCCATAGATAGAGTTACTAATGGCCATAACTAAACATTCTAGCTTTCTGGCAATGAGCACAAAAATAACAGAGCTCTAACTTCATCATAAAACTTTACCCCTACAAAACTTAACTGACTGGTAATTGTATTAAAATCATTTAAATGGTCCGCAAAAGATCCACCTTCCAACATATTCATATTAAATAAATGTCTCATAAGAAATATCTTGTTGGAGGCCGAGGGTTTTTCATATAATTTTTCCAACGCCTTAATCAAACCTTGTGTTGCTGTTTCTTTCGAAATATTGAAGGCTACCGACGTCGTGAGGCACAACCGTAATGTTTTGAGTGCCTTTCTATCAATAATCTCCCATTCTGTGTCTGTCATAGTCGTCAGCTTCTTTGTTTTTCCGCTCAATGGTAGGTACAGATATTTCTGATACAAATAATCTTCGATCTGCATATTCCACAGCGGGAAGTTTTGGCCGTTAAATTTCTCGACCCTAAACTTACCATCTTCCGTCATTGCTCCCACTCGAACCAGAAACCCTTATTTCCTGTGAGTTTATCAGCCAAATAGACCTTCGGCTTTGATACCAGTTGTTTGAAAATTATATATTACAAAGCAATGAAACACATAAAATATGTGGAAAAAACAATCACACAAAACACATAAAACCAAAGAGACATAGATATACGTGGTTCACCCAGTTTGGGCTACATCCACCCCCAACAACCAGTCCTTCCTTTCTATTATCCAGCAAAAATGAAGAGACACAACCTACAACAGATCTGTTGTAATATCCTCTCTTCTCTCTCACAGTCTCCCTATCTATTTATTGCTCTGAGAATACACATAAAAAATACAGACCCGTAATAAAATACCCTCATAAAAGTGAGGGGTTGCCTTATAGGGAAAAAAACCCTAAAATAAACATAACTTCTACCGTCAGATCATTCTCCTAATGAACGACCCAGATTGACTAGAAATTACTATACTTTTACAAGGCAGTTTTACATCTATTTTTAGGGCCAAGTGGGGGCTCCATAAACTCATAGCCACCCCCTATGGACCCCCCATGCAACGTTTAATTTTGGGCGATGTTTCCGCCCCATTAAGGTACAGGGGTCCAACACTGTGATACAAAATAAACAAGATAATTAGGCTCCACACCCAACATATTCATTTACATTCGGTAATCAAAAGTACAATAATCCAATGTAGATTAATTAATGCAATCATTAGAAATGGATCAAATTTGTTATCTCTTGTTGTTGTTGATTAAGAATATTTTCTGTCAATCACAACTACATATGAGCAAGAAAATAATTTGGAGAAGTGGTTGGCCTAGACAGTGGATGTAATAAGAATTGATTGTGGATTTTGAATTTGTTCTGAATCAATTTCAAGTTGATTAAATACTAGATGATTAAATATGAATATTTAAACCTTATATATTTGTGATATTAAATATGAATATTTCAACCATAGATATTTGTGATTGAATGGAACAATAGCACATAGGTAAAAAGGAAATATGTTTTACAAATTGTAGTAATTCCTAATTGAAATATTTTTTCCTACTAAAACATTTCAGACCTATTGTTGGGTTATATTTAATCATGCATCTATATATTGCAATGAATTATAGATTAAACTAGGTGTTTGTGAAGAAACAGAGGATTCCAAACATGGTGTTTTTAAATGGTTGAAAAAACCACTTTACAAATGTACAACTATGTTTTACAAAATTCAAAAATTGACTTCAAGAGGTCTTTCGAACCATGAATCCATTAGCCACACAATTTGCGATAAAAATGCAATGAAATAGGATGAATATTCTCAACAAGTTTCAAGTGAACTAAATTATATTTCTTTGCAAATGACCTATCATCACCTATAACCATTTTGTATTTTTCTCAAGGTTTGTGTATTCATTGGCTACAAGTTTTAGTAAGCTAAAGGATCAAGGTATTACTGTCAAACCCAACAAGTTTCATAAAAAAGTGAATAACATTTTGCGAGAAAATGGATGAGAAATTCTACCCTAGGAAGTTTGTTACAATAAAAGTTATAGCTTAGTTTTCCAATTAGGTAGCACTCTTTTTGGTTTGAATATTATCACAATATTAAACAAACAACTTTCATAAAAAAGCGAATACCATTTTCCGAGAAAATGGATGAGAAATTCTACCCTAGGAATTTTGTTACAAGAAATATTGTAGCTTAGTTTTCCAATTAGGTAGCCCTCTAGTCATTGAAACCCTTGTATCAAAATCCCTAATTTTTTCCAAAAAAAAAAATTAATGGTTGAAATTTCTACACACCTTTTTGAGCCACATCAAAACTTCTATATCAAATTGGACCTGGAAACCTCTGTATTGAACCTCTACAAACCTGTAAACCAAAATCAATTTATTAAAAATTATTAACATTAAAAAAACCAATAAAATGAAACAAAAATAAAATATAAAAACAATAAAATATACAATTATAAACAACCCAAACCTGAATGGAAAATTGAAGAAGGGGAACATGGGCTTTCTGAGAAAGTGTTCAAATTCTATTGAGAGTAGTGTATATATAGTTTGGTATAAAGTTATTTTTGGGGAGCTTGAAGAACATGCATTTCAAAAATATAAAATATTAAATGAAATGTAATTAAATAAAAAATAAAAGCATGGTAACATAAATATGAATAGCCAATGACCTGACACAATAAATATAATACATCATTACAAAGATGGTTTCCATGTGTCCAAAACTTTGCATACAAAACCATTGGATACCAATCACTTAATGAAATGAATCCATACGATTTCATACCACTCACTTAATGAAATGAATGAGCTTACAATGCATATTTTTTACGTTCTTATTCATTTATTTGTGAGCAGTTAATCATTGTCGTTACAAACATGGTTTCCATGTGGCCATACCTATTGATTTTATTTTTATTATTTTATATTTGTGGAAATGTGGCAATGGGGTTATTAATAGTGTTCCTACAAACATAACTCCTAATGCCATTTGGCACATGCAAACCCAACTCTTCCCATACCACCATCTCAAATTCTAAATTACATAACACACATCTCAACACACAGCCACGTTTCAATATAGTTTTTTATTTGTTATTTTATTTTCCCTTAATCCTCATACATGGTACTAATCATTATATGTGGAGATTAAGAGTAGGCATAGTAAATTTTTAATCATACTTCAGTAAAAATAATAATTTAAACATGGTTTAAGCACCTTATTTAGATATGCAAGGAAGTTATCACTTGCAATTTGATTCGTTGATGTGTGGAAACGATAAGAATATACTGTAATATTTCAATTTATACCATTAGATCAAGATTATTAACTAGAAAAATCATTAAAGTAGCCAATTCCAACAGGGGGGACGCCTATCGGTGTAATTAAACAAATATTAAAAAAAAAATGTAATGTGAAACTGTACGACTTGTATTTTTTTTGTTCAAATAAAAGTCAAACAAAAATGGGAATGCCTAATATCATGAGCATTTCAGGTATCATATTAAGTAATCTTAAGTTGAAAATATGTAGAAAAAACTATAATTTATAAAAATAGAAATAATAGAAAAAAAAAGCTAAATAAAAAAAAAAAAAATTAAAAACAAAAAAATAGTAATTAATAGAAATAGGAATTACTTAAAAAAACCATATTACGACCTCAACCAATAAATTTACAATTAAAATAAATTAAAATAATAATAAAATAACAAAAAATTGAATCCTAATGTTGAGCTATGGATAAGTGGGATAAATTTTTATTCAAAGAAAAACTAATAGGAAATCAAAGGTAGAACTCAATGTGTAATACCATGCATGCAGTAGGTATAATAAGTCCTCTAAAAAATAATGGTTGATGTTGCATCAACACGTTTCAAAATTAGCATCAAAATCACTAACATTTTAAAACAAATATTCATACTTGATACATAAAAAAAGTAAAGTGCCAAAATCAACCCTCTAAAAAAAAGGGTTTGATTCTGCATCACCACTTTTCAAAATCGACATGAACATAAATAAAATTAAAGAAAAAATGTTCATAAGAAAATTTAAAGTGCCAAAAATATGCTAAAAAAAGGTTATTCTGAATAACCGCTTTTCAAAATCGGGTGCTTTTTTTGCTACCCCAAAAAATGGGTAATCGATAATTTTCTCATTTGATCGGTAACTATGTTTCCAAGGAATACTAGGGAAAAGTAATAGTGAAATCCATTAGAAAACCTTGATTCTAAATGATTTTTGGGGGCTAGACTTGTATTTGGGGCAAGATATGTCTTATATAGGGAGTTGTATCCATAATGGATATATTTTTGGATTACTTAATGAATCTGAGAGTCAAAACATCTAAGTCATTTCACTTATGTACATTATGAAAGCAAGAGATTTGTAATTACTATAGATATTTTGTTCAAAAATTTTATGTCTAGAAGATGGCCACTTATATGTCCCAGAGACAAAGATTTATACATTCTGGGGAATCGAGATATGTCTCCATGGAACATGAAACTAGTTTTTTTGTAACAGATACTTGTACATTTAGGGAAAAAAATATGTTTCCTATGTAATATGGGAATTATTTATATTTATTGAAAGAATCCATGGATTAACAAGGGTGATAGACGAGGAATTCCATGAGAACTAACACAAAGGTGTCTATTTCACTACAAAGGTCTTAAAGAAGAACTGTTTGAGAAGTAAGGTGCAATGGAACGATGACGTGGTCAGATCCATGTTAGCTATGAGATATTTTTTAGGGTGATGTAGGAACTCAGTGTGGCACATGTCGATGCTTGCTGACATGGAAAATTTTAAGGGGCTCAAACTTCAAATGGGAAAAAATTTCAATCTAGGAGTAATATTGAGGAAAAACTTATATTACCAAAAATATCTTGATAAAATGTATATAATGGTGTTATCCAAAGTGAGGTACACACACTTTTGGAAACGAATAATTTTTTAAACCCATTTTCATAATGATGCCTTGGATTTCATGTAAGTTAAATTTAACACTTCCCACTAGGCTTAGGGAGATGAATGGGGGTGGGAGGGAGTGTCATAGTGTGGTATCAAAGCCCCCAGGTTCAACACTCTAACTGAATGGTTCTTAGAATGATAAAATATAGAGATCTGTTATAAATTGTGGTGTTATCTAGTGATTGTTTGCTTTTGGTAAATGTGTGTGGTTCTTGAACTTTCATTGATGATTGTGTGATGATTTCAAACTATGTTGTATGTATATCAACGTTGATATTAGAATTTTTAAATGATAGATATAAAAAATTATGATATGTTAGTTGTTTTGTAACATGCATGCTAACTTGAAATTTAGCATTTCAGATAGCCTTACATCAACATTCTTATTACAAATAAGTCAAGGTGATGGGTAAATGTGCTTATTTATATGTTTGATTTGGATAAGTGTTATGTGTGTGTAAAGACACATAAGAAGACACTAAAATATCATAAAAAAATTAAATGGAATGATCTCAAAAAATGGTTATAGCACTAATAAATTCCAACATCGTTAGGAAGAAGAATCAGTTGGAAAGAAAAGAGAGAAAGACTCTCTCAACTAGATGAGCACCCTTAGAAGTGTAAGAGTTGAGTTGAGAATTTATAAGGTTTATAATCAAAGGATTTTCATGGCTTGGGAAAAAGAATCAGAAGTAAACACAATTATACTACAAACCTTGTTATATTTTCAAAGGAAGAGGCCACATGGTCTAGGTTCCAACTACCTAGGAAGGGATCAAGGCATGAAAATTACATTAGGATTTGGGAAAGAAGAATTGAATACTAATGGTGTAAAGGGAAATATATCTAAGAAAATACATACACAGATAAGTGAATATATGGTGAGAGGAGGAACTCCACTTAGTACTCTAGAGAGGAGAACAAACAATGAAAAATAATCATCTAGTGTTGCCACCAAGAGACTATGTTAGTAAAAAAGGAAAGGAAAAGATTTGACACTAGAGGGATTTAAGAAGGAAGAACATCATTCATTTGATGGATAGGTGAATAAGTTATAGGAAACAGAAGCATGGTTAATATGAATGAAGAAATATTTTAGGATGCATGATTAATTTAAAAATATGAAGTCAAGAGTGGCCATTTTTATCTCAAAGGGAAAAGCTAATATTTTTGTGAAAATTTCTGAAGAATTTCAAGAATATTAAAGAGAAAGAGTTGTTGTAGAGGATATTTGAGAGATATTTTTTGGAAAATTACCTATTTGAAAATTATTATGAAAAAAAATGTGAAAGAAACTTACGAGCAAAAACTAGGGAAACTAACAACTTATGTCAAATAAACAACCATATTCTTAGAGTTGTTGAGGTATGTTCCTTACCTCAAGGAAGAGAAGGTGTGTATATATATATATATATATATATATATATATATATATTTATCTGTGTGTGTGTGTGTGTGTTTCATAGTGGTTTTCCACAAGCATTCAGGGATATAATAGAGTTTGATGAGCAACAAAATATAGAGGACACAATTTGAAAAATAAAGCATTTCTATGAACAATCCAACCATAGGGCTGAGTCCCAAATTGATTGGAAACCAAAATGAAAGACTAACTTTGGAGGAAAAAAGAAGAAATTTGAAAGACATGTTCCCGAAGGAAGGAATTTGAAGTATATCACTCCTATAAGGGGTGATTTTAAATAGATATGCATTAATTCTCATTGAAACTAGTTCTCTCAAATTATAGGAGAGGAAACCAAGGGTTTTGGAGGAGAACCTATGAAGTGCAAGACTTGTGGAGAAGTTGACAGGAAGAGAGACTATCCTTAGTGATTGAAGGATGACCAATACTGTAGAATGTGCAGGAAGCATATATAGTGGACAATTTAGCTCGAAGTGTACCACATATCTATGTAGCATTGAACAATAGGTAGGCCAATCACCAAGCCTCAAGATAAACATGGAAGGTACAATCAATAACCATTTTGCTTCAATTTTGATTGAACCTAGATCCAATTTTAGTTGTGTAACTCCACAAGTTGTAGAAAAGTATGTGTTGTAGAAGTCAACACATGAAAATTCATGGTTACTTTAGTTTTCCATGAGGACTAAGAAATGAGTAGAATATGTGGCATAGTCATGCCTAATCGTGATAAACAACATTCCCACATCTACAGATCTAAAAATCTTACTATTGGGCTCATATGAAATTCTAGTTGGAATGGCCAGTGACTAACAGAACCAAAGTCAACCGCTATAAGAATTCAATAGGGTATCTCAATGACAAAGGGGAAAGGACGACATTGCAAGGAAAGAGAAAACCTGTTAGGGATCTGTAATTAGCAAGATTGGAAAAGTCCGATCACAGAAACAACATCGCTTCAACCAGCTTTGGGATTCTAGGATCTAGCCCTCTTGAATCTGGAGAGGGATCTCTCCAATAAGTGCAAATATGGATTTGTCTTTGAAATTTGGGGTAATAATATTAGGCTAGTTATGAAGGCCAAGGGTTTGTTTTTATTTGGATGGTTGAGCATGAATACTATTTGAGGTGGCAAGTCCTAAGTGCAAATATTTTCAAAGGTGAGAAGTTGCAAGTGAATAGAACAACTAGGCTAAAAAGATAGATATAACACTGCTTTTTAGTCCATTGGGCTATGGAGTCATAACAGGGCTTTAATTGAGCAATAACATTAAGAGTGATCCAAGGGGAAATTCATCTACATCACAAGATTATTGAGATTTTAAATGATGGAATGGGAACAATAAAGTGTTGGAGAGGTGGAAACTGATAATAATTTCACAAGGGATTTATAGTCAGTCCAAACAAGAAAAGCCTCTTAAGTAACTGTTTAAAACCAACCAAGTGCAGGGCTAACCATTGACTTCTTGGGCAAGTTTGTATTAAAGTAGCTTAATTAACAAACAATCCAGTAATCCACATAATTACCTTCAGAAAGTATGAAAACATATAAGAGAAGACAGAGTATGAACTTAATATCAAATAAATTACTTTTAAACCTAGTCTTCCTTCAGTTAACACCAAGGGAAACTTTCAGAATCTGCCTTTGGAGAATAGAAACTAGAAACAGGGCAAACCATCACTTTCTAGTCTAAATTTAATAAGAAAATAAGGAAAATAAATTTCAAGAACAATTTTTAAAGAAAATAGTAGGATGAGAAAACTCCAACATTCCTAATTGCTTAAACTGTATTAAATCATTCTTAAATAAAAAATTTGGAGGAAAACATTGAGATAAAGCTTTTCAGTCAGAGAAGGTTACTGATGTACAGCAGGTCCTAACTCTGTAAATGTTGTTCTTTATCAGAGAATAGTGAACAATATGACATACATAAAGGAAAACAATAACAAAGAAGGGGCACTTCACCAGTGATATAGACCAGGATCCCAAGAAACAACTTGTTTATTGATGTCAAACCAGTTACAGTACTCAGGTCCAATGTTTCAGTTCAACGATCATATTCACTATCCAGCCTAACAAAACTAACACAAACAAAGCTCCAAGGGCCAGTGAACACTATTTACAATCAGAAGTTTAAGCTCAAATGTATTTCAAAGTTCTGAAACCAACAGTTTCTCATCTTCTACAAAATTATTTATAGAAGGATGAGGAGGTGAGATCTGATAAAAGATCTCTTAAGGCAATTAATACAGATTCGAGACTTCTTGGCCTTTTGAGGGGCTCGATGAAGAATTTTACAGGTGGTTCTCTATATTAACTATTTTACAATTAATATCAAAGCTCGGTGGGATCTTTATTTGACTTTGAGGCTCTACGTAATGTTTGGAGTAACCCTGCAGATATTTCTGCATTTATTTCCTTGCAGAAGTAACTCCCTGGCTGCGCTGAGGAAAAATATCTAATTCTGCAATAAGTTCATCCTCTGTTTGAATTCTTTGAGGTGGCATTTATGGTAGCTGAGGAATCAATTTTCCTCAAATGTGGTGGTGGAGGGCTGCCTACCTATTTAAACACTTATGATTTCTTTTAATTGTGTTTTAATTCTGGGAATTAGGCTTTTGATAAGCATTCTTAGCCGTAATTCCAAAATTTGTCTTCAATCTTCATTCTGTTGTGCTATGTCTTCAAAATTGATACTCTTTAACTGTGTTTTTAATAAAACAGTGTCTTGTCAATGTGCAGAGCCACGCTAGGCTTCACGACATCAACGCTGATAGAGCATCAACGAAACAATGGAATGGAGCCCGACGAATGGTGCCCTTTGATAAATCAAAGGCGTGGGAATCGTCATTCCCTGCCTTCGACTTTTCTTTATCATAATGGACAAACCATTCAAACGTGCAAAAAACAAATGAAAATTATAAAATCCTGCGTTTTTTTAGGTTTAACTGCTTCAGAAGGTGGGGAAAGAGCGTGGCTGTTGGATGAAAGCATCCAAAGGTGGAGATCTGTGTAGAAGAGGCAAAAGGAGAGTGGAGAGAAGAAAAAGGCGGAGTAACTTTGGACCGTCCGATCTGGACACGTGGACGGTCTAGATCTAATTGGAAGATCGCAATCGGTGGGAGGAGGAAAGGGGTGCGATGAAAATCTCCGATGCGATTGCACGATCGCGAGGATAGAGGCGATTAAGCGATGGCCATTGATATGAGGATCAGATCAACGACAAGGAGCGAATCGGGGGACTGGCTGATCGGAGGGAACAAAACACATGCAGCGATTGAGAAATGTGATGTGATTTAAGAAATGTGATGCGATTTGAGACATGTGATGCGATTGAACGTTGGTCGTTTGATCGGCTATTGATCAACGACGGGGATTAGCTTTGAAACGAACCGGCGGAAAAAACCCTTATAATATATAAAACCCAAAGTTTAAAATAAAAACAAAGGTTTTTTATGGATCGGGCCGGAATATTTATATAAGGTGGATAGGCACCCAACTGCGGGGCCTTTGGACTTTATGGAATGTAATATGCCCGGGGCGTACATAAAACAAAAGGGCCAATCGCAATCGGGCCATTGGGCCTGGTCTTTCAATCAACCCATTTGAATATTTGCGATGCGATTGGCGCCTGGGATCTTTAACACTTAGTCCCTGGTGGAAAGTCGTATGAAATGAAAAGGCGAGGGGAGAGTTTATACGTATAAGTCCTGATAGCATCGGAAAGTTTGATGCAGCCTTTTCAATCAACCCATTGTATTTTTCTTCGATTGCGATTGCATGATCGGTCTTTCAATCTACCCATTTAAATATTCAACGCGTGACTTTGGTTTATTAGTTTAAACTTTGGGAAAGTGGGTTTTAAGACTTTTACAAAATAAAAATGGATCGGGAATGAAAAATCACAAGGTTTAAGCGCCGAGGTGGGTTTTATGGTTTATATGAAAAATAATATAATCGGGGGTCTTATAATAGAAAGGTTAATCGCATCGGAACTTTCGGACCATTGCAAAGAATTGCGTACTTTGAACATTTGCGATGCGATAAGCGCCGTGAGGTGCTTAGCACCTGGTTCCAGGGTGTGGGCATGTGGGGGAAGTGGTTAGGACTTAACCCAAGGGGGCTTAATTCCATAGTAAATAAACTTTGTTTTTTATGAAATTTTCAAAGTTTTGAATGGATTTTGGAGGTTTCGGTAAGGTTAAAGAGTGAGTCTTTAACTTTGTAAAAGTGATTTTCATGAGGGGAAGAAGAGAAATCATGAAAATAAAGGAGTTTTATGGAGAAAAAGGGGAGCCAATGAAAGTAAGTTTGGAATAGGGGGAGGGGAAAAATGATGGTTTTACAATAGTTTCTTCTCATGAAATCAACAAAATTTCTGAGTATAAAATGGGAACAACAATGAAGATTTTGGACAGAGGCATGAGGCCTTCAAGAGTCTTCAAGAGCCAACACTTTTTAGTAATAAAATTTTTTCTTTGAAGGCTCAAAAATTCTTAGCCACCTTTTGCTATAACAAATATTATAGGTGGCTAACAGTGGCTCCACTTGGGGATGATGCCTTCTTGAAGGCATCAAGAACTTCATATTTGCATTCTCTGGGAGGCTGACCTGTGCCTGATCCATTGGGCTGCCCTTTCTTTGCTGGGATGATCTTGCTCTAAAAACATATTAGCAGCTATGAAAAATAATGGATCTTTCATCTACAAGCTTTCTACCTACCCAATCCTACTGATCTAGCATTTTTTCTTCATTAGAGTGCGCTTGGATTGGCAAACTCTTTTCACAACATTTTATTCTTTTGAAAACAGGAAATCTAATCTATTTCTACTCCTTATTTCTCCATGGACTCAAATTAAACAGTTGAGCCCATATGATTCTCTACCTATTCTATCAATATGTTAGGATTAAACAGTCTAACCGATTTTTTATTCTCTAAATTCTACAACAGAAATTTAAAAACAACCAAGTCAAGATTAAGTTGTTTGACTTGCTATGATCTATGGCATAAAAACAAGTTGCACGTAGACATTTATTTTACATAAAATTAAAAAAAAAAATGGAAGGCTTAAGATCTGAAAGTTTCTTATCATGGCCTTCTCTTTTTACAGCTCTGTTTTGACTCTTATGTGAGCTGTTTCTTCCTTGCTCTCTGGTTCAGATTTTGAGCTAATTAGAACCAGATTTACTTATTTTTTACTCAGAAAAAATAAAACATATTTGAGTCATTTATTTTTGAAACCTTAGGTTCAGATTTTGAACATGTTTGAACCTTTAATTTCTATCCTAAACTATCTACTGATAAGCCAAGATTAAAAAGTTTGGCAAACCGAATTCGCTATCCTATCAACAGAAAATTTAAAGCTAATTAGTCAAGTTTAGGCTATTTGACTATCTAGAAGTGTATTATTCAGGAGTGGAATTTAATCTTGCACACTTTCAGAATTTGTTTCTCTTTTTTGGTATGGGGCTATACCTTTCTTGTTTTCATAATCTGCCCTCTTTTCTTTCTTTCTTTGTTTTTGTATTTTTTATTTTTCTAACTTTGAATGCAATGGTGGATGAGATATTTATAATGAAAAAGATAAAAAGGCTTCAAACATAGCATTGATCAAGAGAAGTAATGCTTAAGCATCCTGCCATTGACAGGACCCCCAAACAATTCTGCTCCATTCAACTCCTGCAAGAAGAATGCATTGTGACCAACAGCTGAATGAATAGAGAAAGGGCCAAGCCATAAGTTGTCAAATTTTCCATGCTTGCCATTTTCTTCCCTTCTTGAATCCCATTTTAAAACTTTGTCCCCAATCTTGAAATTGCTTTCCTTTGTTCTTCTGTCAAAAAGCTTTTTAATGCTGTCCTGCTTCTGCAATGCTTTGTTATAAACTTCCTCTTTGGTTTGCTGAAGATGAATGGTCTGGTTTATTCTTCTGATCATGTCATTTTATTCAATTTGTAACTCTTGAATCAACTTCATTACTGGTACACCAAGGCTATTTGGAAAAATTGCATCAGTACCATACACAAGCTGAAAAGGTGACATACCAATAGATTTCTTCAAAGTCAATCTGTCAGCCCAAAGTGCATGAACTAGCTTTGTGTGCCAATACTTCTTATTGTCCTCCAACAATTTCTTGATTATGTTCACTAAGATTTTATTTGAGGATTCAGCAAGTCCATTACCTTGAGGGTAATAGGCCGTGGAATGCCCCAATGTTATCTGATATCTATGACAGAACTCAACCATCTTCTTTGATCCAAATTCTGCTGCATTATCAGTGATGATCTTGGTAGGACAGCGAAATCCGAAGAGAATATTAGTCTCCATAAATTTTATGATAATTGAATCATTGGCCTGCCTACAAGGTATGGCTTCTATCCACTTAGTGAAATATTCTGTGGCAGTGAGAATCCATCTGTGCTGGGCAGAAGATGGTGGATGGATTTCTCCTATGAAATCAAGTCCCCACTGTTGAAATGGGGCCTCAACAGTGATTGGATGCAGAGGTAGGGGTAACAGTTTTCTTTTGCCTTCAAAAATTTGACATTTATGACAGGCTATGATCATCTTATGCACATCATGGAAAAGAGTAGGCCAATAGAAACCAGCCCTCAAAATTTTGTTGGTTGTTGTCTTCTAGTACAAATGACCTCTGCACTCTCCTTCATGAAACTGATATTTAACCTTCTCTGCATCAAACTCAGGCAAACATTTAAGCAATACACCACCTGCATTTTTCCAATAAATACATTTATCTATAATGCAATAGTTTACAACTTTTAACTTTAGGAACATTGCCTTTGTTTTTGTCAAACCAGGAGGTGTATTTAATTTAAGCAAAACATAAATAATATCAGCATACCAAGGAGAATTCATAAAATGATCTTCAACTATAGGAGTTGATAATTCTTCTTGGTCATCCAAAGCATTAATCATATTAATATCAACAACTTCAAAATTTGATTCAGCCATTAATCTGGCTAGACCTTGGCCTTTGATGAGTTTAGTGGGTTTTATCTCTAAATCATATTCAAGAATAATAGCAATCCACTTACCTCTCTTACCATCTGGGTCCTGTGTTAGAATGTATTTAACAACTAAATTAGGGATGAAGGCAATGATGTGTGAGTGAAGGATGTACACCCTGAAGTCTTTCAAAGCTTTAACCAAAGCAAAAGCTTGCTTCTCCATAATTTTATACTTCAAAGGGGCATCCCTCAATGCCTTGCTAAAGAATGCAATAGGCTGCTCTTGTCCTTGTGGATTTTTCTACAAAAGGACAACAGCTATAGTATGTTCTGATGCAAATGAGAAAATATAAAAATCTTTTGAAAAATCAGGACTTATAAGAACCGGTGTTTTGGTTAACGCTTGTTTCACCAGTTCAAAGGACTTCTTTGCTTCCAAGGTCCATTTTACCCCTTGCTCCCTTTTTAACATGTTGGTGATATTTCTAAGGAGCTCAGCCAAGTTGGGGATGAACCTTCTCAAAAAGTTAATCTTTCCGATGAAAGACTGAAACTCTTTGATGTTTCAAGGATGAGAGATTTGTAATATGGCCTCAATCCTCTTTGGATCTATCTTTATACCCTCTTCCAAAATAATGTGCCCAAGAATTTTACCTTCTTGGAGATCAAATAGTGTCTTCTTAGGGTTTAACGATATCCCAAACTTTCTGCACTTCTCGAAAACCTTTCTTAAGTGTTCTAAGTGCTCTTCGTCTGCTTTTGAAAACACAGTAACATCATCAAGATAGATAATGATGAAGAAGCCCAGTTCGCATGAGAATGCTATATCCATGGCTCTTTGGAAAGTTGCTCCAACATTCATTAGACCAAAAAGCATCTTCATATACATGAAAGTGCCCCATGGTGTAGTAAAGGTTGTCTTTAATTGATCAGCAGGGTGAACTAGAATCTGATTTTACCTTGAATAGCCATCAAGCAAAGAAATTCTTTTAGACCCTACCACCCTTTGTAAAATATGATCCATCTTGGGTAAAGGATAGTTGTCTTTTAGTGAAGCTTTCTTTAAGTCTCTAAAGTCTATACAAAGCCTGATCTCTCCATTTTTCTTCCTAACAGACACCAGATTAGATACCCATTCAGAATATCTAACAGGGACAATAATACCAGCATCATACATTTTCATAATATCCTTCTGAACCAATGGTAACTGGACAGGGTTTATTCTGCGCAGTTTCTGTTTGAATGGTTTTTGGTTTTCTTTGAGGGGAATTTTGTGTTGTATTATTTCAGTGTCATAGGAATTAAGATCTTCGTAACTCCATGCAAAAACATTAGAGAACTCTTTAAACAGCTCAATGTATTTAAGTTTAATGTGAGCCGGTAAAGTCTTGGACAACTTTATCATTTTCGGCTTAAGTTCGCTGCCAATATTACATTCTTCCACTTCGGTCTCTACATGTTCCATTTTTGGTTTATTCGCCACATCGTTAAAATTGAGCAACTATTCTAAAGGGGCTAGACCCTTAGGAAAAATTTCATCTTTAGAGTGCAGAGTTTCTAACTCCTCTATTTCTAACTCTGCATTCAATTCTGTTTTGTTTATACATTTTCTTGTTAACATATTTATATTAGCAAGTTCAGGAGACGTTTCTTCTTCATCAAGAAAATTTTCTTCCTTGCAATCTGTTTCATAGTCTGAGTCTGAACCATTTAGTTTGAATTCATTTCTGAATTGCATAAAGTCTTCTATTTGTTTGTCATTATCAAACACCTACCAATACTTCTCATTATTAGGCACAAATGGTCTAAATTTTATCTGATTTTTGTAGTCTTGGGTGCTATATGGCGTTAAGCATGTTCTAGCTACAAAGGCTAAATTGTGGGCCGTGATATTTCTTTTTCTCGGGACAAAAAATATTTTGGACTCCTCGAATGTTTTCAAAAGGTCCATTACATCGTTTCAGTAGGCCCTGAGTCTGGGATGATTTGTGTTATACTCCCCATTGACCTGCCTAATAACTAACTTTGAATCCCCGTGTACGTTAATTCTTTTGGCTCCTATCTTTTTCAACAAACGTAAGCCTAGGAGAAGAGATTCATATTAAGCTATGTTATTGGAACACTGAAAGTTTAATGTACATGAAATACATTCGGTGTGGTTGTTTTCAGTGTTAGTAATCCAGACACCTGCGCCAACATTTTTCTTAGTGTAAGATCCATCAAAATACATACTCCACAGAGGACTGTTCTTAGTTTCATCTTGGTTACTGTCCTCTTCAACTAACGTGCTCAAAGGTTGTTGTGGGAACTCAGCACTTAGTTGTATTTGTTTCGATTCCCCAAGATTTGCGCTCATTTGAGGGCCGTTTTCTTTTGTGTCCAGGTTTAAAAGTAAAGGACGCATGACATGTAGTTCAAGACCTTTGTTTAGTTTGCTAATGTCTTCAAATGCAGCAAATTGTGTTAACATTTCTGCGTTGTGTTCCTCTTCCTCCCTGTCGACCGTTAACTCTGTCAAAGTTACTTGTTCATCTAATGTTTCTTCATTAAAGAGGATAAATGAATCAAGGCCTGTGTTTACAGAATATAAAGGGGAGTTTTTTTGTCTGTCTTGACTTGTCACTGTGTATTGCATATGAGACTCCCTGTAGAGTCTTCTATTCTGATTGAAAACCGGGATAGTCGCGTAGGTCATGCCCATTTGCATAGTCCCTTGTAACTTAACCCCCCAAGATCTTGATAATAAAATTCCATACTTTGGGGGCATGCCAGCCACAACAATATCCATGACTAAACATTTGGCTAGAATTTGGGCTAAGTTGACACAAAGGTCTTTGATTAATCCTAAAGATTTTACTCTGTTGGAATCAAAGGAGTACAGGTGTTTATATGGTCTGGTGATTTCTAAACCAAGGCTCTCCATTACAGGTTTTGGCATTAAATTATGAGAAGCCCCGGAATCATGAATATTGTTGTGCAAATTTTTTTCATGAACGTTTAAACTTACATAAAAGGGAAGAACATGTCCCTCTTGATATCTACCTTCAATCTTTGGACCGAAAATAAGCTCTGGCTGGTCATCATTAAGATTGACTATATCATTGTTTTCTTCTATATTTAAAGCCTTCAAAATTTGGGTTCTATATACATGTTGGGCAGCTAACTCGGTCAAGGGAATAGAGATTTTGATCTTTGAAATTTCTTGCTCAAGGCTGAAGGGAAATTGGTTCTTTGAAGTGTTGGTTTTAGCCTTATTAGTTGTCACTTTATCAGCAATATCAGATTGCTGATTTGTTTTATTTACAATTGACAAAGTTGTTTTCACAGGAGTACTAGCTGAAGTGTTAGTACTACTAAGGTCTGCACTCTATTTTTCAATGTTTTGGGTGCCTTTCTCTTTTCCATTATCAAAATTTACAGCCACTATTTTGTCCTTTTGTTTGACAATTTTAGGCTTGGTTGTAGTGTTGTTTTATGAAGATTTGTCAGAGGTTTTGTTGTTGGGGGGCTGTTGACTTGTTTTTCTTCTAAGGTCATATTCCCTTTGAGACTCTATGATGACATTTTCCATGTCTTGATAAAAATTTTCATCATCATCTCTTTTGTCATCATAAGGTGTGTATAGACCTTGTTTTCTATCATAATGAATCTCAAAGTCATCATTATCAACCCCCAGCATGTTTATATCATCTTCCTCTATTATCTCATATGTTTCCTCAACCTCACTTACATAGTTTTGATGAAAGGGAGGAGTGATCTACTAATCATCTTCCCTAGGTCTATTTGGAGGTTGGTTTCTTCTAAAATTCTAGTTTTGGTTCTGGTTTCTATTTTGAGGAGCAGTTTGGTTTTCATTTTCTTGTGCTCTCTTAATTATGCTCATCTCTTTCATCATTTCTTCCATCATTCTCTCCATCTTTGAGTTTGAAGTAGAAGGTGTGTATTCCTCTCTAAAAGGTACTCTCTTTTCAGTTTTCATTCTTGCTCTCTTCTCCATTAAGTTGAATTCCACAGAAAGAGCACCCTTTTGCATATCTTCAAGAGTTGCAAAATCTCTCTCTCTCAGCTAATAGGTCATGTCAGAGTCAAACCCTTCAGGAAACTTGTTTAAATTTGAGCCCTGTGGAGGTTTTAGTTCTGGAGAAAGTGCAATATACACACTATTGAATCTAGTGCAGTAAGCTTGCACACTTTCCCCGACATTTCTATGGAGGTTCTTGTAGTCAGAAAGGACTTGGAGAGGGTTTTTCTTTACTTCCCATTTTTTTAAGAATGTTTAATGGAAGGCTTGGAGATCATTAATACTATGGGGGGCTAGGCATTTGAACCATTTTATTGCTTCCCCCCCTAAGCTCTGAGCAAATAACCTAAGCTTGACAGAATCATCATCAATTTCATTTCTGTCAAAGTAGTCATTCATCTTATCCACATGTTTTGATGTAGTTGTAGCATTGTTAGCATCATATAATGGAATTTTGTACTGATATTCCTGTGGAAGATTGACTAATGGTACAGGAAGGACCAGGGGAGTATACCATGTTGCCATGATATGTAGTGGGGGTGGATTCACAAGGAGTGGAGTAACAATAGGAAAATTGGGTTGAAGTGGAGTGGTTTGAACAGTGGATGTAGGGTGAGCAGAAGTGGATGGACCAGGAATAGATTGCTGAGCTGATCTTGGATGAGAGACACCTAAGTTGTGAAGGAAATGTAAATCAGGAGGTGTTGTTTCTCTGCTACCAAGAGGTTCACTTGTTTCAGGAGATGATAGTGAAGATTCGGAATCTAACTGATCTAAATCACCAAGAGACCTAGTTCTAAATGGATTTACTAAGTCAACTTGAGATTTTTGTAGAGCTGAAAGATTTTTAGGAACTGAATTAGCTCTCAAGGGTGATCTGAAAACAGTTGATAATTTAATCTTAGGAGACTTCCTAAGGATACCTTCTGGGTTATCAACTAATTCAGGTGGATCAGGGTCAGGATAGGCTCTAGTGTGAATCTTTCTAGGAGCCACTATGGTGTGTTTTTCAGACCCAAATAAACAAGACAAGTTCAACCAGGTATGACAATCTTTAAGAGGTTAACTAGTCTGTTTTGCAAAAAATTTAATCTTGCAGTCTTTTGACTGAGTTTGAAAGATATTATAATTATAAGGGTTCTTCCCAGTGGAGTCTTAAGGTCTGTTCAGGATTGTGGAGTCGCCAAGTCGAATTTTTTAGCCCCTAAGGAGGTAAAAGGTTTTATGGTCCACCACCATGTTTGTTTAATACCAATCTGAAATATCTTTAGGTATTTTCTGAGTTATTTTTCAGTTGTATGGTTTTTAAGAATATCCTAACTCTGTTTCAAAACTTAGCTACGGTTATGAGACAAAGACAGTTTAATCTTATGGCTAAGCTAGCTGATATTTCAAGGTTAGATAAAGTCTTAAGAGAATCCTAGGATATACCTAGTTTGTCACTGATGCAAACAAGTTTTACCATGACTACCATTCTTTGGTAGTGCTTGAAAAAGGCTACTTTTTACTCACAAGTTTATTTATTTTAAGGGAATTAGTTCCCCAACGGAGTCGCCAGAAATGTTAGGGATCTGTAATCAGAAATATTGGCAAAGTTCGATCACAGAAACATCATCGTTTCAACCAACTTTGGGATTATAGGTTCTAGCCCTGCTGAATCCAGAGAGGGATCTCTCCAATAAGTTCAAAGATGGATTTTTCTTTGAAATTTGGGGTAATAATATTAGGCTAGTTATGAAGGCCAAGGGTTTGTTTTGTTTTTGGATGGTTGAGCATGAATACTGTTTGAGGTGGAATGTCCTAAGTGCAAAGAGCTTCAAAGGTGATAAGTTGCAAGTGAATAGAACAGCTAGGCTAAAAAGATAGATATAACGCTGGTTTTTAGTCCATTGGGCTATGGAGTCATAATAGGGCTTTAATTGAGAAAAAAAATAAAGAGTGATCCAAGGGGAAAGTCATCTACATCACAAGATTATTGAGATTTTAAATAATGGAATGGGAACAATAAAGTGTTGGAGAGGTGGAAATTGATAATAATTTCACAAGCGATTTATAGTCAATCCAAACAAGAAAAGCCTCTTAAGTAACTGTATAAAACCAACCAAGTGTAGGGCTAACCATTAACTTCTTGGGCAAGTTTGTATTAAAGCAACTTAATTGAAAAACAATCCATTAATCCACATAATTACCTTCAGAAAGTATGAAAAAATATAAGAGAAGACAAAGTATAAACTTAAGATAATATAAATTACTTTTAAACCTATTCTGCTTTCAGTTAACACCAAGGGAAACTTTAGGAATCTGCCTTTGGAGAATAGAAACTAGAAACAGGGAAAACCATCACTTTCTAGTCTAACTTTAATAAGCAAATAAGGAAAATAAATTTCAAGAACAATTTTTAAAGAAAACAGTAGGACGAGGGAACTCCAACATTCCTAACTGCTTAAACTGTATTAAATCATTCTTAAATAAACAATTTGGAGGAAAAAATTGAGATAAATATTTTCAGTCAGAGAAGGTTACTGATGTATAGCAAGTCCTAACTCTATAAATGCTGTTCTTTATCAGAGAATAGTGAACAATATGACATACATAAAGGAAAAAAATAACAAAGAAGGGGCACTTCACCAGTGATATAGACCAGGATCCCAAGAAACAACTTGTTTATTGATGTCAAACAAGTTACAGTACTTAGGTCCAATGTTTCAGTTCAGCAATCATCTTCACTATCCAACCTAACAAAACTAACACAAACAGAGCTCCAAGGGCCAGTGAACACTATTTACAATTAGGAGTTTAAGCTCAAATGTATTTCAAAGTTCTACAACCAACAGTTTCTCATCTTCTATAGAAGTATTTCTAGAAGGATGAGGAGGTGAGATCTGATAAAATATCTCTTAAGGCAATTAATACATATTTGAGACTTCTTGGCCTTTTGAGGGGCTCGATGAAGAAGTTTACAGGTGGTTCTCTGTATTAACTATTTTACAATTAATATCAAAGCTTGGTGGGACCTTTATTTGACTTTGAGGCTCTGCGTAATGTTTGGAGTAACCTTGCAGATATTTCTGCATTTATTTCCTTGTAGAAGTAACTCTTTGGCTGCGCTGAGGAAAAATATCTGATTCTGCAATAAGTTCAGCCTCTGTTTGAATGCTTTGAGGCAACAGGTGGCATTTATGGTAGCTGAGGAATCAACTTGCCTCAAATGTGGCGGTGGAGGGTTGCTTGCCTGTTTAAACACTTATGATTTCTTTTAATTATGTTTTAATTCTGGGAATTAGGCTTTTGATAAGCATTCTTAGTCGTAATTCCAAAATCTGTCTTCAATCTTCATTCTGTTGTGTTATGTCTTCAAAACTGATACTCTTTAACTGTGTTTTTAATAAAACAATGTCTTCTCGATGTGCAGAGCCACGCTAGGCTTCACGGCATCAACGCTGATAGAGCATCAACGAAACAATGGAATAGAGCCCGGTGGATGGTTCCCTTTGATAAATCAAAGGCGTGGGAATCGTCATTCCCTACCTTCGGGTTTCCTTCATCATAATGGACAAACCATTCAAACCTGCAAAAAACAAACGAAAATTATAAAATCCTGCGTTTTTTTAGGTTTAACTGCTTCAGAAGGCGGGGAAAGAGCGTGGATGTTGGATGAAAGAATCCAACGGTGGAGATCTATGTAGAAGAGGCAAAAGGAGAGTGGAGAGAAGAAAAAGGCGGAGTAACTTTGGACCATCCGATCTGGACACGTGGACGGTCCAGATCTAATCGGAAGATCGCAATCGGCGGGAGGAGGAAAGGGGTGCGATGAAAATCTCCGATGTGATTGTGCGATCGGGAGGCCAGAGGTGATTAAGTGATGTCCGTTGATCTAAGGATCAGATCAACGGTGGCGAGCGAATCGGGGGACTGGCCGATCATAGGGAATAAAACACATGCAGCGATTGAGAAATGTGATGCGATTTAAGAAATGCGATGCGATTTGAGACATGCGATGCGATTGAACGTTGGTCGTTTGATCAAATATTGATCAACAGTGGGGATTAGCTTTGAAACGAACCAGCGGAAAAAACCCTTATAATATATAAAAACCAAAGTTTAAAATAAAAACAAAGGTTTTTTATGGATCGGGGCGGGATATTTATATAAGGTGGATAGGTGCCCGACTGCGGGGCCTTTGGAATTTACGGAATGTAATATGCCCGAGGCATACATAAAACAAAAGGGCCAATCGCAATCGGGCCATCGGGCCTGGTCTTTCAATCAACCCATTTGAATATTTGCGATGCGATTGGCACCCAGGATCTTTAACACTTGGTCCCTGGTGGAAATTCATATGAAACGAAAACGTGGGGGGAGAGTTTATACGTATAAGTCCTGATTGCATCAGAAATTTTGATGCGGCCTTTTCAATCAACCCTTTGTATTTTTCTCCGATTGCGATTGGTCTTTTAATCTACCCATTTAAATATTCAACACGTGACTTTGGTTTATTAGTTTAAACTTTGGGAAAGTTGGTTTTAAGACTTTTTCAAAAGAAAAATGGATCGGGAATGAAAAATCACAAGGTTTAAGCGCCGAGGTGGGCTTTATGGTTTATATGATAAATAATATAATCGGGGGTCTTATAACAAAAAGGTTAATCGCATCGGAACTTTCAGACCATGGCAAAGACTTGCATACTTTGAACATTTGCGATGTGATAAGCGTTGTGAGGGGCTTAGCACCTAGTTCCAAGGTATGGGCATGTGGGGGAAGTGGTTAGGACTTATCCCAAGGGGGCTTAAGTCCATAGTAAATAAACTTTGTTTTTTATGAAATTTTCAAAGTTTTCAATGGATTTTGGAGGTTTTGGTAAGGTTAAAGAGTGAGTCTTTAACTTTGTAAAAGTGATTTTCATGAGGGGAATAAGAGAAATCATGAAAACAAAGGATTTTTATGGAGAAAAAGGGGAGCCAATGAAAGTATGTTTGGAAGAGGGGGAGGGGAAAAATGATGGTTTTACAACAGTTTCTTCTCATGAAATTAGTAGAATTTCTGAGTATAAAATGGGAACAACAATGAAGATTTTGGACAGAGGCATGAGGCCTTCAAGAGTCTTCAAGAGCCAACACTTTTTAGTAATAAAATTTTTTCTTTGAAGGCTCAAAAAGTCTTAGCCACCTTTTTCTATAACAAATATTATAGGTGGCTAATAAAACCTATGATGGTTGATAAAATAACTCTGCTATAATTAAAGATGTGCAGTCATAATAGGTATGATATATATGTATTTCAAGTAGCCAGTGAATTAGAGGATGATAAAGACAAAATGGAAGAGCACCCCATATCAATACAATTCAATAATGGGGTTTCCAAAGGAAATCCTAGGACTACCACCAAGAAGAGAAATTGATTTCTCAATTTAATTATTTCTAGGATTGGCACCAATGTCAAGAGCTCCATATCACATGAGTGTTGTGGAAAATTTAACACAGGGAGTTATTGTGTTGTATCCTTATGGCCCTAGCAAGGATACTAGATGTAAAGGGTGTACACATCACTCGTTAATAGGTAGATATGAGTTGTAAAATTCAGTGGTGAGTTTAGAATTAAAAACCAAAGATTTTACTTGATCTATGGGTGGAACGTCTAAGGCAGAGGGCTGAGGAGATTCCCCCTGGATCAATTCATTTTTTATTTTTCAATCTATACCTATTCTAATTCTGGAAAACTAGAGGCATGAAGATGCATAATCTCCTTAGGATGGGAAATAAGTGAATCCATAACCTCCAATATGACTTGTGGATAAGAAGACTCATTGTCAAGGGAGTCACATGGAAGAGGAAGAGTGACGACCCGTGTGCGAAAAGGATCCTAGTCATATTCCATATTAGGATGGAGTTTCTGACCAATGTCATTAGGTGTTGATAGGGCTGTTGAGGTGGAAATATCTTCAACTAAAAGTGGTGTACGCTCGCCATGTTTATCTACATCTATATAAGAAGACACCTCCCAATGGTTAGGAGACGTATGGGGTCCACACGTGATATAAGATACCATGTGCATGGGAGTAATGGTTGAAGAAGAAGGAATGTTGGGTGGGGGTAGTTAAGGAAAGACACCAATAAGGGATGATATGTTGAGAAAACCTACACCAACACTCACCAAAACTCTCATAACACTCAATTTTATATCCAAGAAGTGGGAGAGAATTTCCCATAGTAGTAAGATGGGTCTGTGACACACAATAATCTAGCTGCTTGATCGTGAATATCTTGCCTTAATGGGGAAAGAAAAGAACATGAAATTCTTAAGAAAACAACGGTCATAACATAAAACCAACTATGACGAAGGAGTAGGTTATAGTCTAAGGCAGAGTCAAAAAATTCAACATAAACATAAGCAGTCTTTCCCCCTAGATTGGTGGAAAACCTGGGAATAAATCCTTAAGGTACAAAATGATGGTCATAAAATTCTTGAATAGTGGTAGTAATGTAATATCCCAAATTGGGAAAAGCTACACTATTGGAAATAATTTGAGTTATTACCAATGTGGAGCTTCAGCAACTCATGATCTTGGGAATGTAGAGCAGCTCAATAGATGTAAAGTAACATCAACCCATCATATGAAAGTACCTCAACAAGGGATAGGCCTATATTCTCCTTCCCAGGTGGGGAAATGTAGCAATATAGGGCATAAAACTAGAAATCTGCAATGAATAAGTTGTATAACGGTCCTATTATGGTGAATAAGCTTAAAATATACATAATAAACACATATACATCATTTTTATCTACAACATCAACTTGTACTTCGTTTCATGATCTGGAAAGTGGGGAAAAGGGGTATTTTATGCCCTAAAATGGTTGTTTTTAGAAATGAGCATAAAAATAAGCAGGGGAAATGGCTGTATATGATAGCTTAGGTCATGAGGGACCTACGATTCAAATTTCAGCTCAAAATAATGCTTCTAGCTATGTGAAACAACTCCTTTCCCGACTACGCTAGAAAACCTTGATTTCCCATGACTTTGCTAAATAGAAATTTTTGAATACTGTGAGAGTGTAATTCCCCGGGAGGGTTTATACATAAAATGATGGAAGAAGTCTGATATGAAGCTTATATTGTTCAAATAACAGAGAAATGGAGGCTTAACCTCTTTTACATCAAGAAAAAGGCATCCAGCAAGGGTTTCTGGCAATATACATGTACAAAAGGTAGGACTGCAGAAAATAACGCAGTCTACAGCAACCCTACATTAAACATGACTGAATATAACACATCAGAGTTTAATAATACAGTAAATGGCCAAAGGCCTCTCTAAAAAACTCCTGGAGGGGAATGAGCACCTCCTCCTCAAAGACTAGCACAAAATCAAAGGGTGCAACCCTGTTGCTGCTGCACTTGCATAAAAGACGTAGTTTTTAGAAGGCAACTGCATTTTGGATGAATATGGAAGAATTTCCCAAATCAAAATAATGAAATGAAGCTCAAATCATTCCCTCTTGATCCCTTAAGCAAGTTGATCCAAAGAGAGGATGGAATTCCCGCACGGGAATTCTTTGCACTAACCAGTGCAGCAAATCTGGCTAAATAGCTGAAGCATGCAAGTGGTCTCAAGACCAAAATAGCTAAATACATGAATGATATCCCTTTGATGCTATGCCTTCCTTTTATATTTGGTGAGCCTCCTCACCCCGAACCCCACACAATGTTGAGGTGACTTCTTCATGAAGCTTCCTCTTTCAAAACTGTGCTGCCCTAGCTTGCTTCCCTCATCTTGTGGCTACGCTATTGACTTGGTCAACTAATCCACCTCCAATGCCTCTTTTCACACTTGGGATCTTCAATCTAGTTTACATATGTGTCTTAGGCTAATTCTTGTTCACATTGAACTGATTTGCTTAGGTGATCTCTTCCTCCTCAAGAATGCATGTTGACTTAGTCAAACTTGACTATGTCTTCATCTATTTTGCTCATGTTCACACTTGTAAGTGTAAATTTCAGCTCCTGAAGTTATCCCCTTCCTTATTAAGGTGGAAATTATTCATATTTTTATTTTTCATGGGATCCCTTACCCATTTATTCCTCTCCTAGGTGAAAGTAGCAAAATATAATGTTCCAAATTGCTTGTTGCAAAATTGGGAACATTACAGTCCTCCCCTCCCAAATGTGCTTGTCCTCATGCAACTGCAAGGATAGGACTGAAGAGAATCCTCTTCTCCCTTGTATCACCCTCACAATATGAATTCTCCCATGGATCAAGGTGTTGCATCATCAATATATATCCAAGTTGCTCCTCCCAAGTGTGTAAGCTATTTAAATAGCTGACATTTGTGACAGTGAAATATCTATGGAAGCAACAATGGGCTATTTGAAGGTCCTCTTGAAGCATGAGGGCTAATGTAAATTGGGAGTCATCATCCCCCTTTGAGTCTCTTCCTCCCCAAGCTATCAACCAAAATAGATGAGTCACCCTCCAATATGGCAACTTATGAAGGATCTCTTCCACCTTGAGCTCCTGCAAAGAAGGTGGGCTGCATAGCTGACTTTGTGGAGGAAAAAGGTACATCTCTCATTGCTTCTCTCTCCACTTATGATACATATGGGGCTGCTGCTGATATATGGTTGAAATATAACAGTATTCAATAAATACCCAAGTCAACCCATCAATTCCAACACCCATGAGGTGTCTCCTCCATGAACTCAAACCTCCCAAATGAGTCCTCTCACTTGAAGGCATGATGTATAGCATGGAAATCAACGTCTACCCATTGTTCTTTCTGAAATATGCATCTTGTATAATTTGAAGAATCATCTTGTCATTGGGCCTCCTTACCCCTTGTGCTACTCCTCCAATGGTGCTTCCTACAATCAATGTTTTAGTAGCATAATATGGAAGCATAAACATATGAAAACAAGGAGGTAGAACATAGTCCCAAACATGGACCCAATGCAGGGCATTCTTTTTCTGCCTCAATTCATAGTGCAACAAGTGTTTTTTCATCCACTTGTTTGCTGCCACATTCATTTTACAAAAGGGAATAATGAAAGCATAATTTTGTGCCAATGATGCACACCGAAAACCATGTGGCATTCCCCACAATCCACAAATAGAATGGCCATCATAAATGCTGCAAATGGCCTCAAGTAAATAACAATATAATATGCAAGAAGGAATGACTCTTCTTGGTATGATATGCTGCCCCTATAGATAAGGAAGTGTAAATTACAAAACAAAATTTTACCTCCTCCATCATGTACTTCGGTCATTGAGCTGAAATGGCTCAAGTGTAAATTCTCCCTTGCTGCAGGTGAGTAGGGAAGTGGTTGTGCCGACCTTTTATTCATCTTCCACGCTGTGCATATCTCCATATGCTGATATACATTTAATTGAATGCCCTCCCAAGTGAACTCCTCCATTGAAGGATGGGATGCATAAAAATGCATGGAAGGAAAGTCCACAAATGCTGCATGTAGATATTTCTCCTTGTGCTTGTGAATCCAAGCCAAGAAGGTCAAAACATATTAAGGGATACTCTCATCCATTACTTTCTAATGCCCATATTCTACATGCCTCCATGGTGCATTACTTGTGAAGTGTTTTTGGGAACACTCCCGCAAGCAATCCAAGCTCCTAAGTGACAGCGCTGCTAGCCTTTGGAGTAGGGTTGTTGTCATCTCAAAGCTCAATTCTTTGACATAGATTGTGTCAAAGACTCTCCGAAAAATTTTGTTGTACATGTAGAGATCCTCCCAAGATGGAGGTGGTGCTCTTTGCACTATGCTAGTGCCATTCCTTACTCCCGCAGCATCATGCCAAGCGTGAGATCAAATCTTCCCTTGCTCTCTCCCGATCCTCCAAAGAAACAAATGACTTTTCTGGCTCACCATACCTCCATCATACAACCTATGTGGTGAAAACATAATGATCTCATCACCATGATACATCCACACTCCTTGCTGCCCCATGATGAAAGTATCTTGCCAATCTTCCTTCCTCTTCTCACCCCATGGAAAAGGACATGTAATAGGTTGACCAAACTCTCTCAATAGTAGCCAACGTAGTCTTGCCTCTTGTGGCCCGGTATCATAGAGTTGCAAGTAACTTTCCAGCTTCTTTTTCTCTATCCACATCCACATGTACATTGATGGATGCCCCCCATCATTTTTCATCTTGGCACTCCTCCAAAAGAGACTACCATCCTCCGATATCACATTTTTCTACTTGCATCTCATGGGATGCTGAAATGAAATTCCTTGGAGACCTCCAAGAAAATATCTTTCATCAATGATTATCTTGGATCCATAGGGACCCAAAGGAGTTGAAGGTAAAGCCTCCTTGCTGCTACCTCTTGACAGCGTTGTAACCCTCCTCCAGGGTGTTTTGGCTATCTCATGTGTCAACTCCCGGATGAACATGTGGTTCTGCATGAATTTGCTCGGAGAAAAGTTCACTCCAACCTCCAAGAATTCACACTCCAACCTCTAGGGTTGTGTGTAACTCATCAGTGATACATGAGGTTGAGGGTTCAAATCTCCCTTCATCCCTCCAAGCTTGCACACCGCAGTGCAATCCTGCTACTCTATCTCAACAATACCATTTGATCCTAGGCCATATGCAAACAAATCTCTAACCCTTTCCATAAACTTTTCTGAAATGTTAAGTCATGGAGACTTATTCATACCTTTTTGAGCCTTTGGGACATCTTCTATGGCTGCAAGAGATCCTCTCTTCAATGTGTTGGCTGATCCAACTACTGGTGTAGAAGGCTTCTCTCTCAAGGCCATGGCAATGATGGTACTTGCCTCCTCCCATGGTGGTGTGGGTCTACTCTCCTCTAATCTCCCTCCATCAAAGGTTTTGATCAATTCTTGAGTAAACTTAGAAAAATAAGTCACCCTTGTGTGGCTTAAGTGACTACACCACCAAGCATTGGCTTCACCCTCCAGGTGCAGCGTTGCAACTTCTGCTACCTCCCTCTCTTCCACCGGATGAAGTATGAAGAATGCCTCAAGATTTATTGCCCAAGATCTTACTGTAGTTGACCCATCAAATTTATATAATATGAATCTATTGCCTTTGATATCTCCTTTGCTGCAAGGTCTTCTCTCTTCTCTTAGTTGAATAAACTGAGGAAAATCTAGGGTCTCTTTGGAAGCCCTAGGTTGGCACTTGTATTCTGCCAAATACCCACTCAAGATTTCATGCTCTAAGTGGTCTCCTTGCTCTTCAATTCCTCTATGAGAATAATAAGTGCATGCATCTTCTTCTGTTTCTTGAAACCTAGAGGTTTCACTGCAATTCTCTCCTCCTTGAAACCCTCTTGGAGTTTTAATGCATTTCTCTTCTTATTTCTTCTTAGATCTGAAAATGGATGAGAGTAAGATCATCCTATACATAATTTTGTCATCCTCTTATTCTTATCTTCTGATTGGATCTGAAATCCACAGTCTGAGCCAAGATGGCAGCTTCGATACCACTGTAATATCCCAAATTGGGAACAACTACACTATTGGTAATAATTTGAGTTATTACCAATGTGGAGCTTCAGAAAATCATGAGCTTGGGAATGTAGAGCAGCTTAATATATGTAAAGTAACATCAACCCACAGATGAAAGAACCTCAGCAAGAGATAGGCCTATACTCTCCTTCCTAGGTGGAGAAATCCAGCAATACAGGGCATAAAACTGGAACTCTGCAATGAATAAGCTGTATAATGGTCTTGTTATGATGAATAAGCTTAAAATATACGTAATAAACATATATACATCATTTTTATCTATAGCAGAAACTTTTAATTCGTTTCATGATCCTGAAAGTGGGGAAAAGGGGTATTTTATGCCCTAAAATGGTTTTTTTTTTCTTCAGAAATGAGCATAAAAATAAGCAAAGGAAATGGCTGGATATGATAGCTTACGTCATGAGGGACCTACTCTCAAAGTTTCAGCTCAAAATAATGCTTCTAGCTATGTTAAACAACTCCTCCTTTCTCGACTAGGCTAGAAAAACTTGATTTCCCATGACTTTGCTCAATAGAAATTTCTGAATACTGTGAGAGCATAATTCCCCACGAGGTTTTCTATAGAAAATTATGGAAGAAGTCTGATATGAAGCTTATATTATTCAAATAACAGAGAAATGGAGGTTTAGCCTCTTTTACATCAAGAAAAAGACACCCAGCAAGGGTTTCCGCCAATATACATGTACAAAAGGTAGGACTGCAGAAAATAATGCAGTCTATAGCAACCCTAAATTAAACATGAATGAATATAACATATAAAAGCTGAATAATACATTAAATGACCAAAGGCCTCTCTAACAAACTCCTGGAGAGGAATGAGCACCTCCTCCTCAAAGACTAGCACAAAATCAAAGGGTGCAACCCTACTGCTGCTGCACGTGCATAAAAGACGTAGTTTTCTGAAGGGAACTATGTTGTGGCGGAATATGTAAGAATGGACCAAAGACAAATACTGAAATGAAGCTCAAATCCTTCCCTCTTGATCCCTTAAGCAAGCTGATCCAAAGAAAGGATGGAATTCCCACACGGGAATTCTTTGCACTAAGCAGTGCAGCAACTTCGGCTAAACAGATGAAGCATGCAAGTGATTTCAAGACAAAAATAGATTAATACATGAATGATCTCCTTTTGATGCTATGCCTTCCTTTTATCTTTGGTGAGCCTCCTCACCCTGGACCCCACACAATGTTGAGGTGACTTCTTCATGAAGCTTCCTCTTTCAAAACTGCGATGCCCTAGCTTGCTTCCCTCCTCTTGTGGCTGCGTTGTTGACTTGGTAAACTAATCCAACTCCAATGCCTCTTTTCACACTTTGGATATTCAATCTATTTTACATATGTGTCTTAGGCTGATTCTTGTTCACATTGAACCAGTTTGCTTAGGTTATCTCTTCCTCCTCAAGAATGCATGTTGACTTAGTCAAACTTGACTATGTCCTCATCTATTTTGCCCATGTTCACACTTGTAAGTGTAAAGTTCAGCTCCTGACGTGATCCCCTTCCTTATTAAGGTTGAAATTATTCATATTTTTATTTTTCATGGGCTCCCTTACCCATTTATTCCTCTCCTAGGTGAAAGTAGCAAAATCTAATGTTCCAAATTGCTTGTTGCAAAATTGGGAACATTACAAGTAACCTTGGAAAGTTATAGATAACTGAGATATTTCAAGTAGGATGCTAACATAACACATGTAGAGGATTGTTACATAGCATTTTGTCACTGGCCCTGTAATCCCCATCCCGAACATTGGAGACTCATTTCTGTGACCAAAATAAAGTGTCATGCCTTGTAAAGACCATCATTGCATCCCTTGCCATGAGTACAATAATCCTTCTATTGTCAATTTCATAAACAAACGATCAGAAACACCTATTTTTTCCTTGGCGCTAGTGGCCCATTATGCCCTTGCGCCAATGAGGAAAATTAACACTAGCCCCCGCTCTAGATGGCACTTTGTCTCAGTTAGTTGCCCACGCCAATCTGTTTATGGAAATATTTTTAAAAATAGAGGCGAATTTTCCATCATAACAACTTCATGGGCGAGTCATAGGTAGTGGTTTGACTAAATAACCACGACCTTCCTCCTTTGGCCTCTTGTTTCCACCTTTTGGGGAAACCTCCCAAGGGATAAGGCCTCCCTTCCACCATAGTAGGGATCCCAACCTCCTCCTCTCCCTCTATAAATATAGCCATCTGCCATTGATGTGCTAGTTGAACTAAACATATTGTTGTACAAACGTTGAAGATATTTCTATTCAGTTTTCTAGAGAAAGATAGAATGGAAGAGACCCTTGTTGAGAGAGCTTAGGCTTGAGTCTTCATCCTGTCCGAATTCCCTGACACACATTGAGACGCGCTTTGACTGAACACCACTGAAGGAGGCTACGATGTCAAGGCTTGGTTGTAACTCTTTCTTCTATTAATACATATGCATGACTATTGTCTGGTTCCCATTTTGCATTGATGTATTTTATTTGATGCAATGTGCTTAACCCTCCTTGATTGGTTAGTATTTATGGATGAGATTGTTGTTTCATATGCTTCTCTTGTTTGTTGATCTTAGTGTAGGTATCCAGGTATCACTGCGAAGGATCGTGACCCACCAAGATAGGAATCGAGAGGCCACCACTACAACAGCCATGACAATAGCGTTGGACTCTAGGTAGGTTGATCTACCTTGTCTATTTCATTCATTAATTAGAAACCTACACTCTAGCTTGTATGCTTGTTACTAAACCCACTCTAGGGCTAAAGGGATCATCTTTGTCTGCAAAGAGGATTTACCTACATAACAAATTGGCGACTCCACTGGGGATCAGTGTGAGATTGCCTTTTTTCCCTTGTCAAGTCGACTTTAGTCATTTGCATGATTGTCTATCCTTTCTAGCTTCTTTGATTGATTAGAGTCTTCTTATTTAGCTCCAGAGAGTCAAGATTGACCTCTGTTCATTGGTTTTCCCATTCCCTCATAGATTTGGATTGGCACATTTTTTGATTGAATAGTTGCACTGATTAGCGCATGTTTCTTGTGTTGCAGTAGCGCCAACCCCTATTTGGTGCATATTAAAGCCTTACAGTCACGCTGAATCCTGTAGGGTTTGGTTTAACCTCACTTTTGAAGTTTTTGATCAATTCTACTTGGCTCTGAGTGGTTTTTTGATTTGCAAATGTTTTCTTCGGATTGTTTTGACTGTCGTAAGCTTGATCTTCTCAGTTGTTTGTCCATTTTCTTATCAGTGCAGTTTATGGCCTAACGGTTTCTGAGTGTCTTAGCTCACTGAGCCTTCTGGTTGAAAGTCAAGCGTTTTGATTTTTTTCAGTCTCATCCTTTGATCAGTTGCGTTGAAGTATTTCTTGATCCTTTGAACGTTTGCTTGGTTGAATGATCATTTTGAGTTTCGTTTGATTCTTCTTCTCACCATTCTGAGCATAGATCACATTTCTCGTTTCGATTGTTTCGAAAGATTTCTCTTTGTTTGGAAGAGTTCTTCATTGGTTTGAGTGCATTTTTGTGTTTGTGTTGCTTTTATCGAATCATTCGGTTTAGCTCTTTACATTCACAATCCTCGAACTAGTTCTTGTTTTGTTTTTTTGTGTAATTAGTGCATTGTGTGCTACATTTCATTGAAAAATAAAAAAAATTGCATTCTTTCGTTTGCATGGAAAAGGAAAAGTTCCTTTGCATAACTAGTGCCTGATAACTAGGAAAGAGTTTTTCATTTTTTGCTTGATTGTACTAGATGCATTAGCATATTTTTTCATGTAATTTCATTGATTGCTATTGTTTGAAAGATCTCTATATTTATCTTAATTAGCGTTCATTGAATGGAAAATGGTGTTCATTTGAATATAGTTTGCATTTAGGAAATTTGAGATCAAAATTCGATAAAGCCTTGAAATTGAAACACTAATTCAAGATCAACTATACAATCAATTCAATTAACCGAAGGAAGCATTGGAACTTAACACCAAAATTTTAGTGGTCTAGGCTAGAGACATGTTTTGGCATCTTAAAACCTAGTAGTTTTCGTTCGCCTTCTGACTTTAGACAGCTCTAGTATGAACTTGTGCTCCCCATACCGTCAAGTATATAAAGGGAGACCCTATTAGGTTCAAATCCTTTATCCATAGGAAGCCGAGTCTGCCACCCTGTAACTGTGATACACTGAACGCAGCATTCGGGGAGACTACCTACACGTACGTGAAGTCCTTGGCCATTTATCTTTCATTTGATCAGCAAGGTGTATATGGAAGTTCACGAAAACTTGGTACACCTTCATTCTTAGATTACCTGAGTAGTCACTTCGATCTTTTCGTGACTCCTCAAAAAGAGAAGAGATCATCGAGAACTTGTCCTTTCACACTCATTTAAAATTGAAAGTGACTAGAGTCATCTTTTGTTTGTTTCTCGACTCTTAAGACATGAAACAACATAGTCCGGTTTCAGTGTCGTAAAATTAATCACCCACGATCACATGCGCATTAAAATTTTGTTACTTGGCTTGTTTTTGTTTTTCCTTACACTTTGATCTTGAAGCCTTCATTTAATTATCTCTTTTTCCTTTCTTTTTTGGAAATACAGTCACAATGGCAGAACCACCAGTTTCATCATCTTCTTCACTGCCTCGTAGTGGTAGTTCCTTTCCTGATGTTTCTTATGAAACACCTCAGTCCACTAGGTCTACCGAGTTTTTGCAGCCTATTCTCCTGACTGTTTTACCTCTTGCTACCCGATCTCCTCCTGAAGAGTCAGTTGAGTTCAGTTGGCCTCCTCCAGGTGCTTGGTCTAGTTTTGGGGACGAGGAAGAATTTGCTCCTCTTACTTCGGGATCACCATTTATAGCTGCTGCTATACCTCCTAGTCCTCGTCGTCTTTTTGAAAATCTTACAGCTTCGTCAGATATGGATTCTTCGAGTCCTGTTGGCAGTGAAGAAATGCCTGTTTCTACAGGGGAATATCAACTTTTCCTGGAATATCTCCCGCATGTTTCCGTTCAATATTCTCCGCAATCGGTGTCACTTCCACCTGCTTATCAGAATTTGAGTCAGATTATGTATGGTGTTGCGTCTATAGCACAATCCAATACATCAACTGCCCCAAGGAGTTCAGTCCTCCCTTTGTTGGGGCTGTCACCTCTGACACTGAGTTCGTTAGTCACTATTACGTCTGTCCCAATCCAACCTACCATCTATGTGGCTTTGTCTATGCTGGTTTTTAGGACTCAGTCATCAAGATATTTTCACACTCGCAGGTCTATTTTTCTTAATCCCACGTGGCCTATCAATCAAGTTCTGAGCAGATCACAAGCTCACGCTCCACAGTCTACACCTGCTAGTGTGGCTACAACTACCCCTATGGTTTCTACCTATACTTTTGATGAGAACATGTTGGAAATTCACTGGTGATATGCTCCTTCTCCAAATGCTCATTCTCCTGAGGTCCCATCTGCTTCTAGCATGACCTCGACTGTCCCTATGATTCCTGGTGGTCTTAATTTTGAAGAGTATTTTTTAGTTGTTCAGCAACATAACTCTCAAGGTTCTTAGTAGCCTCAAGCTCCTATCAAACCTCCCCATCACTATTATGTTTTCGGTAACCCTGTCTATTTGCTTCTTGTCAATCCCAATCAGGCTATCTATTTCCCTTCGAAAAATCCTTATCATACCGTTACTCATCAAGTACTTGTGTTACAGGGAAAACCCTCAAGCTCACAAGGACAACCCTTTCAAGGACAACCTTCAGCCCAACATGGACAACCCTTTGGTCCTTCGGGATAACCTTATGGTCTACAAGGTCAAACTTCAGTCCATCAAGGACAACCCTATGGTAATTTGAGTCAACCTCAACCAGGAACGTCTTATCTTGTTAGGGGGGAAATGTATCCACCACAGGGACTACCTCTTGTACAACAGTAGCAGTCGTACGTTCTGTATGGCCAAAAATTTATGCAACAAGGACAAACCTATGGTCTTGCTCCAGGTCAGCCTGATCATCAGGGACAACCTGGTCCATCTCCACCATCGGGCCTACCTCTTCCACAAGGGCAACCCAGTGGCCCTTAGTATCCAAGCCAACCTGCTCCATAGGGATAGCCTGGCCAACATCAAAAACAGGTTTACCTTGTTCAACTTGCTCAGCAGCTGGTTCAACCTGTTTATCTGAGTCAGTATGGTCCTCCTGCTTAGCAGGTTCCACTTGTTCAGCAGCCCACTCAACCTTCTCAACAGGGTCCACCTGCTCAACCCCAAGGTGCTTATTACCCCTAAGGTTAATATCAACCATTATATAGTGTGCCCCAAGGTTTCACTTTTTACCCTCAAAATCAATCTTGGTTGGTGTATTGATCCGGATTTATGCAGGAACGCAACAGAATAAACATATAAACATAAATAAAAATATGCAACGGAAATAACACTTCATTTCATTAATATCAAAGAACTGAAATTTGCTTACAGATAGAATGGAAATAAAACTAGCTAGGGCGCTGGTAGCTATCTCTGAGAAGAGATGTGGGGGATACAGGAATCTGAAATGTGTTACAATGAGGCTCGAGGGCCTATTTATTATTTATAAATAATAGAAAATCCTAAATAGCCAAAACCCTAACCCTAGGAGATGAAGCGCCAAATCTATGGGCGCCCCGTTTGTGTAAATTGGTGGTTCAACTTCCCGGGGACGTAACTTTGGCACACAATCTCCGTTTGATGCGTACCATACCTCGTTAGAAATATATATCTGAGGAATACAAATTTTGAGTGAGAAAAATTGGTCCATGGACACATTTTTCTCCTGGTTTTCCCAAAAAAACGTCGTTTAAGGCCTCAAACGGCTCTGGAAGTTCAGGACCCGAAAAACTACTAAAAATTGTAAGTTGTGCTGAAACTGAAAATTGAAAGAGACAATGGTGGGGCCCCAAGTGGAATAGGTAGGTGACCACCAATATCCACCTGGATCATTCCTGCCCCCTTAGGAAGCAATGGTCCCCATTGCGTTAAGTTCCTCCATGAGATGAGAAAATTTCTGTTGAACTTGGTCCTTGGTGAACCACTTTCCTTGGTGAAGGAGTTGGCCAGCTTTGAAAACCTGATATAGTTGGATCTTCTATTGGCGAGTTTTTATTGATTTGCATGTCCATGATACAATTTGTGGTGGCCTGTTCCATGTAGTCTGGGTTTAACTCTATTGGTGTGAGTTGTTCTACAATGTCAGAGGTGTCCAGTAGAGGTGGGAACTAAGGACAAAGGCATTCCACATTGAATATTGGGTGTAGACCAAGGAATGGTGGAATAATGAGCTCAAAGGCATTGTTCCATACAACCTTGGTGATGGTGTACAACCTGTATCGAAGCAGGCGAAGCTTGTGGTGGGGTCCAGTGAGGTGCTCCTTCTGCAAATGTAGCCATACTTTGTCACCCACCTAGAAGTTGTGTGGCACCCGATGTTGATCATGGCGTTTCTTGTACTTAGCATTGGCTCTGTCCAATATTTCATGAACCTATTGGCGAATGTGTTGAATGTGCTTGATGAAGCTATTTTCTTTGTCAACTTCAGACTGGACATGAGCCAAATCGACATGAGTAGCCGCAAATGGCATGGCTACGTCAATGGGACATAGTGGCTGGAATCCAAAGCCCACCTGAAAGGGCCTATGGCCAATTGAACTGTGGAGAGCCCGGTTATAACCATGTTGTACATACAAGAGGCTCTCATCCCATGTGCGTGGATGCTTTGAATTTGACATGCACAGAATGTGTACAATCATTCTGTTGACGACCTCTGTCTGGCCATCTATTTGGGGATGGAAAGATGTGGACTTGGTGAGCTTGGTGTCCAACATTGACTAGAGGCTGGACCAAAATGTGTTGAGGAACCTGCTATCCTGATATGATATGATAGACTTTGGGATTCCAAAGTGCACCCACACTCGTTCAAAGAAGAGTTTAGCAGTGGCTTCTGCTGTGATATTCTTCTTGCAGGCCGCCATAATTTCCATATTCGAGAATATGTTGAAGACCACAAAAACACAGTCATTTCCATTCTTAGTAGAAGGCAGGCCCGGCATGTAATCCATCGAGATGGATTCCCAAGGTTGACTAGGGGTAGGTAGCGGAGTATATAGGCCTTGCTTCTTAATGTTTAGTTTGGCAATGGCACAAGCAATGCAGGATCTGATGTGCTTCCTGACATCCTTTCGAAGGTTCAACCAATAGAAATACTTATGTAGTACTGCTACTATTTTCTTGACCTCGAAATTCCCAGCGACTCGACTGTAGTGTGCTTCCCATATCATCTTGGCATGCTCGCTTGAAGGGACACAAAGGTGTCCCAAGTGAAATAAAAGTGCATCTTGGAGGTGAAAATTTGGAACTTGCGTACACCCCAAGAGTGCCTTGTAAGTGTGGCTGAATTCTGGGTCGCTCTCGTAGAGAAGCGGTCAATCAGAATTCTCGTGCCCACAAGAGTTGAGGACAGTGGTGAGCACCACGATCGTTGGTCGACTGAGGCAGTCTGCAACATTATTGGTGCTACCCTTCTTGTACTTGATGTTCAAATGAAACTGTTGCAGATATGTGGAGCACTTCTGATGGTGATCATTCTTCAAATTCCCTTGTGTCTGTATGAACTGCAGGGGCTGGTTGTCTGTGTGGATGATTATTTCCTTCCCCAAAATTTAATGCTTCTATTGTCGACAAGCTTGCATAGTGGAATACATTTCTTTTTCATAAGTGCGATACTTGTGAACTGTGTTAGACAATGTCTCACTGTGATATGCCACTGGAGGTCCCTGTTGAGTAAGAACTACCCCAATAGCATAGTCAGAGGAATTTGTCTTGATCACAAATGATTGTTGCAAGTCTGGTAATGTGAGCACTGGGGCAGAACAGAGGCGATTTTTCAATTCTGTGAATGCCTTCTATTGAGGTTCCGACCAAAATAAATTTTCTCTCGCTCCTCCCTTGGTGACTTGACTCAAGGGCCAAGTGATATGAGAGAATCCCAACACGAACCTACAATAGAAATTAGCAAGACCCAGAAAGCTACGAAGCTCTGTTATAGTGGTTGGGGCTGGCCAATCCTGAATAACTTGGATCTTGGTTGGATCCACATGCACCCCCATTTCATGAATAATATATCCCATATATTGAACCTGGGTCATGCCAAAAGTGCACTTCTCCAAAGGTGTTTGGAGGACTTGTCGGATGTGGTGAAGGTGCTCTTCCCAAGTCCAGCTGAAGATCAGAATGTCATCCAAGTACACCACTACAAATGAGTTATTGAATGGCTACAATATTTTTTCCATTAACCTCATGAAGGTTGCAGGAGCATTCGTCAACCCGAAAGGCATGACCAACCATTTGAAAAGGCCTTCCATGGCTTTGAAGGCAGTCTTCCACACATCGGAGGGTTCAATTGGTACCTGGTGATACCCAGACTTCAAGTCAATCTTGATGAAATATTTTTCACCTTTGAGTTGGTCCAGAAGGTCACCAATCTATGGGATCAGATACCTATTCCAGACAGTGATATTTTTTAGCACCTGATAGTCAATACAGAGTCTCCATGTACCATCCTTATTTTGTACCAACACGATCAGGCTCCCACAGGGTGACGAACTTGGTCGGATGTGACCTTTCTGCAGCAGCTCCTGAATCTGCCTCTTGATTTCATCATTCTCCAGAACAGAGCACTGATAGATTGGTCCATTGGGTAGTGGCGCACCTGGGGTCAGAGAAATCGGGTGCCAGACCTGACAGTGCAAAGGAACCCCTGTGGGTGAGGTGAAGATGTCCCCGTACTCCTCCACAACCTTATCCATTTGTTGTTATCGTGCATAGGAGCCCTATTTGGAGGTCATGGCCATAGTCTTCTTCTTTCCCTGGGGGCGGATCATCAAGAAAACGAACTTCCTGGTTTGGGAAATGAGCTTACTGCATTGTTTTGTAGTAACCAAAGAGATAGCGGCAGGAGGTGGTACCTCTGGTATCCTGTACAACTTATTTCCCAAAGTAACAATAGGAGCGTGGGGCCGAGACTGATACACAGCATGACACTTCCACAAGTATGTTTTTCCTAATAATACATCAAAAAAATCAATAGGAGCAATGTCACATAATACCTCATCCATGAAGGGCTTGATGCTATAGGGAAGGCAACACTGCTGGCTGACGCGAAGATCTCGTCCTTGGTGAAGCAACCCGATGGTGTATGGATGTGGGTGAGCTGTGGTCGGCAAGCCCAACCACTTCATGACGTCTGCTTAAATGAGATTCTTTTGGATCCCATTTTCGACAATGAACTGTACTGGGAAGCCATTTACCCACATCTAGGAGTGGAAGAGATGTTCCTACTCCTTTGGATCTTTCGGTTCCTCCTTATGGATCTTCGTAGTGGCAATAATGGCATTGGGCTCCGCATCAATAATCTGTTTCCTTTTTCCATTCCCCTTGTTAGGTTCTGATTCAGAGTCAGAGCATGCATCTGACTCAGAAGCCCTCATCTCGGCCACCAGCGACTGCTTGGCCTGACACTCACTTGTGTTGTGAGTGGAGCTCTTATGGAACTCACACGACTTTCCCGTGTCCTTCTTTGGCTTTGTAGTGTTTTTCTTTGCTTTTAGCTTCGATAGGTTGTCTTGAGTTGCCATTCCTTTGCTCTGTCCTTTGTTCTACGTTTTGGGAGCACCTTTCCCTTTCTTTTTATTCGCAGATCCAAAGTCTCGCTTCTTCTATTTGAATTTCTACTCAATCTTGGCAGCATACCGGTATGCCGTACCAAGCGAGGAGATGTCGAGGAAACAACTGCGATACTTTAGTACCAAATTTTTCTCTGAATATTTGATAGCCAACTTTGTGGAACAAATTCGTTAGCTCATGCACATCTTGATCCCTTTGTTGTTGCAGTTTGGTCCATTGTATGTACTTCTCCTCATAGCTCTCCATGGGATAGTATTGTTCCTTGATGGCATCTCAGAAAGAATTCCAAGTGGGTACGGCCGAGAACAGAGAGGATTCTGTCTCGTCCTTTTTCTCACAGTGGGTTTCCCACCAGTCCTTGACATGGGGGGCAGCTTTGAGGAGTGAAAAAATAATCTTCTCCCTGTCGGAAAAGTCATGAACCAAGAAATATCCTTCTAATAGATTCAACCATCTATCTATGGCATTTGCATCTATTTGACCCTCAAATATGGGAATGTCAAAATTTACTTGTACCTTAAAAGGAGTCGCACCTCCAGAGTGGCTGCTGGATGCAGATGCGCCACCGGTGGGCAGCTATTGAAGGATTTGGGCAAATTTATCCATCATCACGTTCCTTTTTTTTTCAAGGGCCTCCTCGAGCAATATTTTGATAGGATCTCCTGCTCCCTCATATTTCTTTTTTTCCCACATGGGCATTCGTCGGGGTTTGTGAGGTTGATCTTGCAAAGGTTCCACCAGATCCAGCCCTAACTCATTATACCCCGACCTCATTGGGGACATGCAAAGAAGGATCGAGAAAAAGCAGGCCTCTCTAATACCATTGATCCAGATTTATGCAGGAACACAAAAAAATAAACATATAACCATAAATACAAAGATGCAACAGAAATAACACTTCATTTCATTAATATCAAAGAACTGAAATTTTCTTACAGACAGAATGGAAATAAAACTAGCTAGGGCGCTAGTAGCTATCTATGAGAAGAGATGTGGTGGCTACAGGCCTTTGAACTATGTTACATTGAGGCTCAGGGGCCTATTTGTTATTTAGAAATAATGGGAAATCCTAAACAGCCAAAAACCTAACCCTAGGAGATGAAGCGCCAAAACTATGGCCCCCGTTTGAGTAAATTGGTGTTTCAAATTCCCAGGGACGTAACTTTGGCATACGATCTCCGTTTGACACATAACATACCTCGTTGGAAATATCAATGCTGGTTTTCCAAAAAAATGTCTTTTAGTGCCTCAAAACGGCTCCGGAAGGACAGGACCCGAAAAACTGCTAAAAATAGTAAGTTGTGCCGAAACTGAAAAACTGAAAGAGATAATAGTGGGGCCCCAAGTTGAATAAGAGGGTGACCACCAATATCCACCTACATCATGGATAATAAACCTCAAGGCCATTCTTATATTCGGCAAAAAAATCCATATGTTGCTTAGCAAGGACCTCAATGGTATGCTCAGAATCACTATCCTGGTCCTCAACCCCAGTATCAATAGAATTATCAGGCTTATAACCCCTATGTTAGAATTCTCTAGGAAAAAACATATGGGGGCATAATTTCTCGTAGAATGGGTGGAATGTTAACATGGGTCCTTATTAGAGACCTCCAATGCCTTTTAATCCTCAATTAACTTTCTCACTATATTGGAACTACCTGATGTGTCAAAGCTTACGAATGATCCGATTCTTCATAACCCATATTGGCCTCCAGTTATGACCAATATTCCTGGTGATTGTCCTAAGTTTGAGGGAAAGTCCAGAGAAGACCCCCAAGTGCATGTTATGACTTACCACTTGTGGTGTTCCTCTAACTCTTAGGTTGACGATTCCATCCGACTCAATCTTTTCCAATGGACTCTTACTGGTGTTGCTGCAAAGTGGTACATTGAGATTTCTCGTGGAATTTTTCAAGACTTCAACTCTCTCGCCATGGAATTCCTTATACATTTTCAGTTACCGATTTATTATGAGACACGGACACATCTCCTTACCTCCTTGAAACAGGATCGAGCCACTCATATCTCAGATCATATTCCTGAATGGAGGCGTCTTCATCGCTTGATCAAGTTTGATATTCCTGATCAACTTCTAACTGATTGGTTCACTACTTATTTTGTCAATTAGATCACGAAAGACATAGCTATGGGAGCATGTGTAACCGAGGAACATGCCATTGCTCGTGCCTAGCACCTTGATCTTGTGTACTCTCAGTATGGCATGCTATATGATATCTTGCCTAATACCCCTCGACCTAGAACTTCTAAAGCACCAGCAACCCCATCTGTTGATGGTATTATTGGTTCTGTGTCTCAGACTTCTCAGAAGTCTTCTCCTTCAAATCCTAGGAAGAAAAATTATAATCCTTCCAATGATATTGCTTCTCAGTCCACTCTGAATCCTAGTAAAACCTCTGAATTCAATGCCATTTAGGCCAATCTGGTAGATAAAACGTTCGAGGGAAAAAATAAGGGTAAAGGTAAGGCCAAATCCGATACCCTGAAACCAGATTCTTCAAAACCTCGTGCTGATGATGGTTCACAGCGTAAGCCAAAGTACCCTTGTTTGATCTGTGATGAAAAGAACCACACCAAGGACTGTCCTCGACGAGCCAAATTAAGTAGATTTCTCAAAGGCACCCAGGGAACTACAGATGTTCTTAAAGAACCTTTTCCATCTCAGAAGACCTAGATGGTAGATCAACCTCAGTCCTCTGCCCCATTTGGCTCTCAGGTGTTCATGATGAATGAAACTGCATCCGTTTCTATTGCTACGCGATCAAAATATTATACCAAATCGCATCAAACAATGAGGAACAATATCGCTGATGGTCCTCCTCCTCTGCCTGCTTCTGGCCCTCTTTAGATTGAAAGGCCTAGTACTGAGCCCATTGTATGGCCACCTTCCAAAGGTGTACTCTGCAAGTATTCTTATAATCCAAATGCTCGTGCTGCTCAACATTACAGTATTGTTGAAGACTTGGCTCAGGCACCATCTGCAATGTCTGCACTATAAGTACTTTAGATTTTCTCGTCTCAACGGAAGGCTTTGTTATCTGTGACTGGTGGTGTTGATCCTACTAATACTAGCCATCTCGCTTTCGATTTATAGAATTTCGTTCAATGACTCCCACACCATATTTCACTCATTATACAATTTGTCATTAATGGTCTCAATATTCATCGAGCGGTTATGGAAAAAGGTGTGTCTACGTGCATCATATCATATTCTTGCTGGAAAGCCATTGGTTCTCTAGCTTTGAACTCATCACCAAATTCCCTTGAAGCATTTGATGGAAGGGAATCAAAACCTTTGGGTGTTCTCGCCAGTTTAATGATTACTTTGAAAGGGAAGATAGTCAATGTCGAGGTAGAAGTAGTTGATACCAAGCTCAATTACAATATTCTCGTCGGTCGTAGTTTGACTCACGCCATGTTGTGCATTCCATCCACTCTCTTTCGTGTCCTGAAATTCCCGCATGAAGAAAATATTTTTACTGTTGATCAATTGTCATTCTTCACCTATTATTTCAAGAATAATGTTCCATATGTGGATTAGATTCCTACTCCTTACGAGAGCGTTGGGTCAAGTGTCTTCAAAGATCCTGCCCTCATGGGTATTTTTCCCCTTCCTCCTCCCAAAACTATTCAGATCAACATGATCTCTAGGTCTGATGACCCATGGATTATCCATTCCCCTGAACAGATCGATTCTTTTAGAGATTCGATGCCGTTGAATCTGATCGAGATTGACTATTGTGTACTCACTGTGGCTTCGGATCCTCCACCTTCTAATCATGCTCCTTTTACCAGGTCTCTCGATGCTTATTATCAATCCCCTCGGCTCGGCGATTCAGATTCGTCTGACCCCTTGAAAGAGATATTTCCCTCCAATGAAGCTATCATGGAAACTATGTCTCTCAAGGATTTATCGTGGGATGATGGTCATCATCGTTCCTCGTTCATGCCCAGCCTCGGCTCCATGTCTATGTGTCTTAAGAGGTTTGCATCCTAAGTTCCTTATCCTCCACTTCAAACACCTATTCTGACACATGAAGTGTTTATAGAGGGTAACTTGAGTAACATTAAGCAAATGATGCCTATTGACATTTCCGTCAAACCGGGAATTTTGAAGAACATCCATCTTGGGGTCACTTATTCTTCAGATGAAGTTCAGATTTATACTAGCCTTTTCCACAAGTTTCGTGACGTCTTTGCATGGTTCTACAAATAAATTCTTGGCATTTATCCCATTAACATGGTGCATGAGATTCCTACATACTGTGGTTCGAAGCCTGTTCGTCAACGCCTTCGTCCTGTGCACCCTCGGAAAGCTGCCGCCATAAAACATGAGGTTGAAAAACTTCTCAATGTTGTTTTCATCTACCCGATTCCCTTGATAGAATGGGTGTCCAAAATTTTCACTGTAGATAAGAAACATGGTACCATTCGAGTCTGTGTTGATTATCATGACATCAATCGGGCCTGTCCCAAGGATAATTATCTTACTCCATTTATTGATCAAATAATTGATGACTGTGCTGGGAGTGAGATATTTTCCCCCATGGGCGGCTTTTCTAGCTATAACCAGATTAAAATTATCCCAATTGATCATCATAATACTGCTTTCATCTGTCCTTTCTTGGTACTTTCACATATAAGAAGCTTCCTTTCGGCTTGAAGAATGCTAGGGCCATGTTTCAGCGAGCGATGCCATATGCTTTTCACTATATTAAGCACATCATTTAGCCTTATATAGATGACCTTCCGGCTCATTCAGCTAAGTGTAAGGATCATCCTGAACATCTTCGTTCGATCTTTATTCATTTTCGACGCTACAATATCCGGCTTAATCTGCACAAATTTGTCTTCTGTGTTGATTCCGGTAGACTCTTAGGATTTATCGTGTCCAAATATGGGATTCACCTTGATTCACTTAATGTCAAGGCTATTATTAATCTCCCCTTTCCATATTCATTACATCAACTGTAGAGTCTGCAAGGGAAGGCTAATTTTTTATGTCATTTTATACCTAACTATGCTGAAGTAGCTAAAGGATTCATGCGGTTACTAAAACAAGGTGTCCCTTTCCTTTGGGATGAGGTCGCCCATAAGTCTTTTGATCCTTTGAAGAATTTTCTGGTCAACGCTCCTCTGTTGCATCCTCTGAACTATCATCACGATTTTTCCCTCTATTTAGTTTCTGCTTTCAGTATGATTTCATGGTTCTGGTTCAAGACGATGATGACGGTGACGAGCAAGTTATGTATTACCTCTCTCGTAACCTTCTCGATACTAAAACATGCTATTCTCATGTCTAGAAGTTAGCGTTAGCTACAGTTCAAGCAGTTCAACGTTTTCATCATTATATTCTATTGCGTATTATGACTATGATTTCAGAATGAAACCCCATGACCTATATATTGTCTCAACAATTGCTGGGAAGCAAATACTCAAAGTGGATTGTTATCCTCCAAGAGTTTTATTTGGTTTTTACTACTTCCAAGTCAAAGAAATCTCTTGTTGTTATGAAGGTAAATCCTCTTTGTGGACAAAGACGATCCCTCCAGCCTTAGGGTGGGTCTAGTAACAAAATAACACGCTAAATTGTTGCTTCCTAGTTAGTGAATGAATAAAAGACATGGTAGATTGGCATACCTTGAATCCAACACTGTCGATTTTGTAGAAAGAGTAATGGTCTCTCGCTCCTGCCTTGACAAGTCACGATCCGTTCACTGTCACGCCCAGATACCTGCACACAGAACAAAGAACAAGAACAACATATAGCAGCGTAGTTTCATTCACAACTATTAGCCAGTCAAAGAGGGTAAACATATCATATCAAATAAACATCAGAACATAATAGTGGAACCAAACAGTAGTCATGTATATTAATGAGTAGAAGGAAGAGTACAACCAATGCTTTGACGTCGTGATATCCTCCAGCAGGGTTCACACGAAACGCGTCTCAACTGTCAGTCAGGGAATTCAGACTCAAGATCTCTTAGAAGTCGTTGACTCAAGATCTCTCAATACTATCTTTCTTACTCTATCTCCTCTAGTAGCTTAGCTATAGTATTATTCTCTAGTTCAACTATTCATCCATTTTTCTATAATGTGTTTAGCTAGCTTCTACTGAAGGAGATATTTTCTTATATAGAGGAAAGAGAGGAGGTTGGGATCCCTACAAAGGTGGGAGTGAATCCTATCCTTTAGGAGAGTTCCAAGGGATGTGGAAAATACTAAATAAAGGAAGGATTCCATGGTTGTTTCATTTCAACCACTCCCAATGACTCATCCCCGAGGTGGTTGGAATGAAACCTCCACCTCTATTTTTTAAAAACATTCCATAAACAGCTTGGCATAGATCGCCAAGTGGTATAGTCTTAGTGTTAAATTTCCAGATTGGAAAGAGGATGTAATAGGCTACTCACGCCAAGGCAAAAATAGGGATTTTCATGGCTCTTCTTAGGGAAATTTCAACAAGAAGAATGTTGCTTTAATCAAAATGGATGAAAGGATGGTATTTTCAAAGCATGACACTATGTACTGGTCACAGAAATTACCCTCCAATATGTGAGTTGGGAATTGCATGGATAGTGACAAAATTTTGTGTAATATATGCCCCCTAAATTATGATGTCTGAGAGAGAGGGAGGGGTGAAATGATTTATGAGAACGCGTTCGAACAAAACACCACTTTCGAAAGACCTGCGATTACAAATACAACTGATATCTGTGATACATGAATCATGTGGCATGGGCCCAGCCATCCATAATAGAGTATATAAAAACTGATATCCAAGGTATGGACACAGCCATCCAGCAAGAAGGATCAATAAATAGACTCAGGTATGGTCGTATCCATCCAATCAAAAGAGTTATGCAATAAGTCATAATCCAGAAAAATCCGCAGCCTAGAGTTTATAAAAAAAAAACTAGGGTCTTGCACTCCATCTCGAACTGAACAAGTACAATTTTGAGCATGTGAATGTATGAGTTGAAGTCGAACATGCAAGAAAATCATCTGGTTACCAGCCAACGATGAAAGCTTTTAACAGACACGAGAAAAACCACCAATGATGACGACAACCCTCAAGGTAAAAAAGGTACAATCTACAGAATGTGATAAATTATTTGATGTCGAACATCCGTAGAATCAATCTATCGAAGTCCAATTATGTGAACCTTGCATCGAATGAGAAAAACCTGCAATTGAGGCATGTAGGCTCCAAGGTACCAAAAGGGAGTCTCTAGATCAAATTCCTGGATCATGATCTGAAGTCAACAGGAAGTGACCTGGTCAAAGGAGGGCCATAATGTTTCCCACATCATCAACACAAGACAGAGGAACATGATGAAAGTGGATTAGGACCAACAATAGATCAGAGGAAGGTTGACAACTTGCAGAGGCAAACTTCTCTTGAACATATCAATAGCATGACACTGGATTTGGAAGTATTTTAAATCAAAGGATCTAAGGTCAAAATGATGTGGAAAATATCAGATGAGAGGTCAAAAGAGATTACCCAAACCCATGGAGGAAAAAATGATGAAATGAGATGTCCCTAACCCAACACGAATGCAGACAAGTACCATGTTCAAGAGTGACATACTGTCAACACAACTAAAACTTCGTTCCATTTTCCCCCACCATTTCTGGTGAGTACCCCAATTATTTTTTAAAATAAGCTTGAAGGGGATAGCATATGCTTGTATTGTAAGTTTTCCCTTCGGAGAAATCCATCCTAGTACATTTTATGAGCCCTAGGAAGGAGGAACTCAAAATAATGTCATGGCGATGAAGTCTGATGTCATCAGGGTTTAACGAGTCTAACAAAGGGAGAACTCAACATATTTTCATGTTTAGAGAGTTTGAAAAGAAGGCAGAAAAGAAAACTCCAACAATTCCTTTTCGTAGGTAGTCTCACAGATCCAAAAAGGTAGAGAACTGTGTATGAGAGAACCTATTAGTTGCGATAGCCTAAGGTATTCCTTTTTTGTAAATAATCCATCCCAGCCCAAAAAAGGGTTAAACGTATACTGGGTAGATATTGTTTCGCATCCTTTTAACGAGTTCAAAACGATAAGAATCTTGAAAATCTTTTCAATTTTAGAGAGTCGGAAAGGAGCTGAAAGATGACTCCAGTAGTGAATTTTTCGTGTTTTTACCGAGTCTGAAAAATTATAAAATATAACTCATTACTTCATCATTATCGCATGAATTTTTTTTTTTTGCACAAGAGACATGTGTAAAACCCATTTTTTTAATGTTCCTTTTTGGGAATAGCTAGCAATGCATGGCTGGAAAATGCATTTTCCAGAAATGGAGGCAACGAGATTTGATACCAAGACCTAGATCCCCTTAGACCAATATTTCTAATACCAAAATCCAAGGATTGGGACCAAAGAGATCCTTCTAGGGTGGTGAGAAAAGCTTCTCACACACAGTCCCCTTCAAAAATTGCCCAAGGAATGGGGCTGCAACAATGTATGATCATACAATGGATTCTCAGCGTTATTTTCATGAGCCTGCTTATGAGAAGAAGTAAATATCCAACATGTATGGTTATATAAGTAAAATGAATGCAATGACTTGAGGAATCATACATTCAATCAATATAATACAAGCCTCTCATTACATGCATGATAAATATGAAGCACACTACTATAGATAAGAAACTGCAGGCTATGACTGCGCAGTATTTTATAGAGTACTGCTGCAAAATGATAAAAATACAAGGATATGAGAATATGAAGCTCAAATAAAGTGGGGGAGCATGATCTCAACCATTGAAAATGCAATACATCAATCCTCTATAAGGATTAGCTGGAATACAAGAAAAATGGCACTTCTGCAAAAATGCTAGAGTTGCTGGGTAGCAGCAACTAAAGAACTAGAAATAGATGGAGAAGGGAAAAATGGCTGCATCAAATGAAGACCCTTCCTCCAATGGAAATCTGAAGTGAAAGGCTGATCCCTTCACCTAAGATCTCTCCCTCCAACTATCTTCTAATCCCTCACAGCAAATGCTCTCCAAGAATAACGTTGTCTAAGAGAGGGACTGCGCTGCATATGATGGAAATTCATTGGCCTAGTTCCAAATATGGTGGAATAAGCTCATGAACCTCCTTTTCTAATCTCCCAAAGGGATGGAAGCTCGCTCCTCTAAAAACTAGCCAAGGATGGTGTTGTAGAAAACCTCCCCCAGCAACACCCAGCAACATTGCACAATCTCCAGCTGAAACTGTGCTAATGAAGAGAGATGATGCTTGAACTCAATGTATGAATATGGGGAATAGAGTTAAATCATCCAAGAGCTATTCAAGAAGGATAGGAAATCCTAAACAGGAATTTTTCGAAAATTCTTGCTAAGCAGCAAGAAGTTGCAGCAAGTCCAAAGGACCAAAGATGAATAATACTCAAGATGATCTGTAGTGGTTAACTTTCCCTCCTTTTAAAAAATGTGAGCTTCCTCTCAATGGACCCCACTAATTATGGTTTGCTTCCTCTATAAGCTTCCCTCCTTATCCCACTACGCTGGCCCACAATGTGCTCTCCATCTCATGCCACTGCGCTGTTTGACTTGGTCAAACTAGACCTAGCCTTCTTGTAAAAGTCCTCTTTCACACATGGAGGTGTGAAATATAGCTCTATGAGTGATCCTCCTTCATACCAAGATGATTTTTATTACCTATTAATGAAATTAATGGATCTCCTACCCATTTTATTTTCCTCTTATGTGAAAATGGAAAAAATTAATGTTCCATAAAAATTCGGAACATTACAGTCCTCCCCTCTCAAAGATTGCTTGTCCTCAAGCAAGTGCAAGAATAGACTGATACATTTTACTTTACTCTCCATGTAGCATCCATGCATGATGAAATCCTCTGAGAAAATGATGCCATATCATCAATCAAGTGTCCAAGTTGTACCTCCAACATATGTAATCCAGCTTTTGGTGAACATCCCCAAATAGCTGACATGTAGAAACAAATATCCATGAAGGAAAAAATGGGGTGTCTAAGGGCCTCCTTGAGGCATGAGTTCTAATACATAATGGGAATCATCATCCCCATATGAATCTCCCATCCCCAAGCAATCATCCATACAAGATAAGTTGCCTCCCAACATGGAAACTCATAGAAATCTCCCTCCACCTTGAGCTCCGAAAATTAAGGTGGGTTGAAAATATGAATATAGCAAGCCTCTTAGCTTACCCCAAGATGTCCTCCTCTCCACTCATGATAAGTGCAGAGTGTGTGCTGATCATGGGCGGAAAAGGTATTGCCCTCAAGTGGAAAAATGAAGAGCAATCCTCCAAGGATTTCTGCTCCATCAATGTTAATCCAGCTAGCCCAAGACATTTCATCTATGATGAATAGGACATGGTCATCATAGAATACCCCAATGAAATATTTTCTGTAGGTTATACCATGTGCAGCGAGGTACAAAAAATTTCTCATAGGGTTACAACACATCCTCATCCACTGCAGCTGCAGAAAATAACATGGCAAGTACCGTACAAGAAATATCACCTCTACTACTGAATAGTAAGTAGATGAGTGAATCAGAAATATAAAATCAAATACATGCCCATATAAGTACAATGTATGGACATCATCATCAAACTCATGGCTCACCTCCAAAGAAGTAAAATAAGTGGCTGTGGTGGCCATGTCTCTCCTCATGTTCCCATAAGAACATGCCATGCAAAAACAGTGGGAATCATCTTCTGTAATATCCCGGATGGGATATTTCAGCTAAAATGCAGAAAAATACTGAATACCATAATTTGCCGTAAAATAAACATTAATTTAACAGAAGATTGCCATGTAAAATAAAAGACAGGAAATGCTGCAATCCAATACCATATAGAACAGAAGGAAAATCTCAGCTTTTATTATAGATAATAAAACAGGGGTTTACATATAGATCGACCCGAAGAGCGAGGATAAGCAGGCACCCAAGATAGTCGCCGGAAGGTGGCCACGGCCTGGCCCCCACCTTCTTGCACTCTCCCTCACGACACGGGCGAGCGAACCTTTGAGGCGATGAAGCCCAAGTTGAAGATGCGAATGATCCTCACACCAAGCCTACGAAGCTACGTGAAACTCCTAAATGTAAGTGAAGTCTCCTCAAGAGAGTTGGGTTTTCGTCCAACACTCACAAACCACCCGAGGGTTTCCGTCCTGGGGCTACAGCAGAAGTAGAGAACCACGTCCTCAAACCTCTCATACACAAGCAAATGATCTACTCCAAAGATGTCTCCCAATGGCCTCCTCCCTTCCTTTTATAGATCCCTTGGAGCCCTCTAGAGCATTATTTTATTATTATTTTATTTATGGAGGACTTTTCCCTTTTTATTAAAATATTATAAAATATTCCTTTTTAATACAGAAAAGGGTATATCGGCTACCACGCCTCCTCTGGTCACTGAAATCTCTGTATAACTGTCCCATCGTGTAGGTCTTCTCGTCCCGGTTCCGATGAGCTATTACTGTTATGAATATATCGCATATTCCTCCCGAAATGCCACCTTGAGCATAATTAGCTGAGTTAAGCCCATAAATAACTCAAAATTCCGAAAGTTATCGGAATGCAGCGGAACGAAAGCCAAACTGCTCGGATGATGGAGTATATCAAGCGAATGCCTCCAGACACCATGAAAACTCCTCAAAACTCCTCTGAAAAGCTCCTGAGCCCACTGATAGCACCAATCTGTACCTGTGACCTGTCTGCTCCTAACTCTAGAAGTCCCTCCTAGCCCTGTTATGGATGATACCAAAAATGGGGATATTACAGACCTCCCGCCCCAAGATTGCTTGTCCTCAAGCAATCGAAATAGGTGGACCACTCCATTGGCCTGCCGCCTCTCAGACCCAATGCCTGGATCCCATACCAACCTCTGGGTGCTGCCGTGCACCTGTGTCAAACCTCTCAGAACAGACCCCTCAATGTCGGGATCCCAAACTGATCTCTCTCTGTCCCAGTCAACAAACAATCCTCCTGGATCCCATCGCCACCCTGGCCTATCATCTCCCAAGTCCCACGGCTCGGGCTGCACACTGCCTCTGACTATAGCTGATGCACCATGAAATGAAGTCGGCCAACAAGCATCAATGCTCCCTGGCCCCTGTTGTGCTGTACCTATAACTGTATAAGCCGCTTCACCAACTGCATACCAACTCATCACCTCTCTCCAATCCATCTCCTGGCTCAATCCCATGCTGATCCTGCTCTTCTGAAATCGGGAAGGAGTCCTGAAGTAACGACAATCGGTGCCCTCCTGCCAACTGGAACCTATAACAGCAACTATGTCCAAGGGCCCCTGCTCTGCTATGCTCCCTATGACGAATACTATACCACCAAGAGGGTACCAACTCATGATCTCCCGCCAGTCCATCCTGGAAGAAGAATCCGATGTAGCAACAACTGCATATGGAATATACCTAGAGTGTTGCTGCCAGCCCGTAATCGACTCACACTGATCTGCCCTATCTGTCAAAGAAAGCTGCCTGTAGGGAGAAGCCCTTCTCCCTATAATGGGCCAAAGTGGGCAAGATATGCTGCAAGCCCCATCGATGTACTCCTGGAGAGTACTACTCACTGAAAATACTGCAGCTCTGCTGATTGCGGGTACATCTATCGACACCTCATCAATGTGTCGGCCCAAAGATGGATGCTCCAACTTGCCCTCTGATTGTACCATCAGGGAATCTAGTCGTTCCCTAATGCGGACCAACTTGGCCGCCGACTTGGCACAAGTCGCTCTCATACCCTCCAGCTCCTGGTCCTGCAACAGAATGGCCTCCCGTACTGACGTGGCCTTCTCTCTCAAAACTCGAAGGTCTGTCCGAAGCCGATGATACCGCTGTCTGCGACCATCATCCAATACCTCTGTACCTGCTAGTGCCCTAGCTCCCTGCAAAACTATCCCATCGACCTCCAACGTCTCTAGAGGATATGGATCTGCAACTGGTGTCTGTGCATCTGACTGCTCCTCCTCAAAGGCTGACCCCAATGTTAGCTGCATATCCATCATAGGCTCAATGTGGGTGCCCATCCGGATCTCACCCAAGGAAATGTCATGCCTGATGTCCATAGTATCCTCCTCTGCTGACTCAGGCTCCATCATATGCTGCTCTGGCTGAATCGTCACAAGTGACTCATCACCCAGAGTATCACCTATACAGTCCCCTGACTGCTCAGCCTGCACACTAGAACACAGCTCTGGTCTACTGTCATCATCATCTTTGCATGGCTGCTCTCGCTCCCCAGAAGCATCCTCAACTGATCCCATGGACTCATCTGAAGAAGAGCCCTCACCCTGGCATACGGATGGAATGTCTACCTGCTCTACCTCTGCCACCTCATCTGCATCTCTCACACATGAGTGATCAGCCCCCCAAGGTTCTTTGCAAATGAAGCAAAGTCCCTTCCTCCTCAGCTCATTTCTGCTGCCTGACCGACGGAACTGGAGCCGCTCCTCCCTGGTCAACTGTCTCCCGAGAAACTCAATGTTCTGCTCAACTAGCCCTTGGGCTAGCTCATAAGCAGTAGGCGAGACCAACCGCTTCCTCCTCCAAATATTCAGCAACTTAGTCTGCAACTTCCGGCAAATGGTCTCATCGTGTCCCATACATGACGACAAGATGGACTGCATGTGTGCTATGACAATATCAGGATGATGTTTCCTAATGCTAAAGAAGCATCGGAACATCTGCAAAATCAGGTCATCACACTCAATATTGAACATGATCTCATAAGTTCGGCCCATGGCCATGGCTTCAAGAACCTTAAACTTCCTCCTAAATGTAGAGCCTGTACCGTTGTCCAAATCCCGAAAGGTTCCTACTATCAATCTGAAAATTCTTCTCATAATATCATCATTGTAGGGAAGGTAGGGGGCTGTTATCCTCAAGATATCGCTGAAACAACAGGCAACTATCAGCTGGATTCTCTCACTTGGATGTTCTAAAAATCTGGCTTGTATTAATACAAGCATAGCTGGCTTCAAAGCCCAATTCAAACACCAATCAGATTGTTGTACCTTTGAAAGGCAGGATTCCAGTTCCTTTAACCTGGAAAAGTCAATTTCTGATCTTTCATCCTTTAAGTCCATCCCTTGTACATACAGCCAGTTCCCCACTTCTTCTTCCTTTTGTTTATTCCTCGGATGCTCTTGCTGGAGCAATTTATGTACCTTCTTGGAGAAGGGTCTGCTGTTCTGATTGGTTCTCTGGTTTTCTGCTTTTATTTTCATCCATCTGTTTAGAAGTTCCTCCATGGTTCAGCCAATGGAAAGACCACTGTTTTTCTGAGTTCAATGCACTTTTCTGAGTTTGCTATATAATTTCCAGTGAAGTGTTTTGGGCAAACAGATTCCTTGTACAATGTTGTATGTGCAATTCTGAGTTGTCTCAACTCAGTATTGCACTAATTCAGTTTTATAGCTGTAATGAAGCATACAGAGACTGAGAGTCCCTGTCTATAAAAATGCTTCAAACGGCAATGTTCCAGATGACATCAAATAAACTTCTAGTCACTATAATATGACGCTACAGCCATCAGACCAATTGTATCTTTGACAAGTAACCCAGAAAATATATGTTTCAGATATGCAGTCTTATACGACCAATTAAAACTTAATTGCACCAACAGAGTACTTCTTCTCTCATTAGAACCATTCTTTTTTTTTTTTCGCTGTTGCAGTTGTTGAGCAAGAGTTACAAGTCGATCTGTTCCATCCGAACCAAGACCACATCTGGAGTAGCTATAGTGTGACTGATATGAGATTTCTCCTAATGCAGAAAGCTGCTCATTCGTTGAAGCTGCTGTTAACAGCACTGCAACGCACTGACATGGAAAATTTTTACTTACCTCTTCTGGAAGTATCTTCGAATATATATTGCCCCATATCTGTGAGGTTGGAAGTTACACCAGTAATCTAGTGTTGCGTCTTTTCAAGCAAGCAGGGTCATGTTCATCCAGTTCATCACGGATAACTCCATTGCTGTCTTCCTGCGAAGTTTCTGCTGCTACCTGAGAGCGATGGCCCAGTCATACAATGTCCGACTCCTTTACAAGATCTGTCCTCTGCTAATTTTCTTCCTGCGTGCGATCTGCAAGATTACTGAGAGCACGGGTATTTTGCCGGCTCGATCAGCGATATAGACTAAGCCCGATCCTCAGCGTCGCTCAATTTCACACCCGTAACGATGTCAGTTAACAAACGTGGTCCTGAAACCCACGAAGGAACCTTGTCCGGCTCGGAGTAATCTCTGTTATAATCCTCGGCGTGCAATTGATGGGTCGAATCTTCAATCTGCGATTGCTCAAAATTAATACGGGTGAACACATCAACCAATTTTTGGAACAGAGGACTGTGCCACGATTTCTGCCAATCAGAATATACATCGGACTCTTACTGCCGCCTTGATTGTGAATGTAACACCGCCAATCATTATCATGCTGAGCGATTTCATCTGCCGCCGTCAAGCAATTCGACGAAATATTGTTTTTGTAATAATCCTCATTGTAATTGATACGCCCATCAAGTCGCTCAATCGCAGAAGGAATTTCGTCCAGGTAGCAGTGGGTATTCTCGCCCAAGAATGTGTGGAATTTTGGGCCAGATTTTCATTCGACTACCTGCCATGGTGAATTCTTCAACCTGTTCGGTGCCATTCAGATGCTTCCACCGCTACAGGGATATATATACACAGCTACAGGGATATATATAATTCTCGCTGCAACTTGCCCCTGTAGAGTTGGTTGATTCGGTTCCCCACGAGACTCTGTTTCCGCTCACGGCTGCATTCAAACATGCACGTTGACCCACCGCTTATTAAATACACAGAATCACGCGGTTCAGATTTACAAATCTGGCTTAGCTGTGTGCAAAGTCGATCCAGTCAATTGCTTGCGTGGATCTTCCAATCAAATTCCACTATTGCCACAGAGACATCACCCGCCTATTCCCTGCGCGTCGTTGACATTGAAACTTGATTACTCCTGAAATGCTATATGCAGACGTACTCCCTCTGACTGAGCGACGCCTGTTTTGATTCTGCCTTTAGACAATCCGTGCACCACCTTGCATGAACATACAGTGTAGCGTTCGTTGAATAGTAGCAAGTTGAAGAATAGATTGACCATATAGTGGACGTCGATCCTATTTTCTTTACCCAATTAGTACACAACACGTACCAAACTAAAATTCCAGTTTTTTTCTCCTTATGGGATCGTTGAGTTTTTGACAGTAAGGAACTTGGCCTCTTTGGGTATTTCTGTAGGAACAGCTTCAGCAATAGATCTCAAGAACTTGCGAAATGCCCACAAATTGATCTTCACAAACAATTAATTTTGGTCCACAGATTATACTTAGCTCGCTGGCAGAAAATAAACTCTCGATCATGGCTTCAAAATAATCAATGAATTGATCTGCGAAAAACCCCCGAACTGGGCTTTCCAGAATAAACCTTCAATTAAATCAGAAACCGTTAGGCCGAGCGAAGAGAGTAACATACACTGTATTATCTCGATGGGAGAGCCCCCAGCTTAAATGCGTAAAAATACTCAAATACCACAATTTGCCGTAAAATAAACACACTCTTAATGTAGATTGTGTTACAAAATAAAAGACAAAGAAATGGCCGCAATCCAATACCATATAGAATGTATGAAAATTTTCAGCTTTTATTATAGATAATAAATGGTAAGCCATATACAGATCTGACCCAAGAAGAGCCGAGATAGAAAACCGCCACTAAGAGCAGCCGACCCGCATCAAGCACAAAACCGCACCGTCGTACTCTCTTCCGCACAAAATGGGGAACCTTACCCACTGAAACTGATGAAGCCCAAGTTGAAGATCCGAATGATCCTCACACCAAACTCTGAAGCTCTGTGAAACTCCTAAGTGAAGTCTCCTCAAGAGAGTTGGGTTTTCGTCCAACACTCACAAACCACCCGAGGGCTTCCGTTGGCTACGCAGTAAGCAGAGAACCACGTCTCAAACCTCGCACATAAGAACAGAAATGATCTATTCTCAAGATGTCTCCCCAAATGGCCTTCCCTTCCTTTTACAGATCCCTTGGAGCCTTTCGACGTATTATTTTATTATTATTTTATTTATGGAGCACTTTTCTCTTTTATTAAAATATTATAAAATATTCCTTTTTAATGCAGAAAAGGGTATATCGGCTACCACGCCTCCTCCGGTCACTGAAATCTCTGTCTAACTGTCCCATCGTGTAGGTCTCCTCGTCCCGGTTCCGATGAGCTATTACACTAAGGTGTTCCATCGTATATTCCTCCCGAAATGCCACCTTGAGCATAATCAGCTGAGTTAAGCCCATAAATAACTCAAAATTCCGAAAGTTATCGGAATGCATCGGAACGAAAGCCAAACTGCTCGGATGATGGAGTATATCAAGCGAATGCCTCCAGACACCATGAAAACTCCTCAAAACTCCTCTGAAAAGCTCTTGAGCCCACTGATAGCACCAATCTGTACCTGTGACCTGTCTGCTCCTAACTCTGGAAGTCCCTCCTAGCCCTGTTATGGATGATACCAAAAATGGGGATATTACATCTTCCTTCAAGGACACACTAAATTAATGTGTCAATCTTCTGATCATGCTTCCAATAATATGGAAAATATAAGAAAATGGAAACATTATCATCATCAAAATCGAGGAAGTACTAATGGTTTCATATGGTGTTGGAAAGTACCAACAGTCTCCCAAGAGTGCATAACGTAGTTTTGCAAATTGCTGCTCAAGAAATGTACAAGGAAAAATGTTTTGAAATATAATGATAATCATATGAATTATCTAAAAATGTGTAGAATGGAAAAACATTTTCCCAATTCCATGTGAAAGATGGCTACCTCCATCATATGGTTTGACCCAATTTTGCTCTTGGAGCAACATGAAAAATCTGCCTCTTTGAGGAGCCATGCACTGCAACATAATGATAAGAGTATGTAAATCAAAAAATGTAAACACAATGCTCTTACCATAGGCTAGAATTAATATGATATATGGATCCATGTATATGATCCTGCTCCCAATTTTCATCGCTGTGAGCTCATGCAAAAAGGCTCTTGCCCATGCCAATCTTTGTTCCTTGACATGCTCCTTGTCAAAAACACCTCTGGTGATGCTGATGCAAATGTGAAGATTTTCCCAAGATGGAAATGCCTCTCAATCAGAACAAGCTAAGGATTAATCCCTCTGCACTATGAGAGTGCCCTCCTCTACTCCTATAACACCATACATCATATGAGAGAAAATCATCTTGTGCTCTCTCCAAGATAGTCCAAGAAATCCAAGTGCTTGCTGCCTCCTCATGCTCACATCATGTAACTCATGTGATGAAGGTACCATGCCTGATATATATGCCTCATGCCTGATATATTATCTTCTTCTCAATGATGTAAACATCCTGCCACCTCTTCTTTACTCCCAGACTCCAAGAAAAGGGGTATACCAAGTGATGGCCAAACTCCTTCAAAAGGAGCCAACGCAGCCAAGCCTCTTGCTACCTGGTATCATATATTTTCAAGTGGAAAATCAGCCCGTTTCTCCTCATCCACACCCAGTCAGCTCCTTGTGGATGTCTTCTCCTTCTTCCTCCTTTGGTACTCCTCCCATGAGGGCTACCATTCTCCCAAGCCATATCTTCCCCCTTGCATTTCATGGAAAGTTGAAATACAACTCCTTGGAGACCTTCTAGAGAAGATCTCTCATCCATGACTAGGTTGGATCCACAAGGAACCAAATGTGATGGAGTTAATATCTCCTCTCCATCCATGTTTAACAGCGCTACTGATTCTTCCAATGATGTAGCAGTTGTTTTATCCTCCGATTTAAAATTTGATTCATTGTTTTTCATGGGGGTGTCATGGTTCACTCCATCCTCCAAAATTTCACACTCCAACCGAAAGGGCTGAATGCAACTCAACCAAAATGTATGAGGATGAATTTTCATCTCCTCTTGGAACCCATTGCATAGCACAGTGCAAACATGGTGCTCTAAAATAGCACAATGTGTATATTATTGGACCCTTAAAGATGAATTTACACAATCTTTTAAATGATTTGCTGAAATGAAAAGTGGAACTTCACTCATACCTTGGTGGATTTTGGGGTTTTATTCTTGTATGGCTACATTAGTTGTCTCCTCCAATGCAATGGCTACCTCATCCATAGAAGTAGACGGCTTCCCTTTCAAAGCTGTGACAACGTTGGTGCAATTCTCCTCCCATGGTGGAATGGCTTTCTCCTGTTTTGTCCTCTCTCCATCAAAGGTTTGGATCAACCTTTGAGAAAATTATGCAAAAGAGCTCACCCTTGAATGGACCAAGGGTTTGCACCACAAAACAGAGGCTTCATCCTCCATGTGCAGCGCTGCAATCTCCACTGCTTCTTTCTTTTCCACTGGATGTAGGAAGAAAAATGCCTCTAGCTTTTTCACCCGAGCTCTAGCTGAAGTGTTCCCATAAAATGTAGACAATAGAAACCTATTTCCTTTGATTTCTTTTTTTCCATAAGGCCTTCTCTCCTACTTCTTCTGAATAAAATATGGGAACGTTGCAGCTCCCCTGAATGCTGCAGAATGGGATTTATACTCATTCAGGTATTGACCTAGAACCTGATGATCCAAGCATCTCCCATGCTTGCTTTCTTTTTGAGAATAGGAAGTGCATGGACCTTCCTCTTCTTCTCTTTGCTTCTCCTCCTTGGGGAGGCTCCTCTTTTTCCTAAAAATAGATGAGATCAATCTCATCTTCTGCATCATCTTCTTCTTCTTATTTCTTGGGCTTGAAAGCCATAGGCTGAGCCAAGAAAGATGCTTCGATACCACTGTAATGTTCCTTTTTGGGAATAGCTATAAATCCATGGTTGGAAAACACATTTTCTAGAAATGGAGGCAGCGGAATTTGATACCAAGACCTGGATCCCCTTAGACCAATATGTCTAAGACCAAAATCCAAGGATTGGGACCAAAGAGATCCTTCTAGGGTGGTGAGACTGTTGGAACACCTAATCCTACATGGGTAGGTGTGGAATGCGAAAAGTCACAATGGAGTCCAAGTGACCTTGGAATGTGAAACCAAGAGTCACACCATTGTACTATAAATGTACATCTTTGTATAATGGAAAATAAGAAAGCCTCATGCTTATCCTTCATTGTGTGTTGAGTCCCTTGTGTGTGTGTGTTTATCTTCTCATACACCATGTGTGTGCTTCAACATGGTGTTTAACATGGTATCAGAGCAGGCGATTGCTGGCCCTGCTCCAAATTGAGTGAGCCATTTGTGTTTATGGCCTGTGCATATCTGCAAATATTCTTGGCATTTTTGCAGCACTCAGAGTTTGCAGTAGACATTTTTCCGCATTCAGAAGTGTTTTGAGAAGGAGCAACATTCAAAATCCGTGGCAGCATTCAGAAATTGACTTTGAAGAAGAGCAAGTGGTATTGAAGAAGCACATCTGAAGGTTTTATAAATTCTGATTTTATCTCTGCATTTTAAATTCTGCATTGAAGAGTTGCTGGAAAATAGTGTTTCAAAGTTGGTTTCTGGAAAATTTCTGAGTTTTTTCCATTGAAAAATTTCTGCAATTCTGGGTTTTTCTACTGCTGGAAAATATTTTCTGCTGCTGGGCTATTGGAAAATTTTTTGGGTTTTATTGGCAATCTGTTGTTGCATTTCAGTACTTGAAATTCTAAAATTTCCCCAATTTCTGCACTTTCTACTGCTGCTGGATTTGTTCTGCTATACATTTGAAGAAAAAAAATCTACTGTGTATTTGAAAGGAGAAAAATTCAACTGTTTTCAAAGTTGAAATTTCTGCCATTCCCTGCTCTCTGCTCTCTATTCTCTGCTGTTTTAATTAAAAATAAATAAAATAAATAAATAAATAAATAAAAAATTCTATGCATCCTGACCTTTCGGCCTTTCCCATGGCCTCTGCTATCTCCATTTACAAGCCCTCTCTGCGCACTCTCCTCACAGTAACCTACACCCCTTTCTCCACTTAACGCACTCCTCTCTGTGCATACACTCCTCCTATCTGCTTAACGCTCTCTACAATCCCATTTCCAACTCCGCTTGCAAACACACCTTCCGCACCCTTCAATCACAATTTGCCCTCTTCTTGCCTCATCGCGTCCCCCATACAACAACACACATCCCTTTCCCTCACTGTAATACTGCAGCTCCTCATTTTCAAAACAACAATACATCACAGCGGCACCCTCTCCAGTTTCTCTTAATCTACAGTGATATCCACCCTCCCCTCCTTACCGTGGTCCCTCACACCCGCGACTCCTCTTCACCGGCTACCCCAACCCTGACTCCCCTCAACCTGCGCTCTTCTCCCATACCCTTGTCACTCTACGGCCGCAACCACTCCTCCACGGCAGCCCTCCCACACCGGTTGCCCTACCGCACTCCCACATCCCATACCTTCGCCCCTCCCCTTATCGCTCCACGTCTTACAACCTTTCAAACACTATCGGCCCCTTCATTCCCATTTTTTACTCTATAATACCTCTCTCCCATAAATTATTCGACCCCTTTTTAAATCACTCTTTTAATATTCGACTCCTTTTTAAATTACTTTCCCCTTTTCCCTTTTAATTTTTTATTATTAAAAATTCCCTTTTCCCATATCTTATTAATCCTCTTTTTAATATTCCCTCTCCACCCCCATATAAATTTCCCTCTTCATTTTTTTAATTACCCCCATCCCTTTTAATTAATCTCATTCCCTTTTATTTTTAATTATTCTCATTTTTTAATTAATTTTCAATTAAGTAAAAAAAAAAAAAAAAAAAAAAACAGCACAGAGAGAGAGGAAAGAGAGAAAATTTGAACAGCAGAAATTAAGAGAAAATGACATGTGAAGCAAATGGACAGATAGAAGAGAAAAGAGAAGTCTTGCATTTAATGATTTGTGGCATTGATTTGAAGGGTGATTTTTTGAATAATTGACATTTGAAGACAGTTTGCCATCATTGAAAATAGCTCTTTGAAGTAAAATTCAGCTGCCTTAAAGTGTTTTCAGCTGCACATATTTTTCAGAAATATTATATTGACATTGTATTGATATTGCTTCTTCATTCATAGTTGCAATCAATATTTGAGTTGTTGGAAAATTGTTGATATAAGTCATTGTTGATTGCCCTCCATCATTTGAGGAGCACACTTTGTACTTTGAGAATTATTTTGAGTCATTTGTATTTCTTGTTGCATCACATTGTAAACGGGTGCATTTTTAGTTGAAGCCGACACCCTTTCATTTTTTGAGCCTAAGTTGTTGAAAATGGCCAAAATCAATGAGGAATTAATGTTGTTGAATGACCTCATTCATTCAAATGTTGATGATGTGATAAAAATGAGCAAGGATGCTCTTTGTAAAATTCACAGTTGTTTGCTAGATGCACAAGAAAAGATTGAGTTTTTGCAGTTGGAATCTCAGCTTCAGAAAGACGAACTTCAGCAAAAGAGTCACCATTCTGAACCTACTTCTGTTTAGAACATTGTGAAGGACTCTCATCAGAAGAAAGAAGATAAAGATGTAGTTTATTCCCATTCAGTTCCTTGCACAAGAGCAGATGTACATGCAGATGCAGCAGCTCAGCCTGCACTTCTCAAGCCCATTATCAGACCTTGGGAAGAACTTTTCCACAACAAGCACCGAACTGGTCTTGGATATGACAAGGATGTGTCCTTTCATATTCCAGACTACACGAAGCTCATCATATTTGAGAGTGCCGGATTCATGTATGACAGTTCACCTGCAGCTGTTACAGATCCTGTTCCACTTCTACAACAGATTGAGAAATGCCAACACTGTGATCGAGTTGGCCATATGAAATATCACTATTTTGATCTTCATCCATGCAAGCACTATGGTCGACACACTCATTCTTCAGACAGATGCTTCAGAAACAAGCCTCCTTCAAGAACCAAGATTCATCTTGGATGGATCGCTTCTTGGAAATGGGCATCAGCAGCCAAGAAGATGTTTAAGTCACATGTCAGAACATGTTCACGGATATTGAACAAACTTGCAGTTGAGTTTTCGCCATCATCTCACCTTGTCCCTGACAGGGGGGAAAATGGTGGTCATGTACAAGCTTCGACGACAGATCAAGCGAGCCTGAGCCACAATCTCTCATTCCATGTTCAGAGTTGTAGCTAGAGACACAGCAGTTCAAGCGAGCCTAAGCCACAATTCGTCATTCCAGATTCAGAGATGTAGCCAGAGACACGGATGCCCATGAGCATGCCTTCGGTTGGTGGATAACCTTAAACCATCATCTTTGGTTGGTGGATAACCTAAAATCATCACAGGTAGTAGACCTCCCTTCTTTTAGGTCGAAGGTCTCCCTTTCATATATGAGGGACACTTCCTCTAGCAGAAGCCTTCAGCTTAGCAGCCTTCAGCTTCTTGCCAGCTTTGGTTGAGTTCCAGGAAATGCTTCAAAGCATTCCAGAGTTGTTGGTAATCCTAAAACCATCATAGGTAGTAGACCTCCCTTCTTTTAGGTCGAAGGTCTCCCTTTTTTATGAGGGACAATTCCTCTAGCAGAAGCCTTCAGCTTCTTGCCAGTTTTGGAAGAGTTCCGGGAACTGCAACAAGTTTTGCGTTCCAGTGTTTGTGGTCATCCTAAAACCACCTCTTTTTTCCAACATTTCGGAGAGTTGATTCAGCCCAAGTGCTGCCATGTATACTTTGCAGATTTGTATTACAACTCTTTTCTTGGACTCACACATACCCCTTCAGATTAAGGGGGGATGTTGGAACACCTAATCCTACATGGGTAGGTGTGGAATGCGAAAAGTCACAATGGAGTCCAAGTGACCTTGGAATGTGAAATCAAGAGTCACACCATTGTACTATAAATGTACATCTTTGTATAATGGAAAATAAGAAAGCCTCACGCTTATCCTTCATTGTGTGTTGAGTCCCTTGTGTGTGTGTGTTTATCTTCTCATACACCATGTGTGTGCTTCATCATGGTGTTTAACAGAGACAAGCTTCTCACACCTAGTCCCCTTTAGAAATTTCCCAAGGAATGGGGATGGAACAATGTATGATCATACAATGGATTCTCAACATTATTTTCATGAGCCTGCTTATGAGAAGAAGTAAACAGCCAAAATATATGGTTATATCAGTAAAAGGAATGCAATTACTTGAGGAATCATACAGTCAATCAATATAATACAAGCCTCTCATAACATGCATGATAAATATGAAGCACACTGCTATAGATAAGAATTTGCAGGCTATGAATGTGCAGTATTTTATAGAGTACTGCTGAAAAATGATAAAAATACAAGGATATGATAATATGAAGCTAAAATAAAGTGGGGTAGCATGATATCAACCCCTGAAAACGAAATACATCAACCCTCTAGAAGGATTGGCTGGAATACAAGCAAATTGACACTTCTGTAAAAATGTCAGAGTTGCTGGGTAGCAGTAATTAAAGAAATGGAAATAGATGGAGAGGGCTGAAATGGATGCATCAAACGAAGACCCTTCCTCCAATGGAAATCTGAAGTGAAAGGCTGATCCCTTCACCTAATATCTCTCCCTCCAACTATCTGTTAATCCCTCACAGCAAATGCTCTCCAAGAATAACGTTGTCTAAAAGAGGGGTTGCACTACATATGATGGCAAGTGGTTGGCCTAGTGCCAAAGATGGTGGAATAAGCTCATGAACCTCCTTTTATTATCTCCCAAAGTGATGGAATATCCCTCCTATGAAAACTAGCCAAGGATGTTGTTGTAGAAAACCTCCCCCAGCAACACCCAGCAGCATTGCACAATCTCCAACTGAAACTGCGCTATTCAGGGAGAGAAATAACGCACTCCCTAGCAGAAAAAATGTTGGGGGGTATGAGAAATGTGTGGTCTGATACCACAAATCTTAAATAAGCTCTGGAGCTCTCCAAACAGATCTCTCAAGTGAAGGAAACCTTCCTCCAATGAGAAACTAGCTCAGAAGCCGGGATTCCAATCCCTTCCACTGCTGCACCCAACAGCACTGCACAATCTCCAATTGAAACTATGCCGATGAAGAGAGATGATGCTTGACCTCAATGCTTGAATATGGGGAATAGAGTGCAATACTCCAAGAGCTACTCAAGAAGGAGAGGAAATCCTAAACATGAATTTTCCGGCAATTCTTGCTAAACAGCAAGAAGTTGCAGCAAGTCCAAAGGACCAAAGATGAATAATACTCAAGACGATTTGCAATGGTTACCTTGCCCTCCTTTTAAACCATGTGAGATTCCTCTCAATAGACCCCACTCATTAGGGTTTTCTTCCTCTAGAAGCTTCACTCCTTATCCCACTACGCTGGCCCACAATGTGCTCTCCATCTCATGCCACTGCGCTATTTGACTTGGTCAAACTGGACCTAGCCTTCTTGCAAAAGTCCTCTTTCACACATGGAGGTGTGAAATCCAGCTCTATGAGTGATCCTCCTTCATACCAAGAGGATTTTTATTACCTATTCATGAAATGAATGGATCTCCTACCCATTTTATTTTCCTCCTATGTGAAAATGGCAAAATTGAATGTTTCATAAAAATTGGGAACATTACATTTTTCGAAAATAATAAAATAAAATAATTGAAAAAAATTCCCTAAAACCTAATTACGGTTGCGAAAAATTTGTAAATGCAAAAAATGGTAAAAATAATTACTTTTCACTTTTTACCTCTTTTGGAGCAATAGATACCCATTTTACTGTGCAATCTTGCGGTGACAATAGTGACCAATCCAGTAGATCAATCGCAAATCCGTCAACTCTACGTAAGAGCTGAGATCCCTCTTGTCATTTTAAGCTATTTCTTGCTTCCTGAATTTTTCAATTTCAAATTTTGGGGGAGGAAATGTAAAAATTAGGGCTGTGCAGTTGGCACGGGTTTCGGGCACGAAGTCATGCCAACCACCTGATTTTTAACACTAGGGCGCGCCAACGGCGCAAACCGTTTTCTAGAAAAAATATGCATCAAATGTCCCAATTGTTTACAAATTTAAGGGTTAAAATTGACTCATACCACTCATGTATGTGTGTTTGCAGGTAGAAATGGTCATTGAATGGAAAGAACGGGAATATAGTGAAGAAGATGAGTTAGCCATGGAAAATGAGGGATTTATGGAAGCCCTTAGAAACTGTGGTTTGAAAAAATTCTTCCTAACACCATGTCTCCGAGCCCAACCATAATTACTACAGTATCTGATCAGTATATGGGACGAAAATCAAGAGAATTTCATCTTACGGGATCAAGAACTTGAGATTGATGTCTCTGACGTGTACTTCATCACAGGATTATTGTGGAGGAGTGTAGCACCACTCCTAACTGGCACCCGACCCTACATGAAAAACATGACCATGGTGATAGACAGGGTATGTCGAGGAGTGTGGAAAGGTTCAGGTAGTGGGAAATTTGTTATACAAACTATCCCAGATTTGACACTACATGTGGTATTGCATACCATCACATGGGCTGCGGAATCACAAGCACTACACGAAGCAACAAAGACACATTTACTTCTTGCTGTAGACTGCATGGCACCGACCATCCACAACTGGGCAGAGGCCATGACCATAAACATGAAGTGCCAACTAACCAAATGCAAGAAGACAAAACTAAAACAATTTGGTTATGGATCTATCCTGGTATCATTCTTCTTGGAACGATTACCAATTTTTCAACGACAGGAGGTTATAGTCCCATCACCACCAATAAGAGAACCACGGATGGCTCGATGGGAAGCTATGATGCCAAGAGCAGAGGGCTACCAACAGATGTCCTGGAGGCCGGAATTATTCAATTGGCTCCATCGACAATTGATTGTCGTGGAGCACTGGCCCTACTTTGGCACATATTTCACTGATGATCCAGACCTCCCACTCCCGGAGGGAGAAGATTGGGATTAAGATTTGAGTGAGACTCATTTTTTAAAGTTTTATGAGTATTATGATTTTTTTAATTTATCCATGTTCTGACATTAATCCTATGTAAATGCACATGTTGGCCCAAAGAGACCTACCGGTATGTCACCGATAATGAGGTGAATCCCTCGCGATTTCGACCCTCAAGGCAAGGGCAGCGAGGAAGATGAGATAGTGCGCAACCTGGAGGGGATCACATGAGGAGTCTTGGATTATGCAAATTTTGATGATGTTCCTCGCGCCTACTAGAGGCATACCATAGGGGTGCCTAGCTGAATTCACTACTTTCTGAGGTGGCTAGTACAGGTCGTGACATCTTATCATGAGCACCATGCTGATTAGACACCTACGTTTATTTTATCTACATATTTTGCGAGACATTATGCCTCAGTATGTAACAGAAACATACATATATTTTTAACGTTATGATGCACACAGTTGAAAACATGCGATATATATATATATATCCCTACATGGATCTTTTACATATGATGATGCTTTTACAAATTACGCAAATGTCTATCCAATACAATGTTAGCCACTTTATCATTTAACATGTTCATTCGTCTAGGAATATGTTGATAAGTAATAAAATCAAAATGTCTTTCCAACAAACAAATACGTAAATACAATCTCAGAATGTGCGGATTTCTAACTGAATAATGATTATTAAGTTATAGAACAACAAGCTGTGAATCTAGATTTACAAGCAATGCACGTATGCTGAGGTTGATTGCCTCAGTTAATTGCTCAATGATAGCACTATATTCAGTGACATTGTTTGTATTTTGTCCTAGACAAATACCTTGTAGATCTATCAATTCACCAACAGGATCATAAATTACCTAGGCTGCCGAAGACAAATTCCTGATACTGTAGGAAGCACCATCCGCGAAACCGACATAATGGGTAATAGACATCTACACAATAAGAAAGACCCAATAAGCAGGAAAACGCTCACAAACCACACCAAACCAAAAAACATGTACAAAAATGAAAACAACACCTATGTACACCTATTACGCATGAATGACTCACGCATAATTTTTTTGGAGATACAACCCATTTCTGGGCTATTCAAGAGGATGACCTTCATAGTCAATTAGCTCATAAGCCCCATTCTGCAACACAGGTTTGACAATGTAGGGCCCATGCCACATAGGTTGAAATTTAACTACCCCCAGCTTATCATGAGTTTGGTCATATAGGTGGATGAGATCTCCTTCAACGAAAGAACGAGGGGAAACTGATTGATCAAAATGAGCTCTGACCCGCTTTCCTATGCTTCGATAACGAGAGAAGAAAAGTGGCGGGTTTCATCCAACCTTTCTAAATAAAGGATATGCTCTTCTTCTGGCGAAGTATTCGGCAGTAATTCAACAACCAATTTGAGCGAAGGTATTTCACATTCAATCGGGAGAGTAGCTTCCAGGCCATAAACCAATTGGAAGGTAGTGAACTCGGTTGCGTTTTTCACTGAGGTTCGGTATGCCCAAAGAGCCAAAAATAACATGAGATGCCAATTTGATTTGTGGATCCCAATTGTACGCTGAAGAATTGTGACAAGGACTATATTCACAGCTTCAACCTGGTCATTAGCTTGAGGGTAATACGGCATTGAGCTGTCGTGATGCAGACCCAACTTAGAAGTCAACTCCACCACCATATAATGCCAAAAATGGGAACCATGATCGGTAATGATGGCTTGAGGGACACCAAACCTAGAAATAATGTGATTGAATTTGAACTGAGAAACTGTCTTACCGTCAGTGGCAAGGGTAGGCATTGCTTTGGCCCATTTGGTGAAGTAGTCCATGGCTACGATGATATAAGATTGCCCCCTAGCCAAGTGAGGGTTACACGTCATAAAATCGATGCCCCACTTCGCAAAGGGACCAACGGTAATGACAGGGTGAAGAGGAACAGGTGGCACACACAACTTGCGGTGATAAATCTCGCAATCATGGAATTTACGAACTGCGACAATATAGTCCTTGAAAATGTAAGGCCAAAAATAACCAGCACGAAGAATCTTCTGTGCAGTAGCATAACCAGACATGTGACTACCACAGGCACCACTATGGCAATCATTCAGAGCTTTCTCAACTTCCTCGAGGGTCAAACATCGTCGGAGTATGGAATCGACTCCAATACGATAAAACGTATCTCCATCTATACGATAAGGTTACGACTAATGGCGGATGTGTCAGTGGGCATCCTTCGTCAAATCAGATCTAAAAGATGAAATTTGGAGATAAACGATGATATCACCGTACCAAGGATCGAGGGTGTTAATCAAGAAAAGCGAATCGTCTAGAATGAAGTCCTCAGAATGAGAAGGAGCTGAGTCGGAAGGGAGAGAACAAAGTAAATCAGCAAAGACCAATGATTTCTTAGATTTGGCAGTAGTAAATTCCAAATCAAACTCTTGGAGGATGACAATCCACTTTGAGTATTTGTCCCCCAACAATTTTCAAGATAATATGTAAGTCATGGGGTTGCATTTAGAATTCACAGTCACTATACGTAAAATAATATAATGATGAAAATGTTGAACTTCTTGAACAGGGCCGATGCTAAATTCTCGACATGAGCATAATGCATTTAGGGGTTGAGAAGGTTACGAGACAAGTAATAAATAACATGCTCATGACCGTCATCATATTCTTGTACCAAAACCATGGCAATCGTGCTGAAAGCAGCAGCCAAATAAAGGGAAAAATCATGATGGTAATATGGAGGGCGCAGGAGAGGGGCATTGACAAACAATTTTTTCAACGCATCAAAATATTTCTGAGTGATCTCATCCTAGTAAAAAGGAATGCCCTGCCTTAACAATCATGTGAATCCTTTAGCTACTTCGGCATAGTTGGGTATAAAACGGCATAGAAAATTATATTTCCCTTGTAAACTTTACAACTGATGCAATGAGGAAGGAGAGGGGAGATTGATAATAGCCTCAACTTTAAGAGGATCCAGGCGAATTCCATCTTTGGAAATGATAAACCCTAAGAGTCTACCGAAATCAATGCAGAAGACACACGTGCGGATTAAGACGAATGTTATAGTGTCTACAATGAAGAAATATCTGAGGAAGATGGTCAGGATGATCCCTACACTTAGCTGAATGAGCCGGAAGGTCATCCAGATAAGGTTGAATGATGTGACGAATATGATGAAAGGCATAAGACATCGCGCACTGAAATTTGGCCCCGACATTCTTAATACCAAATGGAAGCTTCTTATATGCAAAGGTACCCCAAGGACAGATGAAAGCAGTCTTGTGTTGATCAGTCGGTAGAATATTGATCTGATTATAACCAAAAAAACCGTCCATAAGGGAAAAAATCTCACTCCTGGCACAATCATCAATGATTTGATCGATGAAAGGAGTAGGATAATTATCCTTAGGAAAAGCTCGATTGATATCACGATAGTCAACACAGACACGAATAGTGCCCTATTTCTTATCTACAAGAACAATATTAGAAAACCAATATTTCAAGGGAATCGGATAAATGAAACCAGCTTTGAGAAGCTTTTCTACTTCGGCCTTAATGGCAGCGATTTTCCTAGGATGCACCAGACGAAGACACTGATGAACACGTTTCGAACCAAGGTAAGTATGAATCTCATGTACCATGATACTAGGATCAATACCAGGAATTTCTTCGTAGGACCATGCAAATACATCACGAAATTCGTGAAAAAGGCTAGTATAGACTTGCACTTCATTCGAAGAACAATTAACCCAAATATGGATGTTCTCGACGATTCTCGGTTTAATGGAAATGTCGATTTGCATCATCTAAGTGACGTTACTCAAGTTACCTTCTGAAAAAACCTCATGGACCTAAACAGGTGTTTGAAGTGGAGTATAAGGAACCTGAGAGGTAAAATTATCAAGACAGGTAGACATGTCCCCGAGGCTTGGTAGAAACGAGGAATGATGATGACCATCATCCCACAGTAGATCGTCGAGAGACAAGGTTTCCATGACAGCTTCATCGAAAGGAAACACTTCTTTCAAAGGATCTGGTGAATAAAAATCACAAAGCCAAGGGGATTAAAAATAGATGTCAAGAGTTACACTCAAAGGAGTAGAATCATGATCAGAATCCAATGAAACAATGAGCTAACAATAATCAATTTCAATCGGGCTCAAAGGCATCGAATCGCCGAACGAATCGATCGGTTCAGGAGAAGGGGTAACCCAGGGGTCATTGGTTCAATAAATTATGTTGACCTGAATAGTATTCGGTGGTGGAAAAGGGAAAATACCCATGAGGGCAGGATCCTTGAAAATGCGTGGCCCTACACTCTCGTAAGGAGTAGGAATCTTATCCATGTACGGAACGTTGTTCTCGGAAGAAGAAGTGAAAAAATAAAATTGATCAATAGTTATAATCTTTCCTTCGTGCAGAAACTTCAAAACACCAAAGAGAGTGGACAGAATGCATAACATGGTGCGAGTCCAACTGCATCCAAGGAGAAGATTATAATTGAGTTTTGCATAAACGATTTCGACCTCGACATTGACTGTCTTCCCTTCTAACGTGATTGGAAAACTAGCAAGAACACTAAGAGGTTTAGATTCTCTTCCATCAAATGCTTCAAGGGCATTGGGTGGCGAAGTAAGAACTGGAGAAACAATGGCTTTCCAACAAGTAGATGACATAACACAGGTATATATACCCTCGTCCAAGACAACATGGTGAATATTCAAACCATTAATACCAACTTGAATGATGATTACAATTTGGTGTGGGAGTCATGGGACGAAATTCTCTAAAACAAAAGTGAGCAAGCTAGTATCGGCAGGATCAATCCCACCTATTGTAGATAGCAAAGCTTTCCATTGCGAAGGAAAACTATGAAGTACTTCTAACGTAGACATTGTAGATGGTGCCTAAGCCAAATCTTCGACAATACTGTAATGCTGAGCGGCACGGGCATTGGGATTGTACGAAGACTTACGGAGCACACCTTTGGAAGGTGGTCATGCAACAGATTTAGTGCTAGTCCGTTCAATCTCAAGAGGACCAAAAATAGGAAGAGGAGGAGGACCATCAACGATCTCTTTCCCCACTGCTTGACACGAACTAGAATTATCTTTCGATCGAGTAGCAATTGAAACGGGAGCAGAACCGTTCATCATGAATACTTGCGAACCAGATGGAGCAGAGGACTGAGGATGCTCTACCATCTGGGTTTGCTGAGAGAAAGGTTCTTTAAGAATGGTCAGAGCTCCTTGGGTGCCTTTGAGCAATCGACTTACTTCAGACCATCGAGGACAGTCCTTGGTGAAGTGCTCATTGTCACAAACGAAACAAGGATACTTCGGTTTACATTGAGAACTATCAGCAGAATGAGGTTTTGGAGAATCTTGTTTCGGGGTATTGGCTTTAGCTTTAGCTTTACCGTTCTTCTTACCTTTAGAAGTATTATCTGTAGAATTAGCCTGAAAAAAATTCACTTCTATGGGTGTACCAGAATTTCAAGTTGACTGAGAAGCTACATTAATGGAAGAATTAGACTTCTGCTTCCCAAAGTTGGATGAAGGAGACTTCTGAGAAGTCTGTGATATAGAACCAATAATACCATCAATGGATGGAGTACTGGTGGTTTAGAGGTTCTGGGTCAAGGAGCATTAGGCAAGATATCGTACAATGCGCCAGACTGAGAATAGACGAGATCAAGGTAGTAGGAATAAGCAATGGCTTGTTCCTTGGTCACACATGCCCCCATAGCAATGTCTTTGGCAATCTGATTGACAAAGGAGGTAGTGAACCAGTGAGTTAGAAGCTGATCAGGTATCTCAAATTTGATCATGTGACGATGATGCTGCCACTCATGAATATGATTCGAGATATGAGTAGCTCGGTCCTGTTTCAATGAAGTGAGGAGGTGCGTCCTGGCCTCATAGCGGATCAGTAACTAAAAATTTGTAAGGAACACCATGGCCAAAGAATTGAAATCTTGGAAAAACCCACGAGACAGCTCAATTTCCCACTTTGCAGCGGCACCAGTAAGAGTTCACTGGAAAAGAAGAAGACGAATAGAATCGTCAACCCAAGAATTAGAATAACAACACAAATGGTAAGTCATCACATGTGTTTGGAAATATTCACTAGGTTTACCCTCAAATTTAGGACAATCACCAGGAATATTGGTTGGAACGAGAGTGCAATATGGATTATGAAGAATAGGACCATTTGTCAACTTCGACACATTGGGTAATTCCAACGTAGCAAGAAATCGTAATTGAGTGTTAAAAGTCATTGGAGGTATTTGATAAAGACCTGCCTGTACATTCCACCCAGTCAAAACAGAATTTAGTCCCCATACATTCTGTCCTGAAGAATTTGGATCATAGGGATTAGAAACAGGATAATTCGGTTGATACTGGGATTGAGGACCAAGATATTGAGTCGAAGCAGACCACTGAGGTCCTTGCTGAGTAGCATAAGGATTTTGCTGTGGAATGTAAGAATGAATTTGAGGTTGTTGATACACAGGTTGATATTGAGGTTGCTGGTATACCAATTGATACTGAGGGTAAGGAATCTAAGGTGCATTGTATACTCGTTGATTTTGAAGGTAAGGAATTTGGGGTGCACTGTATACTGGTTGATGTGAAGCTTGAGGGTAATAAGTGCACTGCGATTGCATATTTTGACCTTGTAGACTAGGTCAAGCAGGCTGCTGGACAGGGTAAACAAGTAAAACTGGTTGCGGAACCGAAGGAATCTGATGGTGGGCAGGTTGCAACAGCTGCTGAGCTTGTTGAACTGGTTGTTGAGGGCCACCAGGTTGACCTTGTGGTAAAGTTTGGTCTGATGGTTGAGATGGTCTAGAATGTCCCTGATGACCAGGTTGACTCGGAGGACCATAGGATGGTCCTTGTGATGGATAAACTTGCCCCCCATGACCAAAATATGATCCTAGTTGAACCAAAGTTGACCTGAGAGACTAGAGGGTTGTCCATTTTGGAACAAAGGTTGTCCTTGTAAAGGTGGCCTTGTGGACCATATGGTTGTCCCTGTGGACCAAAAGCAGGGCCCTACTGAGCTAAAGGTTGTCCCTGAGAGGGTTTTCCTTGTAAGCTAGAGGGTTGCATAGGAAAAGTAGGTCCCAAATGAGTAACAGACTGATAAGGATCATAACTGGCGTGATAAGGATCGTAAACGACCTCATAAGGACCTATAGGAGGCATGTAAACATGATTCCCATGGTCATCATAATGATGCGGATATTCATATATGGGAGTACCAACAGCATCATAGTGATGAAAAAAAGGATTTCTAGGAGGTGGAGGCCATTGAGAACCTTGAGAATTTTGCTTTTGAACAACCAATAGATATTATTCAAAAGTGAGACCGCGAGGAATCACAAGAGTAGTGGAAACTGAACTAGAAGCCACACAGACTGTAGGTTGGACTAGAACATATGTAATAGTAACCAACATATCTGATGCCGAGGGTAACGGTACTGATGAATATTGGCCCGAACTCTGAGGAGGAGTTACTGTGTTGGACTGTTCAATGGAAGCGACACCAAATATAATCTGACTCAGAGACCTATGGCCTGCCGGAAGTGACACCGAAGGCGAAGAAGATTGGACAGAGGCATGAAAAGGATCTTCAGGAAAGAGTTGATATTATCCTGTGGATACAGACATTCCTTCACTTCCAATAGAACTAGAGGAATCCATATCTGAGTCTCTTATAATATATTAAAAAATACTACTAGGAGTATGATGTACCGCAGCAACAACAAAAGGCAATCCAAACGTAAGAGGAGGAAATTCCCCTTCATCCCCAAAACTGGACCAATCAGTTGAAGGAGGCCAGTTGAATTCAACTGGTTCGTCAAGTGGAGACCGAGTAGCAAGGGGTTGGATAGACAGAAGAATAGGCTATGAGAACTCAACAGACCTAGTGGATTGAGTAGTTTCGAAGGAAGTGTACGGAAAAGAACTACCTCTAGGAGGAAGTGAAGATGACAAAACTGGATGTTCCGCCAATTTGACTATAGATTAGAACATGAAGGAAAAGAGATAACCAATCGAAAGTGAAAAAAACAAGAACCAAGGAAATCATTCAGATCAAGCAACAAAATTTAATGGGTGTGTAATCGTAGGTGATTAATTTTATAACACTGAAACCAAAATTTGTTGTTTCATGTTTTACGAGTCAAGAAACAGAAAATAGATGACTCTAGTCACTTTCAATTTGAAACGAGCATGAAAGGACAAGTGCTCGATGATATTTTACTTATATAAAGAGTCACGAAAAGATCGAAATGACTACTCAAGTATTCTAAGCAAGAGGGTATACTAGGTTTCCGTGAACTGCCATATACACCTTAGTGATAAAAGAAAACAGAAATGACCAAGGACTTGACGTACGTGCAGGTAGTCTCCCCAACTGTTGTGTTCGGTGTATCGCGATTACAAGGCGGCAGACTCGGCTTCCGCTGGGTAAAGGATTGCAACCTAGAGGGGTCTCCCTTTATATAAGTGACGATACGGGGAGCGCAAGTCCATACTAGCACTGTCTGAAACCAAGAGGTGAGCGATAGCTACTAGGTTTTAAGACACTGGAACACGTCTCTAGCCTAGACCACTAGAAATTTTTTGTTAGGTTCGAATGTTTCCTTAGGTTCACTGAGTAAATTTTTAAAGTTAATCTTGAATTATGTTTCAATTTCCAGGCCCTATCGAATGTATATCTCAAATTCCTAGATGCAAACTATATGCAAATGAACACCATTTGAATTCGATGAATGCTAGCTATAAGAAGGATAGAAATCTTTCAAACAAGCAAACAAAGAAAACATGCGAAGAAAATTTCTAACGCCCTTAATGCAATTAATCAAAAACGAATTTCCTTCCTAGATTGACAAATTCTAGTTATGTAAAGGAATGTTTCATTTTCAATGCAACAAAAGAATGAAAAGATATTTTTTGATTTTTTCAATGAAATGAAGCACACATTGTACTAATTCAATGGAAAACAAAATAAAAACTAGTTTTATTTTTTCGAATGTAAAATTTAATGACTCAACCAAAGCGAAACAGACACAAAAACATGCAAGCTAATGCAGCAAACTTTCAAATGAGAAAGCGAGTTCTCAAAACGATCCAAAAAAGAAAAACAATCGATGCTCAAAGTGTTGAAGAAGAAAGACTAATCGAAAAAATGAAAAGACCATTCAATCAACAAAACAAAAGGATCAAGAAAACTTAGTCTAAAAACCAAAAACGAGACTAACAACAATCAAAGAGACTCGTTCATGAACAAAAGGCTCGGTGTGCAAGAACACCTAGAAACCCTAAGGTCTTAAACGACACTGACAGGACAATAGACAAACGACTAAGCAAAACAAGTCTACAGTAGTCTACACAGTCTCCAAAGGCTTAAACACACTAAAAAATAACCCAGAGGCAAGAAAAAATGATTAAAAAACTCATTAGGGGGTTCAATCCAAAACCAACAGGGATGGGTGCGACTGTAAGGCTCTAATCTGCGCCATATAGAGGTTGGCACGAGTGCTAAAAGAGAAACATGCACCAATCAGCATGAATGTCCAGACAAAAAATGTGCCAAGCTAGAAACCTATGAAAAAAGAGGAAAAGACCCTAACCTAATGGGCAGAAGTCAAACTTGACTCTCTAAAGCTGAACAAATAATGGAAACTCAGAAAACAAACCAAAAAAAGGATAGATAACTAAACCAAGAATAGAAACCGACCCAACAGGATAACACGACAAACTCACACTGATCCCCAATGAAGTCGCCAATTTTTTATGAAGGTAAATCCTCTCTGCGGACATAGTTGATCCCTCTAGCCCTAGGGTGGGTCTAGTAACAAAAGTACATGCTAAAGTGTTGCTTCATAGTTAATGAATGAACAAAATACATGGTAGATTGGCCTACCTTGAATCCAACACTGTCGATATTGCAGAAAGAGTAATGGTCTCTTGCTCTTTCCTTCACAAGTCATGATATGTTCGCTATCACGCCCAGATACCTGCACATAGGACAAAGAACAAGAACAACATATAGCAGCGTAGTTTCATTCACAACTATTAGCCAGTCAAAGAGGGCTAAACATATCATATCAAATAAACATCATAACACAATAGTGGAACAAAACAGTAGTCATGTATATTAATGAGTAGAAGGAAGAGTACAACCGATGCTTTGACGTCATGATCTCTTCCAGCAGGGTTCAGACGAAATGCATCTCAACTTTCCGTCAGGGAATTCAGACTCAAGCTCTCTTACAAGTCATCGAATTGAGCTCTCTCAACACTATCTTTCTTACTCTATCGCCTCTAGCAGCTTAGCTATAGTATAATTCTCTAGTTCAGATATTCAATCATTTTTCTATAATATGTTCAGCTAGCTTCTACTAAAGGAGATAGTTTCTTATATAGAGGAAAGAGAGGAGGTTGGGATCCCTACAAAGGTGGGAGGGAATCCTATCCTTTAGGAGAGTTCCAAGGGAGGTGGAAACTACTAACTAAAGGAAGGATTCTGTGGTTGTTTCAGTTCAACCACTCCCAATGACTCATCCCCGAGGTGGTTGGAATGGAACCTCTACCTCTATTTTTAAAAAACATTCCATAAACAGCTTGGCACGGGTGTCTAACTGGCACAGAGTGCCAAGTGGCATGGGATTAGTATTAAATTTCCAGGTCGGCACGAGGATGTAACGGGCTACTCACGCCAAGGAAAAAATAGGGATTTTCACAGCTCTGCTTAGGGAAATGTCAACAAGAAGAATGTTTCTTTCATCAAAATTATGCAAGGATGGTATTTTCAAAGCATGACACTGTGTACTAGTCACAGAAACAACCCTACAATGTGCGAGTTGGGGATTGTAGGGAAAGTTACAAAATGTTGTGTAACACTCGTCTTTGCGAATTTGATCTGCTCCCTTCCCTTTGACTCTGCTCCGTATGGTTCTGAAGAACACATTCCAAATGATACACTTTTTCTAATTAGCACCCTCGATCGTTGGTATGGTGATATCATCGTATATCTTCAGACTTCCACTTTTATATCGGAGTTGACGAAGGATGCTCTTCGACGCGTCCGCCATCAATTGCAACCTTATCATATTGTCGGAGATACACTCTATCGCATCGGAGTCGATTCTGTTCTCCGTCAATGTTTGAATCTCGAGGAGGCTAAGAAAGTTCTGAATGATTGTCATAGTGGCGCCTGTGGCAGTCACATGTCTGGTTATGCTACTGCACAGAAGATTCTTTGTGTTGGGTATTTATGGCACTCTATCTTCAAAGACTGCATTATTGCTATCTGAAAATGTCATGATTGCCAGATTTGTCAGCGTAAGATGCACGCACTGCCTGCACATCTCCACCCCATTATTACCATTGGTCCCTTTGCGAAGTGGGGCATCAATTTTATGAAATATAACCCTCACTCAGCCGGGGGGCATGCTTATATTATCGTAGCCATTGACTACTTCACCAAATGGGCCGAAGCAATGCTTACACTTGCCACCGACAGTAAGACAACCACTCAGTTCATATTCAATCACATCATTTCTAGGTTTGGTGTCCCTCAAGCCATAATTACCGATCATGGTTCCCATTTTCGACATTATATGGTGGTAGAGTTGACTTCTAGGTTGGGCTTCCGTAACGACAGCTCAACACTGTACTATCCTCGAGCCAATGGCCAGGTTGAAGCTGTGAACAAATTTCTTGTCACTATGCTTCAACTTACGATTGGGATACACAAATCCAATTGGGATCTCATGTTATTTTTGACTCTATAGGAATACCGAACCTTAGTCAAGGATGTGACCGGATTCACTCCATTCCAGCTTGTTTACGTTCTGGAAGCTACTCTTCCGATTGAGTGTGAAATACTGTCCCTCAAGTTGGATGTTGAATTACTGCCCAAAATTTCACTTGAAGAAGAGCATCTTCTCTACTTAGAAAGGTTGGATGAAACTCACCACTTTGCTGCTTTGGTCATCGAGGCATTAAAGAAGCGGGTCAAAGCCCATTTTGACCAGTCAATTTCCCCTCGATCCTTTGTAGAAGGAGACCTCATCCTCTTGTATGACCAAGCTCATGATAAGCTGGGGGTAGGAAAATTTCAACCCATGTGGCATGGGCCTTACATTTTTAAATGTTTTTTGAAGAATGGGGCATATGAGCTCATTGATTACGAAGGTCATCCTTTAGGTCAGCGCAGAAATGGGTTGTATCTCAAAAGGTACTATGCATGAGTTATTCGTGCATGTTTTGTGTACATAGGTGTTCTTTCATTTTTGTACATTTTTTGGCTTGGTGTGTTTTGCGAGCCTACTTATTGGGTCATTTCTTATTGTGCAGATGTCTATTACCCCTTATGTCCATTTCACAGAGGGTGCTTCCTACAGTAGCCAAAACTTGTCTTCGGCGACCTGGGTGATTTATAATCCTGCTTGTGAGTTGGTAGAACTGCAAGGTATTTGTTTAAGACAGACTACAAAAAATGTCGTTTAACATAGTGTTGTCATTGAAATATTAACCGAGGTGATTACCCTCAGCATTAGTGCATTGGTTGTAAATCTAGACTCACAACTTGTTGTTCTTAAACTTAATGGGCATTATTCATTTAGAAACCCTCACATTTTAAGATTTTATTTATGTGTGTTTTCTAGAAAGACATTTTGATTAGATCACATATCAACATATTCCTAGACAAATGAATGCATTAACTGATACAGTGGCCAACATTGTATTGGATAGAAATTTGTGTAATCTGTAAAATCATCATCACATGAGAGACTCATATCAAATAGGAAAATAGATGTATATATATATCGAATGTTTTCATTCATGTGCACCATAATTTTCAAAAAATATGTGTGTTTTTGTTACATCCTAAGACATCATGTATCTAAAAATATGTAGAAATAAAGCCTAAGTGTCTAATCATCATGATGATCATGATAGCATTTCACTGCTCGGACAAGCCTCCTTAGAAAGTGATGAATTCGATTTGATACCCCTACAGTTTGTCTCTAATACGCACGAGGAACATTGTCAAATCACGCATAGTCTAGGACCCCACGGGAAATTCCCTCTAAGTTGTGCATGATCTCCTCCTCCTCATCCTGAGGGGCAACATCAAAATCGTGAGGTGCTCATCTCTCTATCAGAGACATCCCTGCATGTATTTCTGTGCCTACATTTGCATAATGCATGGATTAATTTTCAGGACATACATACCAAAAAAAATCATAATACTCATAAATTAAAAATGATTCTTACCAAGTGCTTCATCCCAATCCTCTCCTTCTAGGAGTGGGAGGTATTTATCACCAATGAAATTTGTGCCAGAGTAGGGCCAGTCCTCCATGAAAATCAACTATCGGCGGAGCCAATCGAATAATTCCAATCTTCAGGACATCTGTTGACCGCCCCTTAATCTTGGCATCAGAGCTGCCCATCGGGCTATCTGTGGTTGTGGTGCCAGGACTATCACCTCCTGATGGTGAGATATTGGTAGTTGTTCCAGGATGAATGATACCAGGATAGACCCATAACCAAACTGCTTCAATTTGGCCTTCTTGCACTTTTTTAGCTAACTTTTTATATTGATTGTTACTACATCTGCCCAGTTGTATATGGTCAGTGTCAAGAAGTCTATTGCAAGAAGTAGTTATTTTTTTGTTGCTTCGTGTGGTGCTTGTGACCCCGCAGCTCGTGTGATTGTGTGTAGCACTACCTTCAATACTAAATCCAAAATAGTCTGGATATCCACCTTCCTACTTTTTGATCCTTTCCATGCCCCTGGAAATAGCCTATCTATTACCATTCTCATGAGCCTCTCCATGGTAGTTCGGGTACTGGTCAAGATTGGTGCTGATCCCCTCTATGACAGTCCTGTTCTGAAATAGATGTCTGACACATCAATCTCGAGTTCCTGGTCTCGAAGAATGAACTTTTCTTGATCCTTGTCCCAGATGCTGATCAAGTATTCCAGAAGCTCCGGTTGAGCTCTAAGGCACTGTGTCATGAAGAAATTTTTCAGTCCAGAGTCTCTGAGAGCTTCCATGAATCTCTCATTTTCCATTGAAAGATTTTATTCTTCAGTGTGTTCCCTTTCCTTCCACTCGACCACCATTGTCTTCTTTTCACTTTCAAACATGTTCATATGGACATTATTAGCCAAATCAAAAGCTGAAATTTAGGCTCATAAAGCTTGCATTATGAGTTCAAAAAGAATTATGTGGTTGGTGCGACTTTTTGGGAAATAGTTGCGCCAATGAGTGCACCTTCGTTTATAAAATCGGACGATTGGCATGAGTCTGTGGCTGAAACCTGCGTCGACCTTCATGCCCTAGTTTTCACAATTTTCCCCTCAAAAATTAAAACTAGAGGTTGTAGGCAATGAAAGAAGATTCAAAATTTGGAGGAGGATTTCGGATCTTACCTGGAACTGACGGATTCGAGAATGGTCTTCCGGATTGCTCACTATCGTCACCACAAAATCGCAGTGTAAAATGGGCAACTATTGCTCCACAAGAGGTAAAACTGAAAAGTAATTGTTTTTTACCATTTTTGGAATTTTAAAACTTTTTAGAACCCTAATTAGGTTTTTGATTATTACGTTATGTTATTTCGAGAAATGGGTTTTATGTGTAATATTCCTAATTAGTCCTAAGCTAATTGGAATATCCATTTTTCTTTTTATTTCTTTTCTTAAAGAATAAATGTGTAAATGAGGTTCATCAAACTCCTAATAAAGAATAAATCAAGGCCAAATGTGAAAAAGGCTAAATCATGGCTATGTAAGCAAGCACCCTTAGGTGTGAAAGGGGGCTAGATATTTTGACTAGGTCAACATTGACCAAATCTACAACGTTGTCTTGGAGGAGTGGCCATCAATGAGGCACAACACAGTTCTAGATGGAGATGGAATGTATGAAAGAGAAGATTTGATTGAAGGTGGTTTAGGGTTTACAAGCTCTTAATATATATAAGGAAGGGGATGCCAGCATGAAGGGGTTTTTGATGATTATCATATTTCTGAATATATTGCCTATTTAGACATATATCATTCTCTGACTGTTTAGCTGAGAATAGTGTTGTTTAGCACATGGTATTCCTATTTAGGAATTCCATTTTATTTCCTTGAGAGGCCTATTGGGAGAGTTTGTGCTACATTTTCCACTATCTGGCTGAAGGCCAAGCTTCTCCCTTCAACTACAATGTAGATCCTGTTGAGGGTTTGGTTGTCTTTGCAAGGTGCAGCAAGTGGAGGCTAGATCTATTCAAATCTAGGACATTTCAGTGCCCTTTTTCAATTCAGTGGAAGATTCTTATACTCCAATTGGATGAGTGTATTGGAGTGATTGGGCATCATTTTCTGATCTTGGTATGTGGCCAATCATTATCTATACCCTACAGTGCAGTTTATCTTCCAGATATGCATTATTCCTGAAGGTGTTGTTGCAGGGAGTTTCGATGCACCATTTGGAGAGCTGGCTTCTGAGTGTTGGGGATCTGCCCTTCAATTTGAGATCCATTGGAGGAGATCTATACATTGTATATTTCAAATCTGATCTACATATTTCTGAATACTTTTGAATCACTGAATATTTCTACAAATCTGCATTCTTAGATCTCAGATCTACTTCTTATACTTGGTGTAATGCTCAAAATCCCAAGGGGATCTAAAAGAGGAGCCTTTCTAGTGTATGGATATGTTATGGATCTTAATTTTCATACAAAGATCTACTCTAGATCTGACATGTAATCAATAGCAGTTTTTAGCCCAATAAAATAACGCTGTCAAGGTAGTTTGTCTCTTGTGCAATGACAGGTTTTTAATGAGATATCGATGAAGTAACGAGTTGTATTTTATACTTTTCAAACTTGGTAAAAACACAAAAAAGTCACTACTAGAGTCATATTTCAACTCTTTTCTGACTCTCTAAAAATGAAAATATTGTCGATATTCATGTCATTTTGAACTCGTTAAATGGTTGCGAAACAATATCTACCTAGTATACGTTTACCCCTTTTTCAGGCGGGTATAGATTATTTACGAAAAAATAATACCTTAGCCTATTGCATCTAAGAGGTTCTTTCAGATATTGTTTTCTACCTTTTCGTGCCTAAGAGACTATTTACGAAAAGGGACATGTTGGATTTTTCTTTTCCGCTTCTTTTTAAACTCTCTAAACATGAAAAGACACCAAGTTCTCTCTTTGTCAGACTTGTTAAACCCTGATGACATCGGACATTGTCACCATGACGTTCACCAATTTCCTCCTTCCTAGGGCTCATAAAATGTACTAGGATGGATTTGTTCGAAGGACAAACTTATAGCACAAGAATATGCTATCCCCTTCAAGCTAGTTTTAAAAAATAATTGGGGTACTCACCAGAAATGGTGGGGGAAAATTGAACCAGATTTTAGTTGTGTCGGTAGTATGTCACTCTTGAACATGACACTCATCTTCATTCGTGTTGGGTTGGGGACATCTCATTTCTTCATTATTTCCTTCATGGGTTTGGGTAATTTTTACACTAAAATTTGTCACCATGACATTTAGCTATCTATATGGGTTCATCATTACATATTTATTGCTCCCTTAGAGGTCCAAAAACATAAAGTTCCCAAAAACAAATCTTGGAACTGGAGAAAAGCTCTTAAAAATCCTAAAAAGCCTCACTCTGCACTTTTCCTAATCATTTCCTATAGTGCCATGTTTTAATGCTATAAAACCTGCGGCACATCCCACACGTTCTCCTCATTAAAACTACGAACCCTTGTAAAAGGTAAAATAAAAAGAAAATTAAGTTCTAGAAGCCCAGCTGGTCGAATATTCTCCTAGTTGGGGCATTCTAGAAGCGTTATCTGGTCGAGCTTCGCCCCTTCCATTCATGAACCTTTATCCCTTCATAGATGGAGCTATCCCTTGGTTTTTGGAGCTGAAATCCCATGATGAGAGGGCTTTATCCCTTCCTTATTGGAGCTGAAACTACCTCCATTCTACTATAAATTAAGACCAAGTTTTAGTCTCAAGGGTAGATTGGAGACTATAGATTGATGTACTTAGAACTTGGTAATTTTGAGGTGAATTTTTGAAGAAATTATACTCTCCACATTTGGCATTATTGGCATGAGAGAGATTACATACTCATAACCATAGTCTTATGCTGATTTAGAGAGTTGCAGTCTTGTGAAACTAAGGAAAACGGTTGTTTGAGACCTCGAAAGAACCTGTAAAAACATCAAGGCATCAAGGTTGTAAGGTTTCTTCTTTTATTCAAAGTTAAAACAAATGGATTCTATTTTCTCATTGAGTTGTTCATCTATATTTTGAATAATTTGATTCTTGGATTCCTTGATCACTAAGATAGATTATTGCTTTTGAATTATCATATCTTGCAGATGATTTTGATCTCTTTCGCTTGTCTTTTATTGCAGATATTATACGCTGGATCGATATGTTCTGGAGTGACTAGATTGAAGACCGAGTAAAGCGTTAGAATTCAAGTAGGAGTATCTCTCCATAGTTAATTAATAATTCTTAAGCATAATGGTCTAGAGAAAAATGGTCTACATTTGTCTGTTTGTTTCTAGATATACGTAGGATACTAGGGAGATCGCTCTTGTCCACAAGAGGGATTTGTCTGTCTAACGAAATGGTGACTCCACTGGGGATCGAACCCAGAATATCTGTGAAATTAGATATTTTGGTTTTGATCCCTAGTAGAGTCGCCATTTTGTTAGATGAAAAAATCCCTCTTACGGACAAGAGAAATCTCCCTAGTATCCTAAGGATATCTAGAAAAAAACAAACAAATGTAGACCATTTTCTCTAGACCATTACACTTAAGAATTATTAATTAACTATGGACAGATACTCCTACCTGAAGTCCAACGCTTTACTCGGTCTTCAACCCAGTCACTCCAGAAGATATCGATCCAGCGTATAAGATCTGCAATCAAAGACAAGTGAAAGAGATCAAAAGCATTTGCAAGATATGATAATTCAAAAGCAATAATCTATCTTAGTGATCAAGGAGTCCAAGAATCAAATTATTCAAAAGATAGATGAAAAACTCAATGAGAAAATAGAATCCATTTGTATTAACTTTGAATAAAATAAGAAACCTTACAACCTTGACACCTTGATGTTTGTACAGGTTCTTCCGAGGTCCCGAAAAGCCGTTTTCCTCAGTTTGACAAGACTCCAACTCTCTAAATCAACATAATACTATGGTTATGAGTATGTAATCTGTCTCATGCCAATAATGCCAAATGTGGAGAGTATAATTTCTTCAGCATCTTACCTCAAAACTACTAAGTTCTAATTACATCAATCTGCAGTCTCCAATCTGCCCTTGAGACTGAAACATGAGCTAAATTTATAGGAGAATGAAGGATGTTTCAGTTCCGACAAGGAAGGGATAAATCCCTCTCATCATGGATTTTAGCTCCAAAAAACAAGGGATATCTCCATTTATGAAGGGATAAAGGTTCATGAATGGAACGGGTGAAGCTTGCCCAGATAACACTTCTAGAAGGTCCCATCTAGGAGAATATTTGACCAGCTAGGCTTCTAGACCTTAACATTCTCTTTATTTTAAATTTTACGGGGGTCCGCAGTTTTAATGAGCAGAATGTGTGGGATATGCCGCAGGTTTCATAGCAATAGACTGTGGTACCGTAGGAAATGACTATGAAAAGTGCAAAGTTAGGATTTTTAGGGTTTTAATAAGCTTTTTTCCAATTCCAAGACTTGATTTAGGAACTTTATGATTTTGGACCTCTAAGGGAGCAATAAATAGGTAATGATGAACCCATATATATAGCTAAATGTCATGGTGACAAATTTTAGTGTAACAGATTGCCCCCTAAAGTGCGAAGTCTGAATAGTTCTAAAGAATTCTGAAGAGTGAAGTGCTTTATCATTTCGAGGATCGAGTTGTAGGTACACCGGTTGAAACCTGGAAAAAACATTCAATGCAAGCTTATATATATGATCGCTGAGGTAGGGATTCACATACTCAAATCAAAACTGACTACATATTCTGATACATAAATGATTTCAGAATTACATCAATAGTAGACACATCATGGACACAGCTGTCTGTTATAAATAGTATACTGTATAATGAATAATAAAATTCCTTGCAACTTGGATGGTGGAAACTAGATCGGGGGTCTTAATTGGTGTTTCTCAAACTAGTGCGATTATATCCATGCGATTGATTGTGTCGAATTTGAACATGGTAGAAACCGCTTGATTACCAATCAATGATGTGAACTGTTAACAAGTGTGAGAGAAACCACCAATAATGGCAATGGTTCTCAAAGTACTCAGTACAATCTATGAAATGTGAATTTGTGATATGAAGTCGAAAATTTCACAAAATCGTTCGATCGAAGGTCAATGATGCAACCTACCGTCGAAGGCAAGAAACCTACCGTTAGGGCATGCAAATTCCAAGGTACTATTAGGATTATAGATCAAATTTCTAGATGATGAGTTTTTGTTGATAGAAAGTGATCCGTTGTAGGAAAGCCTACGACAAGAAACCATTAGATCAAGTTTTGAAGAAATTTTAAGCAAGGACTAACTCAAGGATGGTCAATGCGAATGGAGACAAATGTTTGCAATGAATGGTTTATTAAACTGATCTCTTGAACACATAATGGCACTGCAGATGGTGATGATTGACCTAAATATAATACCAAGAAACCGGTTGAAGACTTTCAATGTGGTTCGATTAACTGTTTGGCCAAAGGATTTTCTCAACCCAAATATGAATGTGACAAAAGTGTCGTGTTCAAGAGTGGTATACAACCTTTTGAAATCAAGTGTGACAATTGGATTCATTTTCTCTCTTTTCCCCCACCATTTCTGGCAAGTACCTCTTTATTTTTTACAAGCTTGAGGAGGATAACATTTGCTTGTAATATAATCTCATCCTTCAGATAAGTCCAACTTAGTATTAAAATAAAACCCTAAGAAGGAGTGGTTCGTTCCTGTTTATAATTTACAGGTCCTTTACTGTTAAGTTTTAACGAGTCCAGTATAAGTGAAACTTGGTGTTTTTCAATTTTAGGGAGTCAGAAAAAAAACTTAAGAAAACTCTGTGGGTGTACTTTTTCGTAAATTTAGTCTCTCAAGCCCGAAAATGGATAAAACAATGCAAGAGAGAACTCTATTGACCATGATTAGTCAACGTATACATTTTTCGTAAATAATCCATTTCAGTCCAGAAAAGGGGTAAAATTATACTGAAGGGACGACTGTTCATTTCCTTTAACGAGCTCGAATAGTCAAGTACTCGATGATCTTTTCATGTTTAGAGAGTATGAAAAGGGCTTAAAAGAGAACTCCAGGGTTTCGCTTCTTTGTATTTTTACAAAGCTCGAAAAAGTGATAAAAATATACTCAATGGTTTCGCTTTTTCGTAAGTTTTAATGAGCTCGAAAAAGTGATAAAAATTATACTCAATGGCCGAATTTCAATTTAATTAACGAGCAGGAAAATATGGAAAGAACTCGGAATTTTCATGTACGTTTTATGAGCATGAAAATAATAGCAAAAGAAGCTCTGGATCTTCATGAGTTTAACGAGTCTTGAAAATAATAACCAAAATGGAATCAAGATAGGTTTCATTTTTACACAAGCTTGAAACAGATAAAACTTTTCTTGAGACAGGTTTCAATTTTACACAGGCTTGAAATGTAGGAAAACTATGCTTGAAATAGGTTTGTTTCATTTTTACACAAGCTTGAAACAAAGGAAAAATTATGCTTGAGAGTGGTTTCATTTTTACACAAGCTTGAAACGTAGGAAAACTGTGCTTGAGAGTGGTTTGTTTCATTTTTACACAAGCTTGAAACAAAGGAAAATTTATGCTTGAGAGTGGTTTCATTTTTACACAAGCTTGAAACAAAGGAAAAATTATGCTTGAGTGGTTTCAATGCCACCCAAGCATAACTTGCTAGAGCACACAGTAGGGGAATTTTTAGGTCTAAAATGGGCCTCCTAAGGAAATAATAAAATAATAGCTAAACCAATAAAATAATATTTATGAATTTTCAATTCACTTTTTGCACCACAATCCATGTAACCATAGTTAAATTCAATTCAAAAGTTATGCCAAAATAAAATTAATAAAAATTTGTATTGATGTGACTATAAATAAGAATGAATTTTTCAAGAATAAAGTCATTAACATTGAACAACTAATGCATTTGTCCTTTGTACTTAAATAGCTTAAAATAAAATATAAATATAAATTTATAAATTCTTAATTATATTATATGCTATTAATTAAAATTCATATTATTTAAATTGTATAATAGCATGTAATTAATATACTATATAAAAATAATATAATATAATAAATGTATAGTGATATGCATTGTTTCTTTCAAGAAATGTGAAATGACAATAATATATTTTTATTCAAAAAGTGTGAAATGACATTTATTATGAGTACTTTACTTTGACTTTAAAAGTACTTAGAGCACTACCATAATTAACCATGAGTTTTTATCCACCATTGAGAATGTGAAAAGTAAGTACCTTTAACTCAAGCAATGCCACCTCAACCATTAGGGATGATGTCATCCCCTAAAATGTTATTGGTTCTTATAAAGTGAATTTTGATTGTACATTTTCTTGAGGAGGCCCATTTTAGACCTCAAAATTCCCCTAATGATGCCCCTCAAGCTTCATTGCATTTAACTAAGTAGGCTACTAGTTACTAATAGGTGGATGTAATAAAGGTTCATCTACGAGATCAGAGGAAAGACTCGACTTAACACTTACGAGATCTAATAAAAGACTCGACTCAATTAGGAGAGGATTTGTTTCATTTTTTAACGAGCTTGACATAGGAAAAGAACTATGCTCATGGAAACCTATTTCATTTTTTAACGAGGTTGACACAGTAACAGGAAATCTCCTCATGGTGACCTCTTTCATTTTTTAATGAGGTTGGCACAGGAAAAGAACTATCCTCATGGGAACATGTTTAATTTTTTAATGAGGTTAACAAAGTAGCAGGAACTATCCTCATTAGAACCTGTTTCATTTTTTAACGAGGTTGATACAGTAACAGGAACTCTCCTCATGGAAACTTGTTTCATTTTTTAATGAGCTTGACACAAGAAAAGGAACTATGTTCAAACCTGATTCATTTTTTAACAAGGTTGACCAAGTAAAAGTAAATTTTCCTCATGGGGACCTATTTCATTTTTTAATGACGTTGACACAGGAAAAGGAACTCTCCTCATGGAACTTTGTTTCATTTTTTAACGAGGTTGACACAGGAAAAGAACTGTCCTCATGGGAACCTGTTTTATTTTTTAATGAGGTTAACACAGTAAAAGGAACTCTTCTCATTGCCTGATTCATTTTTTAACGAGGTTGACACAGCAAAAGGAACTATCCTCATATAGGTTTCACTTTTATACAAGCTTGAAATAGAGAAAACTATGATTGAGAGTGGTTTGTTTCATTTTTTAAAGAGGTTGACACAAGAAAAGGAGCTCTCCTCATGGGGACCGGTTTCATTTTTTAAAGAGGTTGACACAGGAACAGGAACTCTCCTCATACCAACTAATTCATTTTTTAATGAGGTTGACACAGTAAAAGAACTATCATCACAAGGGCCTATTTCATTTTATAATGAGATTGACATAGGAAAAGGAACTCTCCTCATGGGAACCTTTTCATGGCTTCCAACTGGAAGAAACACATGTTAAGGGACACTCCTCATTCATGGCTTCCAAGAGGTCTTCATCAGATGGAAGAATAGTTCTCTCAAAGGAACACATTTCAAGGGATTCAATAGGGATAAGAACATCTTGTTCAAATAATCCCATAGAGTTTTCCATGTCAATTACCGGATCTAAGTCAAAGGAAGTCGAGCAAACAGTGAGAGCCTTGCTTGCATCGGTAACTGAAAACATGGGACTGGTTTCCACATAATTAACCCGTGGTGGAGTAGATACCACTTCCGTATAAGGAAAATTTAGGGGTGTCATATTATTGGTAGTTGAATCAAGACTAGTGAATGAAAGTTGGTCCATAATCACAATGTTTCCATTGTGAGGGAAATGCATCACGCGAAAGAGTGTCGATACGACAGCTTTCATTACATAGATATATTATCTCCTAAGGAGTAAATTGAAATCCAAGGGGCCTCAGACTACTATAAGATCAATATAGATAGTTTTACCTTCCAAATAAATAGGAAACTTTGGAATGATCCGTAAAGTTCACTAATGGTTATGTTAAAAGATGTCAGATTCTGTGTAATAAGCACAAGCTGAGGGGAATCCAAAGCTTGCCCAGAAATTGAGGATAAAATACAAACAAAAGCACCTTCATCTACATTCATGCGACGCACATTCTTACCACAAACCTTCACAATGATTTGGAAAGGGATGGAGGAAGGAATACAAGGTTTTGTCAGTCTATTCCAATCAAAGGAAAAGACCTTGGTACTTGGAGGGGTTCAAAAGAAACAGGTGAAATACGCCCTGGCGTAGAAGAATCTGATGTAACAAGAAGAACCTGAGTGGTATGAATTTCACTCTCTTTAGGGAGAGTGGGATCGACTGGATGTGAAATGAAGTCGACCACTTGATCAACTAATGGATCATCAACCTGAGTGATATCAGTTTCACTCTTTAATGGAAGAGTGGGATTGATTGTACTTGGAATTAGATCAATCACTTCGTCAGTTGATGGTTGGTTGGGATAAAGTTTACAGTAACCAGTTGGAAGTTTTTTCTGTGGAATAGTAAGGTTTTCCAACAATTTTTAGGCTTCATCCATGTGAGGGAAAATGTGAGTTTGATGACTCTCTTTGCATAAACTACATGGAAACCTAGCTTTACCTTTTTTCTTAGGAACTGTACTATCACTGGTTGATGGATCAATGGTAAGTTGATAATAAATTTTTGACCAGAATTCCAAGACCTTTGGAATACCAGGACAATTGATAAGGAAGTGGTCACCCTTACAAAGCTTGCAAGGGAATTTGGGTTTACTATGCATGTTGGAGGTTTCCTCAACATTACTAACACTTACATCCATGATTGGTTGGTTGACTTCTTCCTTTTCTTTCTACTTCTTCTTAGCCACTTGGTTACTAGTGTCAAGGCTTTTACCAAGTGAAGAGGAAGAAAGGGAGGAAGACATGTTTGGAAAATAGGGTAGATGGTCAACATGAGGTTGGTGATGTTGAGATGGTGAACTCTGTTGAGGTGAAGCATCTGGTTGAGGTGGAACAATTGGAGTATTTAAGGCCAACGACATTGAAAATAACCATACCGATAAACCTATGGTAAATCTAGGTAATGAAAATGTAGCCATATAAAGAGGAACAAAATTTCCAAAGAAAGGAAAAGTACTAGGATTCTCATTAAGAGGGGTTCCTTGGTTGGTAAATTCTGGAATAGTTGCCAGTATATTTAACTTCAGTGAATTTTATTAACAATTTAAAAAATATTCACAATTCAAAATCCAGACCTAACAATTAAAATTCACAATTCATACCTAAGGTCTCTAAAAAGTAAAAATAAACAAATGAACATGTGTTATCAAATCTAGGAGTCAAACCACACACAAACAGTAGATTCCCACACTAAAAACACTAGTTGGTGATGAAATCCAACATCGTAGAATTTTAATGCAGAAATGGTGGTTGGAACAGTTACCCCAACAACCTGATTATTGAAACAGACTGGTGCAAGTTTCTCCACTTAAACCAGCTTGAGTGAAGAGAACCCTCTGGAGAGTCCAAGTGAGTCTAGCCAACATTTGTTCCAGGTACAGTGGGATCTTCCCTGCACCGTCACCTTGGGAAATAATCCTAAAGTTTATGGCCACTAAGGTCACCAACAGGAACACATATACCTGGGGGGACATTCTACGATCTGATATACATGCAAGGGTAGAGTAACAAGCTCAATCGTCTTGAAGCATCCTTGACATAATCCAAGGTTTACCGACAAGTGACCCCAGACTCCTTGACAATTTTCTATCCGAGGTTTACCATTTGTAATAAGTGCACATCTTCTTTCTTTCCCAATTAGATAGGTATGATTACCTAACTGGTTTGGATATGACCTCATGCTTAACTCTTTTAGGAGGAGCTTCCCAGAACATACATGCTAAAATTGGATTTTCCTACCGCAAGATTTACTACTTGTTTGTTTAATTGCTTTGGAATGTTAACTACAAGCTATTCCAAAGCACTATCCTGAGCTAGAATGGTGGAAAGAGCCCTAAAAATGTAAAAATTTCTAGATGAATTTTATTAAGCGCTATGTTATTTAGGCTGTTATTACTTAAAGGGTAAATGGATATGAAACCAATGGTGATATGACCTGACCTAAAACTTAATGCAATCGAATATGATAATGTAATATTTTCAATTCGATGAATCCTAATTAAAAGTAAGGAGAGAGTTTCCATTCACTTCCAACAATGCAAGAATTGATAAATAAGAGAAAATATAACAAATTCTCTAATGCACTAATTTTATCAAGAAAAACTAATGCTTTTTTAATTCCAATTTTTTTTTATGTTTTTAAAACAAGCATAAAAACGTGTAAATTAAAATCAAAGAAACTGATCTAAATCCATTATTGATTTTTCCAGAATGTAAAACACACTGTTGTAGTCTATGCACAATTCACTTGAAAAGTATGCAAATGTAATCTATGCACGTTTTTCATTCATATTCTGAAAATGAGAATTCTAATCATGTTGTGTCCACTATTGATATAATTCTAAAATCATTTCTGTATCAGAACATGTAGTTAGTTTTGATCTAAGTATGGGAATGTCTACCTTAGTGATGATATACATATATATATGCTTGCATTGAATTTTTTTCAGGGTTTCAACTGGTGTGCCTGTAGCCCAATCTTCGGAATGATAAAGCACTTCACTCTTTAGAACTCTTCAGAACTCTTCAGACTTCACACTTTAGGGGGAAATATGTTACACTAAAATTTGTCACCATGACGTTTAGCTATATATATGGGTTCATAAGTACCTATTTATTGCTCCCGTAGAGGTCCAAAATCAAATCTTGGAACTGGAGAAAAGCTCTTAAAAATCCTAAAAAGCCTAAATCCGCACTTTTCCTATTCATTTCCTGTGGTACCACAGTTTTTTGCTATAAAAACTGTGGTACATCATGCATGTTCTGCTCATTAAAACTGCGGACCCCCATAAAAGGTAAAATAAAAAGAAAATTAGCTCAACTTCAATTCACATATTCGCATGCTTGAATTTGTACTTGCTCAGATTGAGATGGAGTGCACGAACCTGGGTTTTGTCTAATAAAATATAGGCTATGGGATATTATGGTGTATTATGATTTGTTTGGATGGCTGCGACCATACTTGAGTATATTTTTTGATCCTTACTACTGGATGGTTGCATCCATACCTCAGATATTAGTTCATATATGTACTCTATTATGGATGGTTGCGCCCATGCCACATGTTCATGTATCAAAGATATCAGTTATATTTGCAATTGCGGGTATTTCGATAGCGGTGTTTGGTTCAAACTCATTATTGTAAATAATTTCACCACTTCCTCTCTCTTGGACCTCATGCTTTAGAGGGCATCTGTTACACAAAATTTTGTCACTTTCCCTACAATCCCCATCCCGAACATTGGAGGCTCATTTTCTTTGACCAAAATAAAGTGTCATGCCTTGCAAAGACCATCATTGCATCCCTTTCCATGAGTAAAATAATCCTTTTGTTGACAATTTCCTAAACAAACCATCAGAAACACTTGTTTTTGCCTTGGCGCTGGTAGCCCGTTATGCCCTTGCGCCAATGAGGAAAATTAACACGGGCCCCCACCCCACCTAGTGCTCTGTCTCAGTTAGCTACTCATGCCAATCTATTTCTGGAGTTTTTTTTTTTAAATAAAGGAAAATTTTCCATCATAACAACTTCGTGGGTGAGTCATAGGGAGTGGTTCGAATGAAAAACCACGGCCTTCCTCCTTTGGCCTCTTGTTTCCACCTTTTGGGGAAACCTCCCAAGGGATAAGGCCTCCCTTCCACCATAGTAGGGATCCCAACCTCCTCCTCTCCCTCTATAAATATAGCCATCTGCCATTGATGTGCTAGCTGAACTAAACATATTGTTGCAGAAACGCTAAAGAGATTTCTATTCACTTTGCTAGAGAAAGATAGAACAGAGGATACCCTTGTTGAGAGAGCTTATGCTTGAGTATTCATCCCATCTGAGTTCCCTTACATACATTGAGACGTGCTTCGATTGATCCTTGCTAAAGGAGGATGTGACGTCAAGGCTTGGTTGTAACTATTTCTTCTACTAATACATATGCATTACTATTGTCTGGTTCCCATTTTGCGTTGATGTCTTTTATTCGATGCAATGTGCTTAACCCTCATTGACTGGTTAGTAGTTATGGATGAGATTGTTTTTTCATATGATGCTCTTGTTTTTTGGTCTTAGTGAAGGTCTCCAAGCATCACTGCGAGGGATCATGAGCCGACAAGATAGGAATCGAGAGGCCACCACTACAATAGCCACGACAATAGTGTTGGACTCCAAGTAGGTTGATCTACCTCATCTATTTCATTCATTAATTAGGAACCTACACTCTAGCTTGTCTTTTTGTTACTAGACCCACTCTAGGGCTAGAGGGATCATCTCTATCCGCAGAGAGGATTTACCTACATAACAAGGATGCTTCATCCACCAAAGTGCGATTAATATTATTATCGAAGATGCACACTTTTATTTGAAAGGTGATCTGGTTGGAAAGTCTAAAGAAATGAGCGTCAACATTAAAAGTGATGAGAGATGAATCTGAGGGATTTATCCCTATGATTGCAGTCAACAAGGCTTTGTGTTGTTGAGGGAAAATCTGCAAAACCTTCAAGCCATACATGGCACAAGGAGCTTGGACTAAGTACTCAACAATGTTGTAGTGTTGGGAATCCTGTGTAGATGGATTTTGTGTTGTCTTATGAATAACACCCTTAGGTGGGCGATAGACTGGCTCCAGTGGCTTATATAACATGAGAGGTTTAATGCAAGTAGCCGAAGTGGTTGAGTTCTTAGAGGAAGAACTTGACTCAGGAAAATCATATCACTTAGCTCGTGTGATCACATTGATTTTTGTTGCAACATAAGGAAAAAAATATTAGTAGTCCATTGAAATAGGTCGCCTCATTTCCCCCATTTTTTGTCGTGTTTGTGCAGTGAATGGATGATTCAAGATAGCAAGTTTTTGAGTAGTAGGTGGTGGTGCAAGAAGCGAGTAAAATTCATCCATTCGAGGGTACTCTTGACCAAAATTCTCACCTTGATAGACCTTTAAAGGGAACTTGATCTTACGACGGAGTTCAAATGTGCCCCCTCCTTGACTAGGTATATTTGGTTGATTGTCCTGAGTAGATTTCTTTTTTTATTTATTCTTCTTATTCATTTTTTGACCAGGTTGCTAAGTGTTCTTGGTTGTTATGGACTTCACCATGATAACATTCATGGGTTATTCATAAGAGGGTTTTTTTTTAGAGCTAGATGCACTTGTTGTTTATTTCGATTTAATGATCAATTTCCCAAGTTGGGAAGCAAGTTGGATCAGAGTGTGGTCTTAGGATATGTTTGGCTAGGTTAATATAAGGATGTGGGCCATTAGGAATGATGCAATAAAATGTTCTTGACTGACAATAAATAAAATCAAGTTGTTGGACAACCAAAATATCTTTTTCCTTAGTACCAACCCTGGACATAGACACATCCTTGGCTATAGAAGGTAACAACAATCGAATGAACCATTTCCAGAGAATATCGTTAGGATTTTTTTTTTTTTTTTAACCAACCTCTTATGTCATTGATATTTTTTAAAATTGGACAGAGGCAAAAATCAACGTCGTATCTCGTAGGCAACTAAAAAAGAGTAAAAAAAGGTCTGGGTCAAGGAAGAAAATTTATTGTAAGATGTTATATCTAGTTAAATATACCATTTAGAAGCATTTCTAGTCAGGGTAAATTGGAATAGATTTTGTTTAATTGAATAATAAGCCAACAAGTTCGATGAACACCAAATATGGTAGGTGGTGATATGTGTTGATGGATTTTCTCTAGGCTTCCCTTCAAACTTGGGGGTATTAAATGGTAATTTCATAGGTATGGGTGGCCACCAAGGATCATGATGGATGGGGTCATTCTTCAACTTCACCAAATACAAAATATCAAGAGATTATACGAAAAAATTATGAAGCTAATTGAACGGGTCATAGGAGAAAGAAATGTAGAAAATCCACGTAGATTCAAACTGATATTTGTAATATGCTAAAAAAAAATAATTGAATCTAATCTATAAATTGCGGAAATAAATTATGATCTCACAATCACATGAAAAATAAAGAGAAATAATTTCAATCGCACAACAGAAAGATTTATCTGGGGAAAGCCTCAGTTAAAAGCCTTTCTATCTGCATATTACATAAGTAAAATAATATGAGAACAATACAATGCTTCTCTCAGGCTTGAGAGCTCTCTCCACTATCTCTTTCTATCTCACTGATTCCTAAGAAATGTTGGTTCAATACTTAACTGATTTCTTGGCCTCATGATTCCCTATTTCTTTGCGCAGTTTCTTGGGTAATTAGGGCCCTATTGGCCAGGAAATTACCCAAAAATGATTGTACAATACATTAAGGCTCTTCCTCTAACTCCATGCACCACCTGTATAATTTTCTGATTATACAACTGATAGCACACTTCCCTTTAACTCCGATCTCAACTGGGTCTTCCTTAGACTCTAAAATGCATGAGCTATTTTTAGCGAATTATGAGTTATCTGATTGATGACTACATGTGAATTAAATCATATTTAATACACTTGACCTCTTACTAGTTCCTCCATCAGTTAGAACTAGTTAAACATATTTTAACTCAAATAAATTAAGTTAATTAATCACAACTCACAATAAACTCAACCAAGGCTCCTAAAAAGTAGGAAACACTCTACATGCCTCTAGTTTAACCCTCAACTCAAATTAACTAAAATAACTAAGTCTTCCTAACTTATTTAACTCGTACAAGTTTTTATGTGATGTGAATTTACAATTTCCTTCTAATTTAATCAACGAAAAAATAATTTGAAATCCTTCTAGATGCCATTTTCAAGATTTCTTGTTGCGATTTTCAACACTCCCTCTCAACAAGAAAGGAATTTAACTCTATCCCCATATATTACCTTCCAAATTTTCTTCATGCAACACTTATCCCTACTTTTTTTTTTACCGCAAAATCTGCAACTGAAAAGCACCTAAAAAAATTGAATCACTTGTGATCAATATGATGCATCTGTCACTAGAGTCTCTCACTGCTACTAGCTACTGCATTGTCTACTGAAAAATTCACACTATTGCTAACTCTGCATTATGCCATCTGCACTGCTATGAAATATAATTTGCGCTCCCCAACATCTGACTGTTGATAGTATTTGCATCTATCACTTTGACATCTAACTACATCAACCACCAATGATCCATCATGCTATTGTGTACTGTAATATTCCAAATTAGGAAAAATAGGAATATAGAACATAAAAATGGAAAATGTAGTAAAATATCAATACATCAACATGAGAAGGTCATAGGGACACTTTATTAGATATTATAGCAAAAAAATGAGTACAAGATCTCAAGGAGAAAGACACTCAAGCTAGGGAAAACAAGCTTCAAATGACCCAGTACATAAAATATGAAATACTCTAGCTACACAAAATTTTGGAAGGCCATGATTGCGCAGTTCTATGGACAAAAAATGCAGGGTAAAACTAAAAATAAATAGAACTGTTGATATAGTGCTTAGAAAATGTCAAGATCATAGATCTTGGCTCTCTACCACAATTCCAAGACAACCCAGAAAGGGTTTCTAGAAATACACACTATGAAAGTTGTAGCCCCAGGCCTAAACTACGCACTAAAACTGAATAAATTTTGGGAGGTGGCTGATCCGATGTAAAAATGGTACTACTCCTTCTGATGAAGGGCTGCTGCCCTCGCTAGAAAACAAGCTCAAAAACTTGGGTACTTAACCCTCCACTGCAACTGCCCTGCAAAATAATGAAGTTCGTGAAGGAGACTGCGCTGTTGAAGATGGCTGAAGCTTGGCCTGATGCTAGATGGTGGAAATAAATCCCAATGAACCTCTGATGAGTGGGCACTTGAAGTCCCCCGAGGATGAGGGTGGGATTTCCACTCGCAAACACCCTTGTGATAAATAGCACAACATACTTCGCTAAATAGTTGAAGCGTGTAGAAAGTCATAAAATACCAAACATAAAAAATAATCAGAATGCCTTATATGGATTCCATCCCCTTCCTTATATGCTTGGTGAGCTCCCTCACCCTTGGTCCCACTCATTAAAGATGCTACTCTCATGGAGACTTCCTCCTACCATGAATGCGTTGTCCTCCAATAACTCTCCACTACCTCCATGAAAATGTTGTTGATTTGGTCAACCTTCACCCCATCACATGCTTTAGCCCCCATTCACACCTAAGAGTGTTTTATTCAACTGATACAATGATCCACATTCAAATTATAGGTGGTTTTATTCCTGCTAAAGAGATTTATGGGTATCTCTACCCTCTCATTCATCTATCCTAATGACAAAAGAAAAAATTAATATTCCAACTAGCTAAAATCTAATTAGGAATATTACAATCTTCCCCTCCCGAATTTTTCTTGTCCTCAAGAAACTACAAAGATGGGTGTTGTAAATTATCCTCTTCTCCCCATGTAACATCATCATCCGATAAGTTCCTCCACTGAATCAAATTTTCTCCAATCAAGTTCTCCCTTAGCTACCCCTCCCAAGTGTCCAAGTTAGTCCTTGGTGATAAGACCAAATGGCTCACATTATAAAGAAGTGGGATATCCATGGTAGAAACTACATGTTTTCTAATGGCCTCATTAAGGCATGAGACATGAAGAATGTTGGGGATATTACTCCCAATGAGAAGCTCCAACCCATGTGCTACTCCCCCAACAAAATGCACCATCTTGTGTGGCCGACAAAAAATCTTTGCAGTCCCCTTTTTCTGCGACGTAAGTGGTATGTATGGCTGAGAATGGAGATAGACCAAATTTTCCAACCCATGATGTCTCCCTTCCCATCCATGATTTGTGTAGAACTCTCGCTAATCTTGCGTTGTAGCAATGTTGTCCTTAAGACATCATAATACATCCTGACTCTCTAGGATCCAATCTTTGGTTCTAGGAACCTTGCTTGCCCCAACCACTCTAAAAAAAATGAATATAACATCATCACCATATGGAACGAAAAATAGAGATACAATTATTGCCATATGAAATGTCGGATGGTGACAATAGTCCCTCAAGTGGAACCAGCGTAGTTCTGCTCCTTGCTGCCCTAGAACACATTGTGGTAAGTAGCTTCCTAGCCACTTTCTTTTTGCCTCTATCTGTTCATCTACCTAGGGAAAGTAACTAATATTTGGTGTCAACTGGGTACACTCCAAACAAAACAACACCTAACCAAAGCCATCTAGGAAGTGGCTATCTTTATCACTGACTGTGGTCCCAAAAAGACCATGAAGTTAAAGGAGAGGCTTGCCTCTTGTGGAGAAATGCATTGTAAATAAATGGAAAAGGAATGTAAATGCTTTGTTATTTGACCAATGATTATAAAGACACAATCTTTACCATGTACTATTGGCAAGCTGGTGATGAAGTCTAGAGATGAGCTCTCCCATATTTCTCCCAGAAAAGGAGATGACTGCAACAACATTGCACGATGGTTGTCTTCCTCTTCATTCTCCAAGAAAACTATGCACTTCCTGATATATTGGAGCACATCCTCCTTGATAACCTCCCATGATAATCTCTCCCTAATGGCCTGATATATCTTGATGAAATCTTGGTGGATGGAAATGAGTGAATTAGGTGTTGCATGTATAACCTTCTCCCTGAGATTAGAGTCTCTAGTTAAGAAGATCTCATCTTGGTAATAGATGACTCCATCCATCACTCTATACTTCTCATTAGTCACCTACCCATCAAGCACTTCACATATGAAGTGGTTCTTGGAATACTCCACCAATAGCTGGGATGCCCAATCTAGATCCATACTCAACAAGGAAAATGATGTTGACCTTTGTGATAAGTCACCTATCACCTCATTGCTCCCCTCTTTGACATATTCAATGCCAAAGCCCAGAAATAACTCTATTTGATCCTCCTTTGCTGCACTCTGCAACATAACCCAGCTCTAAACAGAAACTACACTATAGCTGAAGGAGGTATCTTGGCCAGAATTCCAGAATGAGGAAATGTAGCCCAAAGAACCTCTCCTTCCCTGAGGATGAGGCAGGGATTCCCGATCAGGAACACCCTTATGCTAAATAGCACAACAACCCTGCTAAACAAAAAGAGGAAGCAAAAGTCTAAATAGACCAATATCAAATGATAATCTAAAACATGAATAGAAATGGTTGCTATCCCCTCCATATATAGTATGAGAGCCTCCTCACATTTGGTCCCATCCATACTTGCCACCAAGCTCATGCAAGTTGTCCTCCACCAAAACTGTGTTGTCTTATCATAAAGACCACTCCTCTATGACAACACTGTTGATTTGGTAAAAGTTGACTGAATCAACATGATTCAATCCCTGTTCACACCCAAAAGTGCTTAATCTAGCTACTTATTCTTCCTCCTTTCACATTAGGAGTGTTATTATTCCTTCAAAAAGGGTTTTATGAGTCTCCCCACCCACTTGTTCATCTACCTAGTGATAAAACAAACTATAATATTCCATTTAGATGAAGTCTAAATTTTTGGAATATTACAATCCTCCCCTCCAAAATTTTTCTTGTCCTCAAGCAACTGTAAAGGTGGAGCACAATTCCTCCCTTCCTCTTCTTGTGGCCTCCTCATCAATAGTTTCCACCATAACTCAACATAATCTGCAATAAATCTTCCCTCCAGTAGTTCCTCCCAAGTATGAAAAACCAAATGGTGTACATCATGAGAAAGTGGAAGGTGTAAGTGGAAACCTTCTTGTTTTCCAATAGCCTCCTCAAGGTAGGAGTTATGATAAACATAGGGAATCTAATCCCCAATGAGAGTCTCCCATACCCATTCTATCATCCAAATGAAATGAGCCATCCTAGGTAGCTCATCAAAAGAATCTTCAACCCTTGGTCTATGCAATGTATTGGGGCTACATGGAGAGTTTATATTTTCGCATACAAGTTGTTACTCTCTCCATTTATGGTATGTATGGGGTTGTTGCTGATCTTGGGCTGAAATGACATCACCTCCAAGAATGGCCCAAGTTACGCCACCAAACAATTCAGCCATGAAGTGCCTCCTCCAAGAACTCAAGTTCTCCAAATGGCTCCTCCCACATGAATAAAAGAGATGTAGTATGGAAATCATGGTTTTCCCATTGTTTCTCCTAAAACATACAACACGTAAAGTAGGGAGAATCATACTCCCAATGGGCACTTCCAACCTTTTTCCCACTCTCCAAAAAAATCTCCCCATGAATAAAAAAATATCAGCAATATATGGAAGAAAAAACCAATGAAAACAAGCTGCCATATGACAACCAGAAAGTGGATCATAGTTCCACACATGGAACCAGCGCTGTGCATCCCTTGCTTGCCTCAAATCAAAGAACAACAAGTTCTTTTCCAGCCACTTGTTTGCTGCCACAATCATCTTACAAGATAGGATCATGAAAGTGAGATGTGGTGCCAATGGTGGACACCAACAATCATGTGGCTTCCCCCAAAAACCACCAATAGAATAGCAAACCTCAATGCTGCAATTGGCCTAAAGTACATCATAATATAATGTATAAGAAGTAGGGAAAATTTTAAGGATGGAAAATTATATTGAAGTTTAAAACGTTGGAGAATATCACTAGTCCCTAATATGTAAATTATAGTATTTTTATTAATATACTTGTAAACAATTTCAGATTTATAATGATTTTATATATAGTATCTATATAATTTTGGCGATTTTTAAGGTAAAATGATTTTATATTGTAAAATTTGGGCGAATCATTTTTAAAAAAAATGGAAATTGGTGAATCTTTTTTTGGAAAAATCATGGAAAATTAGCCCACCTGTGAATATTAGCCCCTAAAATTTTCCATGATAAGAAGGAATGACCCTCCTTAATACAACATGCTGCTCATAAAAATTAAAGGAGTAAAAATCATAATGCAAAATTGTACCTTCTCCACCATGTACTTTGGTCCTTAAGTTGAAATGGCTTAACTGGAAATTCCCCCTCACTCTCAGTGAGTAGGGAAGTGGTTGTACCAACCTCTCCATCAGCATCCAGGCTATGCATATCTCCATATGCTGAAATATATCATGTTGGTTTCCCTCCCAAGTGAACTTCTCCATCAAATAACGATATGCATCAAATTGCATAGAAAGGAAGTCCTCATGTGCTGCATGTAGCAGCTTCTCATTGAGATCACAAGTTCTGGTCAAGAAGATTATGCCATAAGAATAGATGACCACATCATCCACCATATATCTATGATCTCCCTCTGGGTCATCAAGAATCATGCAGGCACCAAGATCCTTGGAGTACTCTACCAAGATTTGAGATCTCCAATATGGATCAATCCTCCTAAGAGACAACACTGAAGATCTAAAATGTGAAGCACCCCACATGATTTTGTCTTCTCCTTTGACATCCCTCATGCCAAATTCATCCTCCAAATTTCTTCCATGCCCATCATACAGCTTCTCATGCTCAAATAGAAGTGGTGACCTTTGGAGGTTGGCCTCCCATGAGAAGCTACCATCCAAAAAGAACCTCCTGATATTGGCCAATGTAAGCATGGGTAGCCTCTCTCTACTCCAATATATGGAGGATTCGTTCCTCAAAGGAAGTACCCTCTGTTTCTCCAAATCCATGGAGCAACTCCCTTGCACCATGAAGGTGTCATCCTCCATCATTGCAGCAACACTTGTCAGCGCAACATATGTAGTGAGAGTGGGTGATGCTGAAAATGGGAGAATATCTCTCTCCTCCTTGAGTCTATCCCAAGCTCTCTGCACTGTACTAGACTCCTCCAAGGTCTTCACCCCTCTGGAATCTAAGAGTGGTGAACCAAATGGAAAAATTTATCCCACCAACTCTAGATCTAGTGGCCTCCCAGGTGGAATTCCCCCATGTAGTGAGACATCAAAATATGAAGTGTACTGTATGTATGAGTGGACTGATTTGTCCCTCTCTTCACTGCGCAATAAAATCTCCTTATTTTGTGCAGAAACCACCCAGAATAGATAAGGGTGAATTCTCATCATCCCTTTATGTTGATCCTTATTTTCTTCTCCTTCCATCTGCCAAGATTCACAATCCACAACAACTGATGCATGTTGCTTTGGAATTGTGCTTTAGTTCCCACATGTTAAATCATTTGGAACTCCTTGCAAAGACACAAGGGCTCCTCTAATGGAATCAATGGCTCTCTTCCCATATCCATGTGGTGATGGATCTCTCCTAATGGTACAACGTTGTTAGCTCTTATTTTATCATCCTCTTCATCAATATTTGAGAATTCCTCATCATCAATGAGAGACCCTTGATCTTGGTCTTCTCTTGACGGAGGAACCTCCATGTCTTCATCTATAGAAGAGGGCTCTTCAAGAAGTGGGGATCTTGCCCTTGGCAAGGCATCATACATGTTTTTATCCCCCTCAATATAAATATGGAGTGGAGTTGCTAAAATAGGTCTCTCCAACTCATGCAAAGGTTTTGAGTAACAAACAATGTTTTACAACGTTTAATATCAAATATTATGACTAAGTTCTTAGTGAACCCAACATAAGTTTTTAAATTTTCATGTTTAAATGAAGCACAACTAGAAAACCACCACTCATGGGCCATACCTTTGAGGTGAAACACTGCTACTCTGATAGCCTCCTTTTCTGAAACTCGGTGTAGCTGGAAATAAGAATCTAGCTCCTTCACCCAAGCTTTGGCTGTGCACTTTGTTGATCCATCAAAGTTAGATAGAAATATTCTACTTATCTTGCTTCTAATACTGGATCTTTTGTCTTCCTTGAGTTTGAAAAACCCTTGGAAGTCCAAGTGCTATTTGTATCTCCTTTATTGAAACTCATACTCCATAAGATAGTCACTCAAGGTCTCCTCCATTGGTGAATATTCTTCCTCCATCCTTCTTGTAGTGAATGTGGGAAAATAACTGTGCTGTGGATCTACATGTGTGGCTGAATGCTCACACCCATCATATGAATAACTAGGGCTTTCTTCTCCTTCAAACCCTCTTGGAATTTTTATACACTTCTCCCCCTTCATCTCCTTGAGATCTTATTTGATAATTTTCATAGATTGGAAAAGAAGCTGAGAGATCCTCTCTTCCTTCATTTCTCCAAATAATTGATTCTTGAATTTGTTTCTTCTATAAAAATCCTCTTTTCTATGATAAGAAGCTTCTCCTTCTAATGGCATAATGTCTTGAATGCACAGGCTGAGCCAAGATTATGCTATGATACCACTGTAGTATCCCAAAAAGGAGATAGCAAAAATACAAGACATAATAATGTAGAACACAACAAATCTGAACATGACATAAGAGGGATCAATATGCAGCCATAATTTTATTAATATATCAACAACAATATACAAAAGAGCTTGAGGGTCAAGCGACCCAAGAAATAAGAACAAGCCTCCAATGATCAGATCAATAATCACATGAGTTGCTGCAACTGTATAGAATGCCGGAAAGCAGTGACAGTGATGTCTATATCAGTGTAGCTACTGCTGTAATAATACATAAATGTAAAATGGATGATAGATACAAAAGAAATTCCCATAATGGGAATTATATACAGTGCTCCAAAAGGAATGCACTTAAGCCAAAAGATGGTTGAAATACACCAAAGAACCAAGCACTGGAAATGTGTACTGCTACTACTGGTGCTACTGGAAAATACTACTTCTGAGGCAAAGGACCATGTGTAGAAGGATTTTAGAGTGCTCAAGTGACCCAAGAAATAAGAACAAGCCTCTAATGATCAGATCAATAAACACATGAGTTGCTGCAACTGTATAGAGTGCCGAAAAGCAGTGACAGTGATGTCTATATCAGTGTAGCTGCTGCTGTAATCATACAAAAATGTAATATGGATGATAGATACAAAATAAATTCCCATAAAAAGAAGAATATACAGTGCTCCAAAAGGAATGCACTGAGCCACAAGATGGTTGAAATACACCAAAGAACCAAGCACTGGAAATGTGTACTGCTACTACTGGTGCTACTAGAAACTACTAGTTCTGAGGCAAAGGACCATGTGCAGAAGGATGTTAGCATGCTCATAATGATCTAGGATTTTAACCATGGATTATAATAAAAAATCCCAGAAAAATCCATAAATGGTTTGGCGAAATCTTAACTTTGCATTTTCGGCCATTTTTGGGTTACCCACTGCAACAACTCACTAAAATAATGTAGTCATGGACTGGAAATATGCTGTGAGGGATGGTAGATGTTTGGCCTAATGCAAAAGATTTAAAAATATGCCAGGGATCCCTCCTTGTTGATCCTCCAATGGATAGGTTACCTCTCCACTGAAAAACAAGCCTAGAAATAACTCTATGTGATCCACCTTTGCTACACCCTGCAACACAACCCAACTCTAAACAGAAACTGCACTATAGTTGAAGGAGGTAGCTTGGCTAGAATTCTAGAATGAGGAAATTAATCCCAAATAACCTCTCATTCCCTGAGAATGGGGTAGGGATTCCCGATCATGAACACCCTTGTGCTAAACACCACAACAACCCTGCTAAACAGCAAGAGGAAGCAAAAGTCTGAACAGACCAATATAAAATGATAATATAAAACATGAATAACAATGGTTTCTATCCCCTCCATATATAGCACGAGATCCTCCTCACATTTGGTCCCATCCATACTTGCCACCAAGCTCATGCAAGTTGTCCTCCACCAAAATTACGTTGTCTTATCATAAAGACCACTCCTCTATGACAACGCTATTGATTTGGTCAAATTTGACTGAATCAACATGATTCAATCAATGTTCACACCCAAAATTGCTTAATCCAGCTACTTATTCTTCCTCCTTTCACATTAGGAGTGTTATTATTCCTTCAAAAAGGGTTTTATGAGTCTCCCCACCCACTTATTCACCTACCTAGTGATAAAACAAACTATAATATTCCATTTACATGAAGTCTAAATTTTTGGAATATTACACTCTACTAGCCCATCAATGAACATATAAACTCTCCTAGTTGCAGATAAATATGTTTCCATGATGGAAATTTTTAAAAATTAAAAGACATAGGTCTTTGGATTACCTGGCTACTTGAGCTTGGCTAGCTCAACAAAAGGTGCCTCTGGATCTCTTCTATCAAATATTTCTACTAACCTCCAGGTGAATTTTCCATATGTAGTCACATTAGCATGCCCCAATGTAGAAAGACTGAGAAACCACAAATCATGTGCCTCACCTTCAAGGTGCATAGTTTCTATGTTAATGGCTTCAATCTCTGGTACATGGTTCAACTAAGCATAGATGTCTAGTTTCACCACCCAAGATTTGGTTGTGCAATTAGATGACCCATCAAAAGCAGGTAGAAAAATCTACCCATAGTACACTGTAGATCATTGTTATGCATGTACCCTCCACTTCTATTGTTATTATGGGGTCTTATGTTGTCCCCAATCTGAAAGAACTCCTAAAAGTTCATATTATATTTGAATCTCTGAGATTGAGACTCATACTCTAGAAAATAATCTTCAAGAGTCTCTTGTTCTTGGCGTCCTCCACCATTTCCTACTACTATGAATGTAGGCATAGTGGAGCATTGGGAAACTTGCTGCATTACTATTTTCTCACACCAGTGATGTGAAGTGCGAGAGATTTATCCATGTAGAAACCTTCTTGGGGTCTCTATTTATTTCCATCCTCATCTCCTTAATTTCTCTCGCAATATCCTGCATGGTTTGGAGAAGAAGCTTTGGAAACTCCTTTTCATCTATTTTTCTTGATATAGGAGTTTTTCCTTTTTCTTCTTCATTGCTTGTATAATCAAACCTTTTTTTTCTATTGATGTACCACTTCTCCCTTTATGTGAGAGGCTCTTCTTCTTCTGATGAAATAGATGTGATGTCTCAAAAGTTGAGCCAAGATTATGCTCTGATACCACTGTAATATTCCAAATTAGGAAAAATAGGAATATAGAACATAAAAATGGAGAATGCAGTAAAATATCAATACATCAACATGAGAAGATCATAGGGCCACTTTATTAGATATATAGCATAAAAATGAGTATAAGATCTTGAGGAGAAATACACTCAAGCTAGGCAAAACAAACCTTAAATGACCCTGTACATAAAATATGAAATAATGTTGCTATAAAAAATCCCGGAAGGCCCTGAATGTGCAGTCCTATGGAGAAAAACTACAGGGTAAAACTAAAAATAAATATAACTTCTGATATAGTGCTTAGAAAATGTCGGGAACATAGATCTGGGCTCTCTAGCACAATTCCAAGACAACCGAGAAGGGGTTTCTAGAAATACACAATATAAAAATTGCAGTCCTAGGGATGAACTACACACTACAACTGAATAATTGTTGGGAGGTGGATTATCTGATGTAAAAATGGATGATACTCCTCCCTACTGATCCTTCAGATGACGGGCTACTCCCCTCACTGGAAAACAAGATAAAAAACTTGAGTACTTGACCCTCCACTACAACTGCCCTACAAAATAACGTAGTTCCTGAAGGAGACAGTGCTGCTAAACATGGCTAAAGCTTGGCCTGATATTGGATGGTGGAAATGAAGCTCAATGAACCTCTCCTGAGTGGGAACTTGAATTCCCCTAAGGATGAGGGTGGGATTTCTGCTCGAAAACACCCTTGTGATAAACACCATAGCATACTCTACTAAATAGATGAAGAGTGTAGAAAGTCATAAGGAAAAAACATAATCAATAACCAGAGTGCCTTCTATGGCTGCCATCCCCTTCCTTATATGCTTTGTGAGATTCCTCGCCCTTGGTCCCACTCATTAAATATGTTACTCTCATGGAGACTTCCTCCCACTATGACTATGTTTTCCTCCAATAACTCTCCACTACCTCCATGATGGCACTGTTGATTTGGTCAACCTTGACCCCATCCACATGCTTTAGCTCCCATTCACATCTAAGAGTTTTTTATTCAAATGCTACAATGATCCACATTCACATTAGAGGTGGTTTTATTCCTAATGGAGAGATTTATGGGTCTCTCTACCCTCTTGTTCATCTATTCTAATGACAAAAGAAAAAATTATTATTCCAACTAGCTAAAAGCTAAATAGGAATATTACATGTACTTTGGGCCCCCGTAGCAAGGTAATGATCCATGAGACAAGACATATCAATAGACACTGCCCAACTATTACTTCACATCGCCCCACCTCTCACCTAGAGGTATGGCTGCATGTGCTCCCTCTTCCCACATAGCTCAAAATTTCTCCCTACTGGAGGTCTCTACTTGAGTAGATGCCTCCACTCGGTCTCCTCTCTACTTCTCTAATTTTGGCTGCTCCAAAAAATTTTGAGGCTTCTTCTGAGGCTGCATGTTAAGGGGTAATTCATGTTCCCTCTCAAACACCAAGTCTATAACCTTTTCCTTTCTCATCAAATCCTGTCATGCATCTTTGACCTCGAGAACATACAGGTTCTTGACTCGCACACCGATTTTCTTCACTTGTCTCGTGGTGATGTGTCTAAGGACGGGTGAAGCAGATCGATGTCCATGATATTCCAATGCTGCTACAGAAACATGATTCTTCTTTAGTCCTTGAAAAAACTACACATCTGTGAGTTTAAGAGGGGAGCCAAACTTCCTCTGAAAATTAATTATACTGATATTGCTCGTGTTATACCCCCCTTCATCTTAAAACTCTATGTTCTGCATGAGGTATTTCTCCTCCAAGTCACTGAAGAGATTTATATTCCCCATTGTATGGAATGAGGCACCACTGCCGAGATACCACATGCATCCCATTACAGTGCTTTCCATGTATGTAATGAGAGTGAAACAAAGTCAAAATTGTGAATCTAGAGCTTTGCCTTCTACTCCTACTATAGGATTCGTATTTCTTTCCTTCTTATGTGGACATTTTGTGGCATAGTGCCTGAACTCATGACATTGAAAAAATTTGATGTTGGATAAGTATTTATTCTTTCTCTCTTCACCTTGGGACTTATTTCCCTTGGATTTATTTCCTTTACAAAATAACAAAAATTCCTCTTCTTTGGAAGAGGTCGTGTCTCTAGTGTTTCTCCTAAACTCTTCCCACACCAAGTAAGACCATAATTTCTCCCACTCTGGTAGCTTCTCCCTCCCATTTACCGAATCTCAGGAGTTGTGCTAGCTCTTAGGAAGGCCTAGAAGTGTCATGATCACTAGATAATCCTTGACAATGGTAACACCAACACTTCCAAGATCATCCCAAAATTGGGTGAACTTGGTCAAGTACCTTGGTATTGTGTGGCCCTCCTCCATCTTTATTTTTATGATATTTTCCTTCAATGCTAGCTTCCTGTGCTCACTGTTTTTTTGAAACAAATATTATAAGGCCTTCCACATAGCATATGGATTTTCCTTTCCATGTAGGTTCAATACAATATGATCTCGAACTCCTTCTAACAAAATCCTTCTTGTCTTTGCTACGTTCTTCTTCCATGCTACCATATGTTGAGCATTTGCTACTGCAAGATTAGGAATATCACTGTCTATGAATTCCTTCCACCTGTTGCCTTCCAATGCTACTTCCATCCTTTCCTTCTAATCTATGTAATGTGAACTACCCTCTATGGAATCTTCGAGTCTCAATCCACATAAAGACATATTGATCCTGTTGCTAGTCCCGAAGAGTATATCTACAAATTTGATTCACCTTCTCAAAAAAAAATTGTATTCTTCTCTTCTATACTGATTCCTGATCTGATACTATGTATAAAATCCACGTATATTCAAACTTAAATTGTAATATGCTAAAACAAAATACTTGAATCTACTCTACAAATTGTAGAAACCAATTGTGATCGCACAATCACATGAACAAGAAAGAGAAAAAATTTTAGTGACACAACAAAAATATTTATCTAGGGAAGGCCTTAGCTAAACATATCACTATCTGTATATTTCATAATTCAAATAATATGAGAACAATACAATTTTTCTCACAGGATTGAGAGCTCTCTGCATTATCTTTTTCTGTCTCATTGATTCCTAGTCAAGATTGGTTCAATACTTAACCAATTTCTTTGCCTCAGGGTTCCCTATTTCCTTGCGTAGTTTATTGGGTAATTAGACCCCTATTAACAAGGAAATTCCCCAATAATAATTGCACAATAAATTGAGTCTCTTCCTCTGACTCCATGCAACACCTATACAATTTTATGATTATACAACTGATAGTACACTTCCCTTTAACTCCAATATCAACTGGGTCTTCCTCGCAACTAAAATGCATGAGATATTTTTAATGAATTATAAGTTATTTTATTTATCATCGCATGTCAATTAAATCAGATTTAATTCACTTGACCTCTCACTAGTTCTGCCATTTGTTAGAACTAGTTAAATTGATTGTAACTCAAATAAATTAAGTTAATTAATTACAACTCACAATAAACTCAGCCAGGGCTCCTAGAAAGTAGGAGACACTCTACATGCCTCTAGTTTGACCCTAAACTCAAATTAACTAAACTAAATAGGTCTCCCTAACTTATTTAACTCGTAAAAGTTGTCATGTGATGTGGAATTACAATTTCCTTCTAGTTTAATCAAGGCAAAATTAAATTGAAATCCTTCTAGATGCCATTTTCAAGATTTCTTGTTGTCATTTTCAACAAGAAACCCCTAAGAAACAATGAGGTCCCCCCATTCATTGGCTCTATGTAACTAGTTGTGGACCATGATGGTAGTTCATCCTAAAATATGGATGACGTGGGCCAGTGTGACTGATGTAGGGAGATTTCCCCCTAGGGTAAGTGTTTCCATAGAACAATGGACCCCAAGAGCATAAATTCTAGTAGGTTTGTACTCTATAGGAAAATAAGGACTACCTTGTGCAAAACCACCATCATAAGGAGGATAAATAATAGGGATAATGGTCTTAACAATGATAATTCCCCTAGGTAAACTATCCCCTCCAGGAAAAGTTCTAGAGGATGATGTCACTCCAAACAATGAACGATACTAGGCTTGAAAAATACTAGAATCAAGGTTGTCCTTGTGTTCGCTAGGAACAACATATGATCCTCCTAACACATTTCTTGAGGTTACCATACTCATATTAGGAACAAGGAAATTTTTTTGAGAAAAATAAGGAATGAATATTCCCAATCATATAGGTTAACTAGGTTTTATACCCATGGTCGAAATAGATGAAGGAAGAGGGACAAAAACACTAGGGAAATTTGTAGGAGTCACAAAAGAGATAGTGCCCCAAGAGGATGTGATAGTTGTTGAATGAGGAGTAGGTCCAACTAAGCTAATTTGTGGAAATTATGACATCGCAAAAAAGAATACAGATGTATAGGGTGAAGAGGGAGTAACCTCTTCCAACTTTTAAAAAGGAACGTACGTGCAATAGGCGTAGAACCACCAGGTTTTAACCACAGTAATTATGGTCTTGATAGATCGACCAAAAGTGGATTAAAATGAGAAGAAAAATAATCCACAAGTGTCTCAATAGATAACAAGTCACTAGTAGGAGGATGAGGAATATATTCCTAAAGTTAAGGTTGTTATGTGTCTTCAGCATGGAAAGGCACTCTACGAGCAAGAGTCAATGATGCACCCCTCTAGGGAGGAAGACCTAATATTTGAAATGAATGATAGTGACTTGGTTTAGCCAGGGAAAATAAATATGTTTTAATCAAATCAAGTTATTAAAAACACCCATAAGACCAAACTATTGACTCGAGCCAAAAAACACACACTAGAAAAGTCCTAAAAGGTAGTCACATGTTAACCAAAGACAAAGAATCTAGTGGTGGAACAATTATAATAGTGACTTTCTTCCCATCCCTTTTATCTATGAACTCGGTCTAGGTTCCCTTATTAGGAAACCCTTAAGAGGAATTAGAGAGTATGACTAATATCTCTCTCAGGTCTAGAGAAGACGAGTCAGATTTTTCACCTTTATATGAGCCTTAAGACATTGGTGACTACGGTCACCACTAACAATAATACATCCTAGGGGTATAGTCATCAACAAAATTCACAAGAAAGGGAAGGATAAATTGTTATAAAAACCCCTTGATAGATCCCTCAAATCAGGGTGTTCTCCTACCAAGTTCCCACTAAGGGCTAAATAAAAATGCTAATAACCTCATTTTTAATACAAACAAATTCCTCAATATGCGCTATCTAAAACTAGGAAAATTGGGGTGTGTTACGTCACCTAGCCCAAGTGTGACCTTGTGATTAACCCTTATGTTAGAAATTATTCCCAGACCACACTACTAAGATTTGATTTTCTCTCCCTACCACAAGTTTCTAAGCTGTTTTTGTGGTCTTGGAATAGTTAACTCACACTCCTAGCTTGAAAACCATAGCATAAGCTAGTGTTGGTGTACTACCAATAAGAATAAAAGAGGAGTTTATTGAAATTCATTAAAGTGTTACTTTCAAGGGCTATTATATTACTCAATAAGGTAACAAAATGAAACAATATGGTGTGATGGACCATTTTTAGTAACACCCTAATGAAATTATATGAAAAATCCTCTTTTCAATTTGATAAATGTTGTTGGAGCGAGGTCCCCTCACAAAATTTTTTATCTAGTTTTGTAATATATTGTAATATTTATTCTAGTTCAGTGACTTTGGGGTGAGTCAAAGTCCTCGATGAATTGTAAAGGGTCAAAGGGTATACCAGGAATCTGCAAATCATGGACCATAGAATAGTGCAGGTTAATACGTTATAAATAGATAGATAAATCGAGTCTAGAGATAGGCTAAGTGGTGTTCAAGCTTGGATACAAACTTGTGAATATTTTATGTTGATTTTCTGGGTAAGGCCTCCTACTGGCTGTGTGCACAGAGACCCTGAGTCTTGTTGTGTGCAGACCTCGCTAGCTGCGTGCACGGGCTAGTAATTAGAGTCTGTAAGTCGGATTTGGATATAAATGAATGAGAAGGATGTTGATGCTATTTAAGTGTTTTTGTGTTATAATTATCAGCTACGATTATGTTCTAAGATTGTGTTTTCTCTCTAAATACTGATGATATGCTGATGCACACATCGATGCAATATTATGAATGCGTAGATCTAGTTTAAGTGTTCTGCTCTGATTATGTGTTGTCTGATGATTTATGATCTTGGATATACTGCTAAGGGTTTCTGTATTAAGGCTTCTCCTACGCAGATCTGTCTGATATCAAAGGACCCACTTTAATTAACTTTCTCTCTCTCAAGGTGCAGAAACATGGTTCTAGCACCCTCCCATGCTACTTCGAGTGAGACCTTGACCTGCGCAAACAGGCCATTGCTGAAAGGGCTAGTAGTATAGGGGTTTGTTGGCAAACCTTAAAACTGAACCTGGGTCAAGGCCCCTAAAGCCAAAAAATGGTTCCGTTGCCGGGATAGGGAGCATTTTGAGAGAGATCGGGTAATGCCTTAGGGTCATTGGTAGCCATCGAAGCCTAAGCCTAAGGACTAGTTTGAAAAATAGATTCAGGAGTTTTCTCTTAAAGAGAATAGAAGTAAGAAGCTGTCTGCTGAAGAGTGGAAAAACAAATATATTTTTATATAAGTTTATGAAATATTCTTTGTATCATTCGCACACGAATTTCAAGAGTGGTTGGTACAATTTGCGGAGTTCCATACTTGAGGGAAAAATGATCAGGTCACACACTGGACACCCGAATCGATCAAACAATTGGAAAATACTGATAACAAGCTTACCAGGATTGTAGACCACTAGGTTGATAGTATTTTGGGAGGATTCGTGAAATAATTTTCAATTCATCAATTTGTGTCATGTTTGGAAGCAGAGCGAAGGTTATTCAAGGGATTTAGAGGTAAGTTCCTGACAACCTTGTCACTGTTGATTAAGATGCTATTGAGTGAAAATGGTGTCCTGTGTGACCACACCGAGTGAATGTCCTCCGACCAGAGTGGGAGCACAACACGAAGTGGTAAATATTACCGAGTTAATAAAGAAGGAGACAGATCAGTATACACTTCCTTAAGGGAATCGCCTGATTTTAACCAAGGCGGGGCTACGTAAGTTGGAACCAGCCCCCTGACCACGTCAGCATCAAACCCACGTAAGGGTAAGAATTATCCGACCCCACCTCCGCCACCACCTGAAGACTATATAACTACGCACATGAAACTACCTACCTTTAAGGGTGTAGGGGATGAAGATATGGATTGATTCTAGTTTGTAGCAGAATCTATATGGATTGTGCAGAACATTAATAATGATGTTGTCAAAATGAGCACAACTATCCATAGCCTTTGAAGGAAGGGCTCTGGATTGGTTTATGGGGATACATCGGGTCAAAATGTGAACAAGTTAATAGAAAATATTAAGGACATCACATATTCATTTTTTGGTCATCTCATCTTTTCTTATTAGATGGACCCAAGTACACCATGTAAGACCAGTTTTACCCCAAGTAAAACTGCTTTCACTATGTTAATTAAGGAAACCCCAAAAGGAATAATTAATTAAACCACAATTTAATTATTCTTCCCAGTCATGTTTAACCCAAAAACAAAGAAATTAATGAGATACACCCATAGTTATCTTATTATTTTCTAGGAATAATTATTTAAATAATATTCCTTGCTAAATATGACCAAATCAACCACTATTAATTAAATAAATCATTATTTATTTGATTATATCTCAACCACTTCCTTAAAAGGATAAATAAATCATTTATTTATTTATTCTTCACTAATAAAGGGATTTTGACCCAAGTCAAAGTCCCTTTCCCTCCAACAAATAATAATAAAATATTCCATAGAGGTGGATCTAGATTTGGTTAACATTATTTTAATCATGCACCAAGATCTAGAATGACCCAATATTTTGTTATAAATAGGAAGGTTTTCCCCTTCATTCTTCACCTTTTGTTGCATACTAGATCACTCTGGATCTATACACTCGGTCTCATTTTCTGCCATTGTTGCTCCCATTGAGCTCTACCTTCTACATTGGGTTTT